>CP092875.1:21964844-21978388 GCA_030710605.1 Cordylochernes scorpioides
AAAAAGGATATTAAAATTCAAATTTGTCCTTCAAATTGTTCAACGGTGTATTAAATAATTTCGTGAATGGCTTGAAAGTACATTTTGACAGTATAGATAATAATTTGATGTTAAGATGGCAAAATATCGATAAATATTTAAATCGTTTAATTCCATAGGTCAACCCCATATTAGTCGATTAGTTTTAGAATTGCTAATGAAAATATATGTGAACTAGCCGACTGGACCCGGCTTCGCCCGGGTATTATTCGATTGGGGTTTACTCATGAATGAATAGAGCCCCTAACTGTTTTAAAACGTATAGTAATGAATTTTTTCTTTCAGCACAATGGAGATAAACTGCAAAAATCAAAATTGAAAATTCTGGTAAAAAGAATCTGAAATATAAGATCAATTTCACAAACACATCTAATGAATAGAGTGCAGTTTTGGAGGAGTGGTCTAAACTGTTGATTTTTAAAAATCACGACCCGGGATCATCGAATCCAGCTTTGGGCACTTTGTTCTGAAAAAAAAAAAAAATTGCCCCAATGGCCCCTGATTCTTGAAAAAGTCCAACCCCTCCAGTGAGTGCAAGTAACCAAACTGGGCTTTTGGTATCTAAAAAATAGAGAAAAATCTAATGATTAGTGTGAATTAAGGAAAATGGTCCTCGCAACGCGAAAATTTTACTTTCTCCACCTCACTCTCGGCTGTTCAAGAAGAAACAGCCACATTAAGCATTTTTAAGGGCACGTAATCCGGCACTTACATCTCTAGTTAAGCAACTTTTATAAATGTAATATATCTGCAATACTGAAAATACCCGGACTTGGATGAATTTTTTATTAGGTTATTGTTGGCAGTTTTAGAAAAGTGTAGGAAATTCAATATTTTTACAAAAGAATGTACTTTTTAAAATGGTATATAAAATAAATAGGAAATTTGCATCATTTTCTAATAGTCAAGGGCAATTTTAAAAATACCAAAAAAAAGCAAGACCAAATAAAAATAAACAAATTATGCGTGATGTTTCAGTAACAGCATTGTTACCTTATTAAGACAAAATTATTGAATGCATTCAGTACTGTTGTCTAAAGATGGTAACAATGCTGTTACTGAAACCACATATTATTTATTTGGATTTGGTCTTGCTTCCTTGTGATTCTTATCTATATTCAAAATATACCTCAATTTTTTACCTAAAAAGTATAAATATATATTGCCAAGACCTTAAATAAATGTAAAATGTCAAATGAGTTATTAATTAATCCTATATAGATCATCCTTATGGGTCAGTAACATGTGGAAATAAGGCCAACAATTGAAATATCTTCTAAAAAATAAATTTTAAACGCTAGCTTCCCACAGGGCACAAATTTGCTACCAGTTACAGAGTTATGATAGCATGTTGCAGTGTAATGTTGACCTGCAGGATGGGAAAAAGCAATATTATTTCCAAAGTCTTTAATTTGAAAAGTATTATGAAACGTTAAATATATTATTTTACTTTTAAAAGCATGAAAAAAAGCTATCTTGATTTGAATAAATTTAGTCTCGAAGCAAACATGTAAAATTGTGCACCAATCGATTGCTGATTGTATATTTATTCATTTAAATATGAGTATATTTGCATCTATATATATCTAAATACATTTATTCAAAAATATGGTTGTACAATATAGATATATATGAGCAGTTTTATATTGTGAAGCAGATAAATATAAACCCTATCTAAACAAATGACAGCAAAAAAAAAATTGAGTCTACCCTTAAAAAAATCAGTTACTGAAAATGCATAGCTGCTGCTCACAATATAAATGCAATTAGAGCATAAACATATTACATGGAACAAACATATAGTAAAATATATGTAGCAAGTTATATAGAAAAAAACATACTTTTTTTTCAATAAATATACTTTTTACAACTTCAATAAAATTTATACTTACTCTAAATATAAGAAAGAAAAAAAAAAATAGAATACTGTTCTAAATCTCAATTTGTCTTAAAATATGAATATACCTTATGAGAATCAAATAGTAAACCTTGTCTTCAAAAATGTAGAACGTTATATTTACACTAACTAAAATTAAAAGAAGCAAAAAGATATGAATAAGCTGCGAAATAAATAATATTCCCAATTAATTTAAATCGAAAAAATATTAGTAAATAACTAAATAAAATCTTACTTTCTAAAAAGGGAAAAAAAGTTATTCGAAATGCAATTTTTGCACTTTAGCCTAATTGCTAAACCAAAACCTCAGCTACCTACGTGCGAAATTTCACAATACAGTTTTAATTAACCCAGGTTCCGGGGGCGTATAAATTTGATAACGATCGATTAATATTATCTCCAAAGAGTTCAAATATTTAAAAATAATCTTTCCTTTTGAAGACCTTCATCGGATAAACAAACATAAGATTCATCGTGTAAAATTACAAAACAACAAAATTACAAATTAAATACAAACAACGTGTAAAATTATTAACTAAAAAAAATTCAGTTATCGTCGCGACCAGTGGGCGCCAAGCGGTAAAAGGCTGGAACTAACGCTTTTTGGTTTTACATTTTTTAAAATAGCACATTAAGTTTTTTGAATAGCCTATATGTTAAATCTTCAGCTACTTACATGCTAAATTTTATAATGATTGATTCTGTAGATTTTGCGCAACGCGATAACAAACATCGATTTTGGATTTCATTTTTATAGATCAGATCATATCAAATCTCAATAATCAAAGTTCTAAGGTCCCCGGTGTAAATGCCTCCTGTGTTAAAAAATGAAAGGATATTTCCAAGATGACTATTGACGAAGCATTTTTTCTTTCTTGAAACCATCGGTTGTGCATTAAGCGCTCGGTTTTTATCTTAGGTTTGATAGAAAATGCGATTTTTAAATCAAAGCGCACAAACTATCACTATGCATAGCTTTTTGGCACCCGACAATATATTGCAATATTTAAAACTTTCTAAATACAGTATATTTAGCAATCTATGCTATTGTTTTAGCATAAATTCCAGATAATACCAATTTTATTATGAAAAGAATTTTTAATCTTATTGGAATGTTTGTTGGAACAAAATATATAAAACGTGTCATTTAGTCTTTTTTTTACCGATAACTAATGTGTTGCATAGTTATTTGCGCATTCGAGCTCACAAGTACCAATTACAATAGACAATGACAAGTGACATAAAAACAATTTTAACATCGTAAATATTTATTAAAACATCATATCAAAACAAATGGAAAAACAACAATAAGCACGCTATGACCTTAAATTCTTAGTCGATATGAAGCAAAACAGTTGATAAGGCCTTGCAAGTTTTGTCACAAAAAAAGATAACAATTATTGAAGTAAACAACCCGCACATGTCGCTGATAAAATCGTCGTAACATGTTCCCGTAATAATAGGTCGGAAATAAGAGTTCTGCTTACGTGGAACTACCTGAAAAGGATTTGTGGATCATTACTCATAGAGATCTCGAATAGATTCGTCCAACATTGTCCGTTCATACGATAGGTCTGAAACAAAGGCGGAGATAAGCTCGCCATACAAGGAACTGCCCGCAAAGAATTCGTGAATGGAATTCCATATTTCGGACGTGATGCTCTCGCTACAGCGCGCTAGCTTAGCCAGGAGGACGGCCGCCTTCTGGAAGTTGGTGTCATCAGGTCCGAAGATGATGTCTGCCACGGCCCGTGACGACCGCTGCCGCGCTTTGACGGCTGCCAAGAACACGTCGATCATGTGCAGCCTCTCCTTCCCACGCATGTCATATCTCTTGTCCAGCTTCTCCAGCGACTTGAAGGCAGTGTTCTCCAGACGTAGAAAGACGCGAAGATAAAACGCGGTCACGCGGGGAGTAGTAGTGATGATAGATGTAGTCTCTATGTAGACGCTTCTCTCTCAGGAGCTGCGGTGTCTTCTGGATTTCCATGTCTGCAGTGAGCGTCGAGATGATAGTAATGTTTCTCTAAATGTGGCGCGCCAGGTATTCTCTCTATTTAAAGGCTAAATTTAATTATCATATATATTTCTTAATATGTTTACATAATTTACATAAATGCAATATTTCACAATAATATTACAAAATTATTCTCACTCATGATATTAATTTGTTTTTTGAATTTAAAAACTGTGTGTTTAGTCTGATATATGAGATATGTTACCCGAACACGAATAAAAATAAAGTGTTTTATGAGTATCTTAACAACATAAGTCAAAGAGCAATTTATATAATAGCATAATACGCAAACGCTTGAAATAAATATTTAATTTTACACACACATCAATATCTCAAAATGTACCAATAAGAAGAGGATACAGTGAAAATTAGTTTGAGAGACCATGACTTCAAAACATAGCTCCTAGATAACCTTGGTTTTTTTATAATAGGATTGTGCTTTAGGGGATGAGTTAGAAAGTTTAGGTAAGTCAATTTAGATTGTAAAAGGTGACGTTAAAAGAGGAATTTGCTATTTGAAGTTTTACTCTCTCAAGGTAATTTCTCACACAACGATTATCTTATATCTATTCCACACAATCCTCTGCAAGAGAAATATATTTTTGAAATCAACATGTTTGCTATATACCTCTCCTTTAATTGCAACCTATACAAAGTTTGGTAGATCGGAAAGATTTGTCCAAACCCGAAACACTGCCTCTGATTGGCTGGATCATGCTATGGAAACAATATTAGGTCAAATTTGCACGTTAGGTTCGTTTGAGTAGGTTCAGGTTAAGTTATCTAGGTTCAGGTTAGGTATAAAATGGTGAATTTGGCCAAATATCGCAAAATTCCAATATTTAATAAATATATTTTACGTGTTAAAAACATGTATTACTAAATGGAAGTATTTTTTAAATACATTTTAACATATGTCAAAGAAAATTAAAAGTGACAAATGGACTCATGCAACAATTGAATAAATATATTTATAAATGGTTGAAAATGGATAAAAAAAAATACTTGTGGGATCCTCTTCTTTTATAAAATACTAGCCGAATAACCCGGGCGTTGCCCGGGTTTTACCCGATTAAATGTTTTTATTCAATTTCGTTAGATTCGTTACAATTATAAATTGGCGCCGTGAATGTCACTCTTTTAAAACTCCCGCTCCAAACTTGTGTGTTTTTAAAATATAAAAATATAAATGCAAATTTCACAACGATATTTGAAAATTCTATTATCTTGATTTTCAAATACTATTAGTTACAATTAACAATTGGCGCCGTGGATTTCACTCTTGTGAAACGTCCCGCTCCAAACATTATGTCTGAGAAGCGATATTTTTATAGAGAGATGATTTGGCTTTGTGTCTTCTGCTCCAATGAATGCTTTTCTGTTAGAAATTTGATACTGCATACTAAAAATGAACTGGCTTTACCCGTGGTCACTGCTTTTTGGATTTTTTCCCGATATAATTTTGTATCTGATAATTAAACATGATACAGCAATATTGTCATCATCATTTTCTGACTAAAAAACAGCTATTTTTGCCGAGAACCTGTCAATTTATTTTTTTTTTCTTGGCTAAAAATGCGACAAATATCTCTTCCTGGTTTTTTTTCTATGTCTTTTCAAAACACGTTTTACAGCTGATATTACTTCCCATCTTCACCGCTAGAGGCGCTGCTTTCGAGCGAAAGGGCAAATTTGCAAATTACTTGAAGAAAATATTCGGGATAGAGACCTGAAATATTCACTAAAGGTCTTTCGAGATTCTAATATATATATACTGTTAAAATTTCAGTCAGATCAGTTACGTATTGTGGACGTGTATAGCCGACAAACACATACACTACATACCTACATACATACATACTTCTATAAACTAGCTGATTGCAAATATAAACAGAAGTCGACACTTTGTTATTGACTAACGTTTAAACTAGGAATCTTATATTCAAAGCTCAACGCCTACCGAGGTTTCAATGGCTCTTCAACTGACCTTTTGATATATTTGACCGAGATGAACTTTATTCTCAAATATAATAGTGATAGGGTTTTTTTAATTGGAAAACGTGCCGTTCCAAATTCAAAGAAGCAAAAAAAGTGATTAAATCCTAGTACTGAGACACAATATAAAGAATCTAGTTTCACAGAAATTTGAAATATAAAAAAAATACGAGTAGGTAATTAGAAAATCAAAATATTTAAATGAATAACTGAGAAAATATGTATATGAATATCCTAATGAAAAAGGTATACATTATATATTAAATATGCTGTCTCTAGGAACTACACTGATAATCAAAAGGTACACTTATTTTTTTATTCATAACTTTAAAAATAAGGCGCTTAAAAGCTCAAAACGCAGTATATATTTAAAATGGCACGATGCATAAAAAAATTGCAAATTTATTTCAAAATGTAAATTAGATACGGCCACTCAAACATTTATTGTCTCTCTGGCTAGGTCTCTCGCCTGACTGCTGCTTTTTGTTGTCTAAACATTTTCGAATCGTTTCTTTTAAAATTTATTTTTATTATTTTGTAATTTTCAATGGTTTCTAGGCATCTTTTAATTAATTCTTTAAGGTTGCGTTCTATAGGATGGGTTGAAATGGAATTAAGCCAAGCTTATGCAGCAAGGCGTCTAAATGTAACCTAAAAGTTCCAACACCAAAAGATAGAATTTTGACAATAGCTGCCAAACGCAATAGAGTGGTTTCATGAAGGATGCTTGTTTCTGAGCTTGAATAGGTCACTAGAAAATAGTTTTCTGTCTAAACTGTGTTCAGAAGGCCTAATGATGTTTGTCTCTATGCAGCACGCCCAGTTGCCTGCCTCCCATTTTCACCGTTATACAAGAGGACACATTTAAATTGGAGTTTTCACCATAAGGACTAAACAGACAATGACTGGAGCAAAGTTATCTTCACAGCTGAATCCCGATATAGTCTCCAGAATGAATTTCGACGATACAAGATATGGAGAGAGGTTGGGACACAATATAGCCCATCAAATGTAAGAGAAAGACAACTAGTGCATTTTATTTTTTAAACAATTTTGATATGTTCTATTAGAAAATATGCACATTTGCTTGTGTTATGTTCAAAATAAATTATTGCTTTTCTATAGTGTGTAAAGTAACAAGAACAAATAGGTAAATTGAGCGTTATGTTTCACAAATAGGAATAATTCATATTTGATCATATGAAGCTCAGAAATATTTAAATAGGTATGCCTATTTAATGAGGGTTTTTATATATATATATATATATATATATATATATATATATAATAATATATACTTTCTAATTTTTCTGTTCCCCAAATATTTATATGTAAAAAAAAACAACAATTGTACTTAACTATATATTTGCATATAGAGGAGAGAAATAAGTATGATCTCTAACATTTTATTATGGAGAACTCGTATTTATATATCCAACAGAATATATCAAGACCTTATGTTCAAAATAATTGAGTCTTAAAGATGGAGAGACAACGCATTCGTCTGTCATAATAAATATATTCAGCCTTTATATCTTTAAGAATTCTACCGACACGTAGAGTTGTCACAGGGTGAAAGCGTTGACACGTGAAAGTACTGCCGAGACAAGTTGACAAAAGATGACCAATTGAAGAATTGGTTATACAGTACGAAATCTACGAAACAAGACGATAGTGTCGACCCAATACGGAACCATCGATATGAGTGGGCAATACTTGCAACTGTAAAAAGCCAGACGTGCGTGTAGGCACTGTAAAGACCAACTTTAAAAAGAAATCTCGAACATTCTCGTCGTCAATATACAGAGGGTGTTCACACTTATAGGAAACAAGTTTTATTATAAAATATTAAAAATTAACACCATATTTGAAATTTTTCAAATGTTCTATTTGAAAGCCTTTTTGTTTATTTACAGAACGGCACCTGAGCTAATCTTAACTATTTAAACATAATTAAAATATGCAAACAAGATGATATCAACATTTCTAAAAAAGGTATTTATAATATTATTCACGACAAAAATATCAAGTTTTTATTCAAAGTACCTACGGAGAAATGGACAAAAGATTATCACCCTATATCTGTGAGAACTCCTGCAAATGTCAAAAAGTGAAAAAATATATTTCAAAAGAAAATCCTATGCCACACAGAGATATAGCCAAATTAATAGGAACATCATATAGGATTTAGGAACATCAGTGTCAACAATAAATAAAATAAGAAATAAAGATATAGGCCTAAAAGCTACAAAAAAGCCTGCGGTTCACAAATTGTTTCAGAACCATATTCGTCAGCGACACACTATCAGCAGATATTTTTATGAAAATTTCTTGGCTGCTGATAGATGGAAATTTATTGTTACATATGACGAAGCATGGGTATATTTGACCGATTGCGACAGAAAAAGAGCTATATACTATCAAAAAAAGGGTGGCAAAATCTAGGCCAATTTTGTTGAAGAAATGTGCCGAAAGTTACCCCAAAGGATTTATGGTGGCATGCAGAATATCATATAAAGAAAAATTAAAAATAAGAAAAGTTGAAAGAAATGCCAAAATAAACTCGGAGTACTATCAAAACAACATTTTAGAACCTATATTTTAAATGATATTCCCTCTATCTTTGGAAAAAAGAACAACAAAGTCTTTTTTCACCATGATAACGCCAAAAGTCATACCTCATCTTCAACCCAAGCTTATTTGGACGATCTAAGGCAAAGAACAAGAATCAACACTATTCCAAAGAACAGAACCCCTGTAAAATCTCCTGATTTAGCCCCGATGGATTTTTGCATTTTTGGATGCCTTAAAAGAGCACTTGGAAAGAGACACCCTAGGACAATTGAAGGTCTCTGGGAAGTGGTAAAGGAAGAATGGGGTCTTTTGAGTATGACCATGATCAGAAAGTGTCTGCTATCGTGGAAAATCAGGTGCCGTTCTGTAAATAAACAAAAAGGCTTTCAAATATGGAGTTAATTTTTAATATTTTATAATAAAACTTGTTTCCCTATAAGTGTGAACACCTTCTGTAGTTGCTACAATATTATTCGTGCAGAATATGATTGAAATCAGAAGGAGGACTTCCTCAGTTTTACTCACAGGTGATGAAACAGACTGGTGTCGATTTTTTTCTGCCCCAGTATAAAGCCTTGGAATTGGTGCATAGTCTTTAATAGTGAGGATTAGCAAAATCGTAGATAGTATTCTAAGAAATCACACAAAGGCAATAACAATGCAATAACCCGCAAATAATTACAAAGTAGAAACATACAAACTGTCTCCATTACCTAGCTTAATATCCCTTAAATATAATAAATTAAACAAGTAGAAAATAGGGTATAAAGAACCAGTTATATATACGACTATGCAGCACGGCCAGGCGCAGGTATCATTCAATTCAAGGTGTGAAGCAGGGGGACGCATGTGCTGCAACACATGTCGGGGCAGACAGGGAATCGATGGCCATTATCGGCAATTTCCACAGGGCGGGGCCGTAGTAATCAGCTGGGTGTTAATTCGGCAAAATTACACGGAAGCCTCACGTCATGGAAGGTCTCTGAACACGTCGCCTCAACTTTTGACAGCAGCTACCTACTGCCCTTAACCTGGATCTTACACGCAGTTTGGTGACAGTTGTGGATATTATTGCGCCTATATCAATACTAGCCGAATGACCCGGGCAACGCCCGTGTTTTACCCGATTGAATGTTTTGATTCAAATACTATTTGTTACAATTATAAATTGGCGCCTTAAGTAAATGCATATGTTAGTTAATAACTATAGCCTATGTGCTTTATCTGTCTATGTACTGTTGGCTTCCGTAGGCGTCTCTTACTGGGAAAAAGAAAGAGAGGATTCCATTTAGTTATTAACTAATATATGCATTTATTTAAGGAGCGACCCGCTCCAACACAATAGTTACAAAAACGAAGAAGCGAGTGAAGGGGGGGGGGCATGATGGGGGGGGGGGGGCAAAGGCGGCGTGATCGTAGCCAACCAATAGGAGAGCGCCATTCCAAAAAAAAAAAAAGCAAACGGTGACAGAGATGAAAAATATTAAGAACGCATGACGCTCGTAACTGTATATAGAATTCCGATTGAATGGTCAATGGTAAAAATATTTCAGAAAGAGAGTTATCATATTCTCTCTCTTTCTATATATATATGTAGTAAACCCGATGTGGAATGTGCTGGGCAGTCGTGGTAGTGGGTGCGTGATGGGATTCCCGCACTGGGACAGCAAAGAGACAGAGGCAGGTCTAGATGGTAACTCCAAGAAGGTAGAGGTAGACCACGGACGAAGACAGTCGGACCACGGGCGTCACGGATGCCCTACATCGCGGATAGGGGTGAGTGAAAGATCCGACCGTATAACGGTGTCTCTCTGAAACAACCACTGAACAACTACTATCTATCTATCTATCTATCTATCTAACTGACGAAACTTTCTAACGACCCCTATATATAGCAACCCTCAACCGTCTACCCTGGCCTTGACTCTCATTGGCTGCTGGTCAAGCTGTTTGTTTGCTCAGGCGTAACGGCGCGCCTCGGTGTCTAGCCTTTCATCTCAGGTTTTGGTTTCGAAAGATTGGTTTTGGTTGCTATAGTCTGACCTTGGCCGGCCACCTGGGCGGATGTGACTCACTATCATAATACCTGTACGTTTGGTCTATCGCTTCGCTTGGTCTACCTCTCTCTTTGCTTTATTGTGATATCCATCTTACAAGGTTGATACATATTTATCCCTTAACTGGACGGGTGGATTTTTCTTACGTAACTGGACGGGTTGGGTAGATTCAACCCACCTATGTAACTTTATGAAATAAGCGTTAAATAATGATTGAAATCAATATTTAAAAAAATATTTAATTAATATATAGTTAATATACAGATTTTGACTTTTAAAAATTTTGAATATAATCTATTTACATTTTTCAAAAATTATAAAAAAATGTTATTGCAAACGCTTAGTTGACAATACAGAGCAAAGGGTTTTTATTTTTTACTGCGCTTTTTGATGGACCTTTTTGGAGTATCAGATTGTTGTGGCATCGTAGTTTCACTTGGTTTTACTTGAACCCATCATTCTTCTTGAATTGCTGTCTGTAATTGCAGTGGAGAGAATTGAGATTACGTGTGGCCAGGTGTTCATCAGTCAATGCTCTCCCAAGATCAACAATAAATATGACTCCTTTCTTTTTTATCAATCTTATTACCTATTTCTTTATTTGTTTTTTTTTTGGGGGAACATAGAAGGAGACACTAAGTGGCTGTTCCAGAGAAACGGAAAATAGAGGTTCACTGATTCTCTATTAGGGTGCAGTTGAAATTGTGGTGAATCTAAGGTTTGTTCTTTCTTCATCGTTCCTAAATTGTAAGGCCATGTTCTTTCAACTATCAACTATTCTACTGAAGTGAATCAATTGTCTGCTGGATTATTTCTTCAAAGTGTGGTCGACTAATCTCTAAAACATATATATTTTGGGTTGGCAGGGATAGTTCTCTCTGTGTGACTTGATTGATTATATTCTGTTTACTTATCCAAATGAAAGAAGTGTTATTTTATAAAAAGGAAGCTAAAAATAGCATAAGATAGAGGAATCAAGATGAGCCACGAGCTAACACTGACACGAAAAATTCTCACGCTTCTGGACGGGTGGGCGGAATCCGCCCACACATGCAAATTTAAACCCCCCTCCACAAAACTTAAATTTATAACGATGGATGGAAAATGTTTGTATCACTGTAAAATTGAAATCATAAAAGCTGGTAGCTCTAGGTAAACGAAAAATATTTTTTTTCCTATATTAAATTTATGCATGGGCAGAATTATACCCAACCCGTCCAGTTAAGGGTTATATAGAGATGGGATTACAAAATATTAGAAGGTTGTGAACTGTCCTCACTCAAAATATACTACATTTTATATTAATTATATATATATTTAAGAATCATACGAGTCTATAATAGTTTGGAATTTTCATACCAGATGGCGCGATAATGCATCATATATTATTATTACCTTATTTCATATTACATTAATTACCACATAAATTATTTTTCCACTTGAGAAGTATCTTCTCAATTCGAAGTAATACCAGCAGAAAAATTACCAGCAAAGTTGACCGCCAGACCTCGCGGCTCTAGGACTACATTAACATTGTTGTTGTTTTACGGCTTTCTTTTTATCCTGGCCTGGGGACACTAACCTTTTTGAACAACCTTGGTGGCGTGTGCAGCACCTTGGTACTTTGCTATAGTGCTTGCTACATTTCTTTTTGGGGCTCGAAAATCTATACGCTTTGGTTATTAGCCTATAAAACCATATTCTCTTCTACGGTTGGCCGGATCAAATTTTTTAATTATATAAATACGTTTTTTTGTTTTCTTTGTTTTACTCACCTTAAGTCATGCAGTACTTTTCTCAAATTATGTAATTTATTCTCCATAAGCGGCGCGTTCACAATTAAAAAAAACTTGTAAATAATTCTCTCTAGCTTTTCAAATTTATATTATATATAATGCATTGCTGTCTATTATTTATATAGTGTATTTTATTAAATAATACAAATTACTATATATCAAATATTTCTATAAAATAAGGGATATAAGGTGAATAAAACAGTTTAAATTAGAGTGATTTTAGAGCGAAGAAATTTAACTTTTTGGACGCGTATGATTCTTTTAAAGTACATTTGTTTCATTCATCAATTAAAGCATTGGGCACTTTTTTCTAATTTAAAAAATGCTCAATTACCCCCGATTCTTGCAAAATTCCAACCCCACCAGCGAGTGCAAGTAACCAAACGGGGCGCTGGCACATTTGTAAGTGCAAAAAGTCGAAACTGCTTTTCAAATGTAGACATGTGGTGCACTTATAGTAAAGCAGTCGCTAACTACCATACCATGATTATCATGGCCTGTACCACGTGTATTAGGGATAATAATATAATAATAATAATAATTAATAATAATAAATAAATCAATTAAAGCGAGATATAATTGCATTTTTATTCTACAATTATTTTATAGTTTTATTTCATGTTTTATAAGAGTATGTTAAAGAGTAATAAGTGTAAAAGAGATTTTGTAAAATGTTCATAACAATAAATTTTCAGCAAGAGATAGAGTTTTTAATATTTGAACAAAAGTGTTACCAATAACATGATTAATATAAAATTATCTATATAATATATATCTTTGTGAGTATAAATATAATAAAAAAAGAAAATCCATGTTTTAAATAATTCATCTAACGTTAGTATCGAGTAGAATAGATTATTACTAAAGCGAATTTTAATAAATCACGACACATCTTTTCAAAATATTTTTCTAAACAGATGATTTTTTCAGTCACACTTTGGACGATTCATAATACAGAAATAGTGCTTTTAAAAAATCTCGAAAACTTGATGTTTGCACTTTAATGTGAATCTTTTGGCTTTTTTCCCCTCGGCGCGGCGGCCGAGCTACAAAAAAGTGCTTCAAATAATATTTAAAACTTAAACGCAACATGCATTAGGCATTGGTTTGAATTTTTCTATCAGTTCGTTTTGATAGGAATAAGCTGGCGTCAATGGTGGAATTAGTTT
>CP092875.1:21978488-22010642 GCA_030710605.1 Cordylochernes scorpioides
TTATTTTTGCTTCAAATAAAAAAAATTGTATTTTTGCCTTTAATATTGTGTCACTTCTAATTGTATTTCATATTTACGAAGATACACTTTAAAAAGGGAAATAGCTGAGTAGAAATGGCTGTAGATTACACAGAGTTTTCCGTCATCTTGCTCATTAATCTCAAGTCGGTTATCCAGTCCAGACCGGGGATATTCTTCCAGTAAAGATAGTCAGCTCCTACATTGAGAAGGAGGAAAACGTCGACAAGCTTCATCGCTCTAACTCGACCCCAAGAATCCAGAACTGCTTAAGGAATTTAGAGTTCAGCAAGCTGTGAAACACGTCACTATTTACCATTCTCTCGGGCTAAACTATTGAAAATATTTTAGGTTTGATATTTATTTGTTCTGCCGATTGTGTGGAAAAGTAAGTATTAGACCTTACATAAATTACTGTGGTCGGATTAATGCAAATTGTTTTTTTTTTTCCTGTATGAATATACCCTAAGTATCAAATTAACAAGACCATAGTTAATGGAGGGAGAGTATCTGATGCTACTATCCACTTTTAAAATCTTAAGAAAAAAATTATTACTTAAAAATAAGATTCATAAATATGTGACATAAGGTTAGCCTTGAGAGTTCAAAGATGCCGAGGTACAAATTGCGTGAAAATAAGTTGGAGTATGACATGAAAAATCTTAATTAAAAATGTAAACCATTCTATTCTGTATATAGGACTTTTAACATTCCAAAATTAGGGCAGTTCTAGTTAGAAATTGTAACAGAATTTACTTTTTGTAACAATATTGAGCGTGATTTCTGTCACATTATATATATCGTAGAAAAATATTTATTATTTTTTAACAGAGTATCATTTTTTACGTTTATATTTTTAATACTTTGTAAATTTCTCGAATTGCTTATCCTTTTTTATCATTCATAGTTTGTTTCTTGCCCCAATAAATTGCTGTGTCATCCAAAAGTTGTCTTTCCTAATTTTCCACATGGCTATATATATAAATTTATATTCTAAATATATTCTCTCTCTCAAAGTTTATTAATGGAATAGGTGTTACTTTTTCCTTTCTTCCGTTTCATATTTTAAATAATAAAATGATTGATTAGCTCGCCTCGTTTAAATCAAGAAACGTCGTTTATAAAAAAGTACATTTGTTTTAATATATATTTAGTGCTTTATATTTATTGATACAAAATTTTAAATATCATGAATGTTAATTTTTATCATTACAATAGTTATACACACGTAATTCTTGCAGTCTATAAAAAATTGAATATACAGAACACCGATTATATGCCATCAATGAATAAAGAGGGATATCTGCATAGAACAAAAAAAAAATCTTAGAAAATAATTTTTCTAACACATTACTCTTGTAATTTATTAAGGTATTGATTGATTGATTCTTGAAATTGCCACTTTTGAATTTGCCAATATTAATTTCCTTACTTTCGTTGAACTTTGGAGATTTTTTCCAGTTCACTGGAACTTTTCCGCGACATTTAATTTTCATGGTTTGATGCTTTCTTTATTTCCTTGGGCCCGGGTTTATTTAGATTTATGCCGTCCAGGCTCCAAACAATGTCATAAATATATTTTATATATTTGCTGTTTATTAAAATAATTCAGGCGAGAAATAAAAACTATTGAAAGAAAAGTATGAAGCTAAAAGAATATTTAAAATAAAGAACGTTTGAAAAATCTTTAATATATATATTGGAAAAGGTTAAGGTGAGAAAAACGCACGTCATTTTAAGAATAAATAATAATGGATAGCTTTTTTGTTGGTTTTTACAAATTAAATATTACACACACAACTCAACTTTAAAAATAAATAAAATTTTAGGAATTTATATAGCAAAAATACTAAATAAAGGTTTGAATATTGTTATACCAGGTAGTGGCTTGGCAGACTCTTTAACCTTGATCCTCTCCTGTGCGGGTCTTGCATCTTACCAGAGCGTGTTTCAACCATCCTACAAATTTATATAAGGGAATAATGAGATAACTCTACTTTAAGTAGCCTCCAGAATAATTTATTTATTTCTCACATCAAAAGAGAGCAGTGAAGTCACACAGTGTACCTAAATACAAATTATGATACTATAATACACATATATTCTGTTTATAATACATATATTCTGTTTAATAAAATAAATAAATATAAATTTGAATTTAAACTATATGAAAAATAATATTACTAATTTAAAAAAATAGGTTCATTAGCCATGAGGCAACACTTCCCCCTCTCCAGAGGTCGTCACGTTCTCGTGAGTTACCTCATCAATTCTCTCAAAATAGGGTTTGAGTCTTGAGACATGTAAGTATAGACATTAAGTAATTTACGTTAGACAGCTTCTTTAATATTCAATATGAGTCAAAATTTTCCTCAATAGTTTTTCACATTTTCCGAATTTTCTGATTGGTGTCCAAACTGCCACTAAGTGTCCGGTTCATAGATTTTCTCATTGTGTTTTTTGTCATAGTTTCTTTTCATTCTTTCCTGAATCTTCTCTGTGTTGTTAATAACTACCTTTCTCGGTCTTGCTATTTTATCAAAATAAATTTTCTATATATTCGTCGTAATCGTCCATGATACTGTCTATTGGGATATTCTCGTCGTCTAAGAGGGACATGGGTTCCCTTCCAAACAACAGGAAAAATGGAGAGTAGCCTGTGGTTTCTTGAATCGTGGTATTATACGCGTGGGTGATAAAAGGGAGGATATTGTCCCAGTTCTTCTGGTCTGTGTTCACATACATGCTGATCATATTGATTAAAGTTCTATTTAGCCGTTCTGTTAGTCCGTTAGTCTGGGGATGGTAGCTCGTGGTGAAGCAATATTTAATTTTGTACATTTTCATAACCTCCTTCTTCAAGTTGCTAGTGAATTGTGAACCTCTGTCGCTAATAAGAAATCTTGGAGCCCCGTGACGTAAAAATATATGTTCGATTAAAATGTAGAGACTTCTCTCACTGTTGCTTCTGATACTGCCCTTTGTTTCAGCATACTTGGTATAATAATCCGCCAACACAATTATGCATTTCATTCTTCTTTTAATTAATGGCAAGGGGCCAACAAAGTCAATTCCGATTCTTTCAAAAGGGTAGTTAGCTGGGGGAATAGGTTGTAGTCCAGACGGCAACTGACTTGAACCTTTTATACTTTGACGAAGATGACAAGTCTTGACAAATTCAGAAACATCTTTCAGTATTGAAGGCCAATAATATTTATTCCTTATTCGATGTGTGGTTTTGGCGACACCCAGATGGCCAACTCAGCATGTGGTTATGGTATTCCATCACAATTTCTTTCCTTCTTTCTTTGGGACCACCAACAGCCATGCTCTGCCTTCAGGGTTTGAGTTTTTCTTATATAGACACCCATTTCCTATTTAAAATTCTGTGTAATTGATCTTTTGCTTCCTTTAAGGCTTTTCTTAACATTTTCTATGAAGTCATCTTCTTCGTTTATTTTATGATTCAAAAATAGTCGTTCATAATCTTCGACCCAATCCGTTTCATTGAAAGACCGTTATTTGTGAGTCTCTTTGTGCGTCGCAATAGAAGAATGACAGAATCGCAACTACGGAGTGACCTCAATGCAGCTACAGGAGTCTTAGTATCAACTGATACAAAACGCAGAAGGCTTCAAAAGAAGGGCCTCTATGCTCGACGACTCATAATTTGTGTACCATTGACACCACCTCAAAAGAGAGCAAGGAAACTTTGGTGCAGACAACATGTCGCCTGGAATCCAGATGAATGGAGGCGTGTAATGTCCACTGATGAGTCCAGATTCTCTCTGAACAGCGATTCTTGTCGTGTCTTTGTCTGGAGAGAGGTAGGAACCAGAAATAATCCCCGGAATATGGTTTGAAAGGGATTCCTACAGAAGCCAAAGGTTTATGGTCTGGGCTGGAATCCTCTTGGGCGATAACACAGCACTTCATATTTTTCGGCAAGGAACCCTGACTGGACAGAGGTATCGGGACGAGATCTTGGCAGCATATGTCATGCCTCAATCATTAGAAATGGTAGAAAACCTTCTTATAATGGATGATAATGCCCGTCCACATAGGGCTGGTGTGGGTCGACACTTTTCTCCAAAACCATGCAATTGCTCGGATGAATTGGCCAGCTCGATCCCTAGACCTAAATCCCATTGAGCATGTATGGGACAACCAAGGACGGCGGATCTCATCCCTCCAACCCCCTCCTAGAAACACTCATGAGCTAGAAACAGCCTTAACACAAGAGTGGGCGTTGATTCCACAGGAGCTGATAAACTCCTAATTCTTAGCATGGGTCACCGATGTAGAGCCTGTCTATCAGTTAAAGGCGATCACACCCCATATTAACAACAATATGCAAGATATTTATGCACTGACTGCAATAAAATCATTGCTTGACCGGCTAATTTGCATAAAATGCGTGTTGGAATTCGTTGATTTCGGGTATTCTAATCAATAATGGAATAATAAATTTGTGTATAAAATTTCATTGATAAATGTTCAATGAAATTGGAGATAAATGAAAAAAAAATGTTGTTCCTTTAATTTTGCGGACCAGTGTATAACGATATTGCATCACCCACAACAATGGAGAAATAATAATTTATCTTGCAAATATAGAGTGCTCCTTAGAGAAAAATCTATACGCTATATTCATGCATCGAAAACTGGTGTGCCCCTTAGAGCAAATTCTGTACGATATATTGATGCACCGATGAATAGTATGCTCCTTAGAGCAAAATATGTAAGCTATATTGATGCACCGATGAATGGTGTGTTCCTTAGACCAAAATCTGTACTCTACAGAGGGTGTTCACACTTATAGGAAACAAGTTTTATTATGAAATATTAAAAATTAACACCATATTTGAAAATTTTCAAATGTTTTATTTGAAAGCCTTTTTGTTTATTTACACAACGGCACCTGATTTTCCACGATAGCAGATACTTTCTGATCATGGTCATACTCAAAAGATCCCATTCTTCCTTTACCACTTTCCAGAGCTCATCTAACCGATTTGGACATAATTAAAATATGCAAACTAGATGATATCAACATTTCTAAAAAGGTATTTATAATATTATTCACGACAAAAATATCAAGTTTTTATTCAAAGCACCTACGGAGAAATGGACAAAAGATTATCACCCTATATCTGTAAGAACTCCTGCAACTGTCAAAAAAGTGAAAATATATATTACAAAAGAAAATCCTATGCCACAAAGAGATATAGCCAAATTAATGTGAACATCAGTGTCAACAATAAATAAAATAATAAATAAAGATTTAGGCCTAAAAGCCACAAAAGAACATGCGGTTCAGAAATGGTTTCAGAGCCATATTCGTCAGCGACACACTATAAGCAGATATTTTATGAAAATTTCTTGGCTGCTGATAGATGGAAATTTATTGTTACAAAAGACGAAGCATGGGTATATTTAACCGATTGCGACAGAAAAAGAGCTATTACTATCAAAAAAGGGTGGAAAAATCTAGGCCAATTTGGTTGAAGGAATGTGCCGAAAGTTACCCCAAAGGATTTATGGTGGCATGCGGTATATCATATGAAGAAAAATTAAAAATAAGAAAAGTTGAAAAAAATGCCAAAATAAACTCGGAGTACTATCAAGACAACATTTTAGAACCTATATATTTTAAATGATATTCCCTTTATCTATGGAAAACAGAGCAACAAAGTCTGGTTTCACCATGATAACGCCACAAGTCATACCTCATCTTCAACCCAAGCTTATTTGGAAGATCTAAGGCAAATAACAGGAATCAACACTATTCCAAAGAACGAACCCCTGTAAAATCTCCTGATTTAGCCCCGATGGATTTTTGCATTTTTGGATGCCTTGAAAGAGCACTTGGAAAGAGACACCCTAGGACAATTGAAGGTCTCTGGAAAGTGGTAAAGGAAGAATGGGATCTTTTGAGTATGACCATGATCAGAAAGTGTCTGCTATCGTGGAAAATCAGGTACCGTTCTGTAAATAAACAAAAAGGCTTTCAAATAGAACATTTGAAAATTTTCAAATATGGTGTTAATTTTTAATATTTTATAATAAAACTTGTTTCCTATAAGTGTGAACACCCTCTGTATAATGATGCACCTATGGAGGATGATTTTCTTAGAGCGAAGTCTGTACGCTATATTGATGCACCGATGGATGGTTAGCTGCCTAGACCGGAGTTTGCTCGCTCATACAAACCACCGATGAATGTTGAAGCTGCATAGACCAAATTCTGTACGATAAATTGACGTACCGATGGATGGTAGGCTCCCTTTAGCGAAGTCTACAAGTTCATACAAACCGCCGATGGATAGTGGGATGCCTAGCTCGAAATATGTAAGCTGAAATAAACCACGAGATGATTGGGTTGCTTAGACCGGTACTGACACATGGTATTATTATGACTAGGTAGCCATTTTAGTAAAGTATTCCCATGTTGTTTTAGGATAAGATGCGGAAAGTGCAGAATGGTTCGGAGATTAGATTTTGCTTTTAGATAGAAAAACGCGCAAAGTAATAGAAACAAAGTTTTGTTCTTCGTTCTCAATAAATAAATGTGATCTTTTATATTTAGATATTGGTTTAACATATTTAAAGAAATAGAATATCGGTATGATGTCCAACAGATGCGGTCACCTAGAAAATTCTTTTAAAAAGTCCATAACCTGATTCTCTCAGATCGATGAAAGAAACAGAGACCGTAAAATGTCAACATGGAAACGGTATTTGATAATTTATATACATGGAAGGTTGGAGAGGAAAATGTTATTGACTTAACGGGTAGCGTGAATGCTCACCGTGACCCACAAGCGGATGCGACTTTCAAATTCAAATTAATGTTTGGCGAGAGCAAATGGATTTTTGCGTAGAGTTGTTAGAGTAGATTGAGACCTGGATTAAGTTTATACCCCGGAAATCAAGAAATAATCAAAGCAATAGGATATTTCCAGGATATCTGCCTCAAAGAAGACGAAAATCATCCTACTAGTTCCGCATATATTGCTCAATGTGCGCTTAAGGGCTGAGCATTTCATATCATTTTGCATACCTCAGTGAGGTGCTAATATCATGAAATTTCATAATTTCCGGGCCACTGCTTCTTGATGTTGCATTTTAAATGTCAGGAAGTTTATTTACCCGTAACCAATTTACATAGGCTTTAGCCTGTCTCATGCGTATATCTAAACCAAAGTACAAAACTTTTCGTTTTGCACATTTAAGAAAATAAAATGATTTAATCGAGATATCGCTACAAAATACTTTTTTCAGATTACTCATGTTGCAAAACAATTCTTGTAAACAAAGTAGGTATTCTGGCTTGCCGCTCAGTGGAGTTTTGGAGCACAAAACTAACTCATATTAATTAGATGTCTATAAATAGGGGGTTTTAAATATCATTTTAATTATACTTATATGGTGAAGCCGTGTGCACACCTTGCCCGACAGGTCTGTACTATCGACTCTCTTACAGTACAATAGTAGTGTTCTTGTAGCAGCTGTAAATAACTGTTGTAATTATTATAACCTAAATTATGGCACATATATTAATAATTCTTCAATTAAATCAAAATATTAATTACTCTATTTATAGTAAATAAAAAAACAGAGTAAAAATGTTTTGAATAGGAGTGATGTGCTATGTTCTAGCTTGATATAGATATTTTGCATGGCTGTAAAATTGATATAATTTAAATGTCATTAAAGTTAAAAAGGTTATTTAAAAAAACGGTGGTCAATGAATTACTGGTACCTGATAACATATGTATTGTTCTCCCAGAGAGCTCTGTGTACCTTCGACTCTCCTATAGTAACACAGTATTGTTTTCCCAGAGAGCTCTGTGTACTGACGACTCTCCTTGTAGTAACACAGAATTGTTCTCCCAGAGAGCTCTGTGTACCTTCGACTCACCTATAGTAACACAGTATTGTTCTCCCAGAGAGCTGTGTACTGAGGACTCTCCTATAGTAACACAGTATTGTTCTCCCAGAGAGCTCTGTGTACTGTCGACTCTCCTTGTAGTAACACAGAATTGTTCTCCCAGAGAGCTCTGTGTACCTTCGACTCACCTATATTATCACAGTATTGTTCTCCCAGAAAGCTGTCTACTGAGGACTCTCCTATAGTAACACAGTATTGTTCTCCCAGAGAGCTCTGTGTACTGTCGACTCTCCTATAGTAACACATTATTGTTCTCCCAGAGAGCTCTGTGTACTGTCGACTCTCCTATAGTAACACAGTATTGTTCTCCCAAAGAGCTCTGTGTACTGTCGACTCTCCTATAGTAAAACAATATTGTTCTCCCAGAGAGCTCTGTGTACTGTCGACTCTCCTATAGTAAAACAATATTGTTCTCCCAGAGAGCTCTGTGTACTGTCGACTCTCTTTAGTAACAAAGTATTGTTCTCTCAGAGAGCTCTGTGGACTGGTAGTTCTCCTATACTAACACGCTAGTCTTCTCTCAGAGAGCTCTGTGTACTGTCAAATCTCCTGGGAGAGGGGGTGCAGGACATTGGTTGCAGATGTGTTTTGCACTCAAGAAAGTGTTAGGTAGCTGAAAAGTTAACAACACACAATACGTCAAGATCAGCAAGGATATAAGGGACTTGGAGGAAGAGTTTAATGTTAGTTTTACACAGCGAAATGCGGCAGAACAAAAACTCATGCTGCCGGGGCTCCGACTGTTCCCGTCCGTTTAGATGTAACGACAGAGTGGAGATAACCGATACTAGTGACCGGAATGAATGCTCACGTAGAGCGAAAAAAACACAGTTCGGCACAGCTTAAATAGCTATCAGACGCTCTGTAGTGACATACAGGGTGAACGGAGTGTAGGTCCAGAATTTCTACCAATTGCGTGAATTTATTTTGCTTTTAGAGACGTTTTTAAAAATTTAGAAAAAGATTATTCAGAAGTCAATGCCATTTACCTTCCGAGAATGCTACATTGTTTTATTCAGTTCCTTCGTATATTAACGGAGTAAAAGGTTTGGCATAATTTCTATATGCTCATTAAGGCTGTTATATGGTAAATATTATTATGCAACTTTTATTGGTACACACATAAGGGTATATTATCACTGCACACCTAAAGATATTGAAGATAATTATTTTAATTTTTATATATATAATATTATATAAATTCAGCTAATTGAAATAAATATTAGCCGGCCATTTATAGGTTGTACGTGTGTTAATTGTGATAATAGAAGTGATTCGATTATTTATATCACCTGCACACACTTTTCGTATATATATATATATATATATATATATAATATATATATATATATATATATAATTAGAAAATATAAATAAAATAAAGTAATATATGCAAATATAAGTAGATATGTAAAGAGGAAGGTCTGGCTTTAGGGCAGATGCAGAGGCTAACAAACCGTGTTCGAGGTAATCGCTCGGAAAAACGGAGAAATAATAGGACGTTAATGTTGGGAGCAGACACACGCTAGCAGAAACCCACTTGCTCCAAGATATACTGTTTGCTTATAGCGCTATAAACTTGAAATATAAGGACTATAAATACCAGAGTCCCGACTTTTATGTATTTCGTATGAGAAAGAAGTAGGCCTGTTGCGATATAAAAACTTATTTTCTCTATTTCCTTATATACATTTCCTTATTTGTCCATATTTCAACCTTACTTAGAGATAGCCCGAACTGTATGTATTTGTTCATCTGGTTATCTACAATATCGATTCAAATGGTTCAGGATATGAA
Source organism: Cordylochernes scorpioides (assembly GCA_030710605.1). Classification (NCBI taxonomy): domain Eukaryota; kingdom Metazoa; phylum Arthropoda; class Arachnida; order Pseudoscorpiones; family Chernetidae; genus Cordylochernes; species Cordylochernes scorpioides. The sequence continues at coordinate 21,988,258 of CP092875.1, forward strand.
AGAAATTAATAAAACCACAATGAAAATAGATTATAAAAAAGAATAAATAATAATAATAAAAACATATATCCTTATTCGTCTATGAATATCGTTAATCTGTTTTAAACAAGCACCACACACACTAAACAACTCGATCTTGACCGGGAAGAGGTCCCTGCGTATCCTCTCCTCTCGAACCCAGCAAAAGAGACGGATACCCTCGCTCACAGCCGCCCTGGCTGGCGCTCTCAGCGAGCTGCTCAACGCCATCTTGGACATGTATCCTGGCACCGACACCACTGTCTATAAGCTCCTCAGGACGGCCAAGGGGCAGCTTGACCTAAGGCTAAAATGAGTTTCCGCGTCGCCACCGGCCTTGAGGACGACGCCCTGACCATCCTCGCGTCGGCAAAGCTGCGGATCTACCGCCACTTTGTTCAGGTTGGGCTCGGTGGCGTGGAGGACCCGCTCATCGCCTGGAGGAAAACACTCGCGCGCAGAGGATGCCTTCCTTCATCATCTATCATATAATTTCCTTTTTATATATTTCAATTTCTCTATTTATTATTATATTATTTTCTTATCTTAAATTTCTTCTAAATAACTCTCGCTGAGGTTAAAATTGACGAGATGTCAATAAAATTGTTTTAATTGTCAAATATTGTCACACACACACCACTCCACACTCTACAAACACCCCACACACACCAATACACACTCCACACACACCATTAACACAAATCACCACACATACCACATGCACCAAATATACACCACATACACTATGCACTATGCACACACGACACACACAAACCAAACATATAATACACACAATCACAAACACCCACACAACTCACACACCTGTACACACCATTATTCACACCACACGTACACCGCACGCATACCGCACACACAATATACACCGTACACGCCATACACACCAAACACATCGCATACACAACGCACAAGCTACACAATACACCCATAACACATCCCAACGTAAACAACACACATACACCACGTAAATACCACGCACACTCTCCACCCATCACTACACCACAGACATCACATCCACTGGTCAGGATAAGCCTTTTTTTAGTTTTAATATCAACACCTGAACTTTTTATTTTTTCATATATTTATTTATATATAAAACAAAAGGATTTAAAAGCGCGAATGTTTCTTTTATAATAATACAAACTTCTACTGTCCTTACTGCGATGAAAAAATATATATTTATTGGGAGGGCTTGGCTCATCAGTGGTGAACCCTCCCAGCGGTTTCGCCAATTTAATCAACCAGACCGCTTCTCAGAGCTTTAATACTGTATTGGATCATTCTGCTTTTATATGCTACACTGAAGGATGGAATTTTAGAAATGGTTTTCAAGTAAACTATGGACATAAGCTTATAGGACAGTAGAATTACATTTAAATATTTGCATCGAGCAATGCTCTTCCGCAAACTATAAAGACAAGGCCAGTTAGGCATAAATTAATACAAAGCAATAAACGCGCCATCTATACATATAAAACAAAGGATGTCCATAGTTTACTTGAAACCCATTTCTAAGATTCCATCCTTCAGTGTAGCATATAAAAGCAGAATGATCCAATACAGTATTAGAGCTCTGAGAAGCGGTCTGGTTGATTAAATTGGCGAAACCGCTGGGAGGGATCACCACTGATGAGCCAAGCCCTCCCAATAAATATATATTTTTTCATCGCAGTAAGGACAGTAGAAGTTTGTATTATTATAAAAGAAATATTCGCGCTTTTAAATCCTTTTGTTTTATATGTATAGATGGCGCGTTATTGCTTTGTATTAATTTATTTATATGTTGTGAATGAGTGGAGGCGACAACGTCACAGTGGGCTCCTCATCCAACAAGCAGTCATGACCGGAAGTGGAAGCGCACTAACCTGAAGACAAAAGAAGACCACACGCATTAGAACATGGTTACCTCGGTTAAGGGATGGTTTCCGGGAAGGCCGAGACTAAGGGAAGTCCTGAGACCGCTCTGGTCAATCGGGCAGCAAGGCGACTTAACTACATGACTACTCTCCTACCCTGCTGGTGCCTGGACTCGGAGCCACACAGCTTATATCATAATTGTGATGTCAGAGGTTTGCGTCCAATCAGGGACTGCTACGACCAATCCGTATATATATAAAAGTCAGTGTATGTAATGTAAAATGTTAAAATGTATGTAATGTATGTATGTAATGTATGTATGTAATGTATGTATGACAATGGCAATGAAACAGACTTTATTGACCGTTCAGTCAATGGCTACACTCAAAGAGTCAATGGGAAAATATTTACAATTAATTAATTACAAATATCCTGACTCTGTCAGGAGCCCAGGCCTGAGCACGGACAATTCCTGATGGAATTTTTTTCAATAGGGTGTCCTCAGGGAGGGTCTGGATCATAGGATGGCAAAGCAGCCCTGAACTCCGAAAGTCTCCTACGGATCAAGGGAGCCGAGTCCCGAGTGCGCTCGATGAGCCCATCTAGGAATTGGGCGACCATCTTCTTCTGCTGCCCTGAGAGCTCTGCGACCACGCACTCCCACATCTCAGGGTCTCGGACCACGTCCACGAATTCGTCCGCGTCGAACGCTCGGAGAATGGGCTCCAAGCCGGGACCATGGATCAGTTCATCTATTAAAGCCACCAAGTCCGTCCAACAGTCCGGCTCCGAGTCGTCCTCCATACGGACAGAGGGTGGAGGCGGAGGTGTGGCCATGGCCGGTGTCGTCTTTTGCCCCTGGGAAGTGGGCGGTGTTGGCTCAGCGCGCCGAGGCGCAGGCAGTGGGGGTGCACATCGCTCTTCCTCCGTCATCGGAACGTCCTCCTCCATCTCCGTCGGGGCGGGCGGCGGAGGTGTTATCATAGCAGGTGTCAGTTTTGTCTTGTTGGAAGTGACTGCGGCTGGACCGGTCCTCAGCTCTGAAATGACCTGTCGCAGGACCTTATAAATGTTGCTACTTCCTCCGGGCCTTAGGTCGAGGATTTGGTTTATTAGGCCGGCAAGAGCATTGCTCTGCGGAGGGGTCAGATGGCGACCACGCTTATGTGCCTTGGTCTTTGAGGAGAGGAGGTCCAAGACCTCCTCCCGCCCGAGGCCGAGGGCGTCCGTCTGGGCAAAGGAGACGCCTGGGTTCCTCTCTATGAACGTCACGAGGCTTTCTCTCGTTGATGTTTTTGACGAGGATGTGGAGGATGTTGATGTCTCCTCGATGACAGACATCTCAATGTCCAGTGTAGGGACTGCAGGCTCGTGACTCCCAGGTGCCCGCAGGGACGGAACAGGGGTCACAGGTGGAGGGGCAGGAGGCGCCATCTCCGTAGGTACGGCTGGGGCCACTGGTGTAGATGGCCGAGGTGCTGCATGTGGGGTCAGAGCTCGGGCTGCAGGAGAAGCGCTGGGGGTCTCCATGGTTGGACTGGGTGACGCCGGAGGTGGAGGATGGGCAGATGGCTGCTGAGGCAGCCCAGGAGCGGCCACTGGTGGGACGCTGGTGGGAGAGGTTGGTGTGGCCGGTCCAGGAGCGGTGGCTCGCCCTGCAAGCAGGGGGCAGTTGGCCCTGCGATGTCCTTGGCCACGGCACCTGGAACACCTAATCCCGGAGGACAGGTATGCGGGCCAGGCCTCGCCCTTGATTGAGATGTTGAGGCGGGTGGGCAGCCTCTCGATGGTCATTCCCTCGCGGAGGATGATGAACGCCTCTCGGCGGCCGTCGTTGTAGACGTATGGGCCAGCCTTCATCAGCTTGGGCGCTGATGACGGCTGCATCCCCCACGAAGAAGGGGAGGTTGCTCACTGTAATTCGCTCCGCCCTCTTGCGGAACGGGAAGGCCCTGTGGAGGGTTCCCTCCACCTCGAGGCCCTCGTTGACGAGGCGCTCGGCCATGCCTCTGTTTGCCAGTCCCACCAGGAGGTGGCCGTTCATTTTGGTCACCTGAAAGACCTCCCTGGTGCTCCCGAACATTCGATCAATGGCCCTCAGGTAATGGTAGGGCTCCAGTTCAGGGCTGCGCTCTACGAAGACGCTGTGGTCTTCGGTTGAAGACGCCTGCCGCGCCCTGGCCTCCGCGATATGCGCCCTAGTGGTCCTGACCTCCTCCGCCCGCGGTGCCCATCCAGTGGACGATCGTGGCCGGCGAGTGGCCCCTGCGCCTCTGGTGCCAGAGGAAGGTGCAGCCGCTGCAGGAGAACCCGGCGAGTCGCGGCGCCTTTTCTTACTCTTGACGACGGTGAAGTCGTCGTCCTCTCCAGGGCCTTGGTCCTCGGTGTAGTCCGCCCAGTTTCCCAGGACACGGGCAACGCCATTAGATGACGTGGCTGCTGCCGAGCCGGTCGTGAGGTCACCGCGCACGGCGGCCAGATTTGCATCTTTAACGCCTGTCGGCGGATTTGCATAGCTTTGCTTTGCGCTTAGATTATTTGAAATATTCCTCTGCAGATCTTCATTCGCAGATAATTCAGCGCAAGTTAGAGCTTGTGTGCTGTGCCTTACAGGCTTTTGTGCAGCTTTTGAAGGGCTCTCAGCCCGTACCGAATTCGTCGCTATCCGCGACATTTTCCCGCTCGCCAGAGGCGAAAACGGCGGAGCTCGCTTATTGTTTTAGGAATTAAATATCAATCAGTAATGTATGTATGTATGTAATGTATGTATGTAATGACAATTTTTTTTGACAATTAAATAATTTTTATTGACCGCTGGTCAACAATTACTCACGAGGAGTCAAAAGGGCAAACAATGTACATTGATCAGGAGGGCAAGGCTATCCTTAGCTTGTGAATTCCCCTGCGAATGGTGGGATGGTGTATGTATGTAATGTATGTATGTAATGCATGCATGCATGCAGTCGGGATAGTGGCCTTGTTTTTTAGACAACGGGGAGGTGCACGCAGGATTCATTGCTATATCTCTTAAAATTGTTTTTCGCATACATGTCGAAGATGAAGTTAAAGGGCTGAACCTGTATAGGGGGTAGATTCTTCGGCAGTCTTATTTAGCTTTGTTGATAAAATGTTTCGCAGCTGGACATTCGTGGTAGCGGTGTTGGATATCAGGCGGTCCTTGGCATGCAGTGCAGGTGGTTTTGCCTATTCTTGTTGGGTATCGTATGGCTCCGATTCTAATTCTTCAAGCAATATCATCATAAATATTAATGCTTTTATGTCAGCTTCGCGCGGTGTCGAATGTACATTTTTTTCTAATTTTATGAGAGCATATTTGAGATCGAAGTAGGACGTTAAAATTATTTTACGCAACGTGCTGATGGTCAGTCGAGATATTGACCTTGTTTTGTAGACAATGGGGAGGTACACGCAGGACTCATTGTTATTTCTCTTAAAAATTGTTTTTCGCATTTCATCATAGAACGTTGATAGAAGTTGAAAATCATTTTGAATGTTTCTTGTGGCGTGGGTAAATAGTTCGTTAATATCGCGCATCTCGCCGTTCACGCGTATATAATATTTAAAGCGTCTGAGGCCACGAGTGCTGAAAAAAGTTGGGTTTGATAAGTGAAGGCCGTGTAAAAGGCGGCATTTTAAAAGCACGAGGTGTAAAAAGTCGTTTCTCGAAAGGAGTTTAAAATCGATGTAAAAGCTGGGCGCGACATTATTCCAGCTCGATAGTATCTATTTTCGACGTGGCGATAAAAAGCTATGTAAATCATAATTAAAAAGGTTGTAATAGTTCGTTGAATTTATGTTGATAAAAAGAAAATCGGTCTCGTTTTTCGCCCCGTCTATAGATCTTTGTACGCGTTTTAAAATAAACAGGTCACGCTGAGTATCCAAATGCAGTAGGCCGAGGCCTCCATTCTTAACGGGCAAGTTGTTTCCAGATAGAGCGCGTCATCTAAATCTTTTTGTAGATCGTTCAATATAAAATCGTTTGGCAGGACAGCGTTTATCAAATATGTAAATTAAGGTATAAAGTTAGAGTTTAAATATCGCGTCTTTTGGTGGAGGGGTAGCGTTAAAATGTTTCGTTTCATAGTTATGGCTGAATCGCAGAAATGAGAACGTAGATTTTCAGTTTGTCTTTTGAGAAGCGTTTTCGAATTTTCAAACTGTATCCCAAGGATGTCAATCGCGTCGTTGCGCATCTGAATTTCTTTAGGCCTATCGCTTCTGCCGCTCCAATTCCCGCACCACAATCCCTTACGCTTCTTGAAATTAATCGCAATGCCAGAGATTTTCTCGAATTCGTTGAAAAATTTGTATACACGATTAAAATCCGTATAGTCTTTTAAAAATAAAATGAAATCGTCCGCGTAAGTATATATCGTTGTCGTATAGCTGAGGATATGAAGAAGATGATAAATGAGGGATGTCGTGGCGAGTGAGAAAAGCAGCGTGGACTAGCCGCAACCCTGTCGCACGCCTCTATTCACGTTGAATTTCGGAGAACTCTCGCCGTCACATCGATTTTTATTTTGTTTTTTTCTGAAAATATTTTTTTATCCATTTCAAGAAAATATCGAGGACATCGAGTGTTTCTAGTGTTGCAATGATAAACGGCCTATTAATGGAATCAAATGCTTTATGTAAATCTACGATCGCCAGGGACGTGTTATGTAAATTCGATTCAAAAATATTGTTCTCGATTTCGGGAATAATATCAAAAATCGAACGGCCTGGAATCGCATACTTCTGTACAGATGGTATCATGCGCGCGGAGAAATGCTTGATTTTCGTCAGTAGTAAAACATTTTACCAGCCCTCATGTGATCAGGTAGTAGATTTTCCAATTGCGCTTCACTAAAAATTTCAAGTAGAGAGTCAGCGGCGATGTCGTAGAAAACTTTGTAAAATTCGGCGGGAATGCCATCTTCACCGGCCATCTTTCTGTTGGGTAAAAGTTTTATCGCATTTAAAATATCGTTTCTCGTTATAAAATTTGGATCGTTAAAATTAAATTCGATATCGAGGCGCGGAATGATATTTACATAATTTACAATGTCTACTAAAACAATAGATTCGTCTGCTTTCATTTTATTCTGATGAGAAACGAAAATATGGTTTAAGATCGCATCGTTGTTATTGAGGAATTCATTGTTTTTATTATATAAAGAGAGAGGTAATCGCGGATTTGAGACGTCTAAATTTTGTGATGGTGTATTTTTGACAAACCTCCGCGGCCTCCAAAATTAGCCCCTTTAAACATCTCCATTGTGATTTTGCGTTAATATGGTTATAATCCGTAATAGAATTCTCGTGTTCGAATAAAACTATTTCTTTAAAAATTCTGGATGTAAAAAATATTCTTAGATATTCCTTTTTATAAATTTCGTATTATTTAGATGCAAATTAGCGATTATGGCTTTGTGGTCAGATGGTGGTAGGCAATAGTTTCGCATTTTTTTCAGATTAGCTGTAAAGTTCGTTGTGCAAAGTATATAATCGATTCGAGTTCTAAAACGCGTGTTATGGATTTGTGCCTCGTGTGTTAAACCGTCGAGTCTAGGGCTGACATGTCTAAAAAAATATATCGACGAGATTATTATTTTTTCTTAAAGTCAGAAAATAAGTTGAATTTCCGACGGGATTCAGTCCTGCCCGGTCGGTCGCGGATATTGAAATCGCCTAAAATGATCGCCGCGGTTTCGGGTAAACGTTTAAAAAGTTTGGTATTAATAGTATATCGTTTAGAGCTTCGTCGGGGTCATTGTCGAGGTGTACATTAATAAGAATTACGATATTTCTGTTCAATAAAAGTTCCAAAGCGCATATTTTCCCATTCTTTATTATTTTAAAATTTGCGCTAAATATCGAGCGATTTAATTTTAATATTTGTCCGCTGCCGTGAGAAATGTGTTTATTTACATATATTTCGTATTTTCCAAGGTCGTTTTGCATTTTAAAAGTTTCTATGTTGGATTTTTGTATACCGTAAATGTCAGCTTCGTTCTGCTTGTAAATATGCTCTTCTTTCTTTATCCGCCACACCGCGGGCATTGAGTGTCAAAACTTTTGAAGGTATCAGTATTTACAATTTCGCGTGATGACTCACAAGAGTCCAACATCATAAGTGCGCGAAAAAATAAAATAATCAAATAGAAAAAATAAAATAAATAAAATAAGGAGAATAAAATAGTAAAAAAAGATAAACGTGTTAGTTTAAAAAGGTGTATTTACAATAAAGTCGAAAGCGATATAATAAAAGGAAAGAAATAATAAAAAGAGTGAAGAAATGTCGAGTAGTCGTTTCACAAAACACTGATGCGAAATTCGGTAGAAGAATTCGCAGTGATGATTCTTTGTGGGCTGTTGCAAGGATTTAAATAAGATCACTAAATAGCAGAAAGGAGAGGGTTAAAGTCTCCTTCTAACTAACTTTATTTAATACATCTTAAGAGGACAGAGGAAAACACCCAACTGGTCGGTAGCAGACCAAGCCGTGTTCTGGTCCTTTGTTGGCGGCTGGCGCCGCCGGGGCTTGTTTGTTTACAGTCGTCACCCGAGCCGTCTGGACGGCGTCCATTATTCCACAAAGAGTATAAAGAGAAATAAAAGAGAGAAGTAATTAGAAAATTTAAATACCGACGTTTCATTCTACTTCGTTTTGAAATCAGTTTAATTTTTTATATAGCTACGTTCAGTTTTTTTCTGTCTTCGCTTCAAATTTTTGATGTCCTTTTAACGCTCTATCAGGACTTCAAGGTGTCGGGAGATGTCTATCTGCAGGTCCGGATATTTAGCGACTTGTTCATCTGTTTTTGTCTTCCTGGAAAACCCAGTTTTTAAAAAAAAATGGGGCGATCGCCTTCTCTAGTTGTGGATTGGGTTTCTTCTCACACTCAAGCATATCCATTTCATGTTGTGAGGACGTCGTTGACCAATCCGATTGACTAGCAATCGTCTCTCGATCGTCCTCAAACATTTCTTCATTTAGCGGTTTAACTGCCTCTGGCGGATACGCCTGGATGTGCTCAATATTGAGGATTTTATCCTCTCCATGTTTTTCTGCCTTGGCGTCATCTTGTTCCTTTACGATTTCCCGGGCCAGCTGTTCTTCTTCAGTTGGAATTTTGTCTTGCGGTGTGGGGCTTAGGGCCTCAGCGAAGGTCCTCGTGATCTTTGCCCTTATCTCAGGGTCGAATGGTGTCACATAAGTCCATGTTTGATTTTTCATCAAGGAATTGAATTCATCATCCATAGCTAGTTTTCACTTTTCTGAGTTTTGCCCTACAATTGCATCTTCATAGTTCAATGGTTCTTGGTCATGGACATAAGGCATATGAAATAGCTCTTGTACAGTTGGTTGATGGTTGTTCCTTTTCTCTGATTCTATTCCTAAGAGGGTATCTGCTTGATTCTTCTGGTTTGGAACTGGTGTTTGTGCTATCAACCCTTTCTTCACTATATATAGTTACCTGCTCTTGTTGGTTATCCTGAATATTTTCTGATATATTAGCTTCAGTAAATATTACATCTCTGCTTATAATAAATTTTCTAGCAAAAGGATCCCACATTCTATAATTTTTGTTAGTTTCAGTATATCCAACAGAAAATGTACGAATACTATTTTTGTCTAATTTCTTTCTGTTATCCTTTGGTATATGCACATAAGCATTGCATCCAAAAGTTTTCAAATGTAAGATGGAGGGTTTTCTCTTGCACCATATTTCATAAGGTGTAGAATTTCCCAATACTTTAGTAGTACATCTATTTAAGAGATAGACTGCTGTGTTTACGGCCTCAGCCCACAGTTCAAGCGGCATTTTTCTTCCATGTAACAAGCATCTAGCTGATTCACTATTGTTCTGTTATCTCTTTTAAAATTCCATTCTGTTCTGGGGTATACGGAGCAGTGAGTTCAATAACAATTCCTAGAGATTTTAGATAATAAGAAAAATTATTATTAAAAAATTCTGTGTCATTATCTGTTCTGAACCTTTTTATTTTATTTCCAGTTTCAGTCCTAACCCTTTTTACAAATTCTTCAAATTTCTCAAGTATATCTGATATATGCCTAATGAGGTAGACCATTCTGAATCTTGAAAAATCATCCTTGAATGATACAAAATATAATGATCCACCTGGTGATCTTTTACTCATAGGTCCACAAACATCTGAATAGATCAGCTCTCCTGGATAGGTCGAATTTGGGCTTGTTGACTCGTGAAAACCTTTCTATTTTGTTTTCCATAGATGCATGCTTCACATAGTAAAGAATCAGGCTTTTCTTTAATTTTAATGTTTTCTTCAAAAACATTATTTTCAAACATTTGGGCTAATTTTATAGGATTTACATGACCCATTTTTTGATGCCATATATATAGACTTAACTGAGTTTGTGAAAACTCCTTTTCTTGAATAAAAATTCTATAAAGATTTAAATTATCCTTTTTTTCAGTAACTAGCACTTTCGATTTTTTTGTCAATTTTATCTGATTTCCTTTACAAATGAGCGTCAAACCATGTTTTGTTGCATTAGATATTGAAAAAAATTGGTCTCCAATTCAGGGATATAGAGAACATCCAAAAGGGTTGCATTAATTTTCTGACTATTAACATAAGAGAGAATATCAATATTTCCCTTACCTTTTGCATAGATCTTCTTTCCATCTCCAAGGCACGCAGGATGAACACCTTCTGGTATTTCTTCGAATGCAGAGAACCATTCTCTTCTGAAGGTCATGTGATCCGTTGCTCCCGAGTCTGCAATCCAGGAATCCATTGTTTCAGCGAGGAAGGAACTTGTTTCAGCTGAAAAAGCACAGCTATCATCTCTAGCTGAAAAACTTGGCTGTTTTTCTTTCTGTTCTTCCTTTCTTTTATAGCTTTCTTTCGACCAATATCCCTTCTTCTTGCAATATCCACAGTGTGTGTTATTCTTTCTATCTTTAATGGATTGTTGATTCTGCTGTTTTTTGTTGGAAGATGTTGAATTTCTGTTAATATTTGAAAAGGTCATCAAGGCATTATCTGGTTTAAAATTTCCCGAAGAGTCCCAATGATCCTGTGAGCTTTATTCTTTCAATAATCTTGCCGTCAAGTTTTCTAGAGTCTTTTCTTCTGATGAAACTGAATCCCACGCTGTTATGAAATTCTTTTATTTATCAGGCAAGCTGCAAATTATCTTTGTAATTAGGGCAACATCAGCGATTGGCTCACCTAGATCTTTCATTTGTTGTGCCTGAGTTTCAACTTTGGAAATGTGAGAAGCAATGTTATCATTTGGATTCATTTTATATTCGAAAAATCTTTGTTGCAGCAAATATTTGTTTGTTTCAGATTTCAGTTCATATATTGTTGATAATTTATTCCACATTTCTGCTGAAGTCTGGCAATCAACAATCTGTTGAAGATATTTAAAATCTAGAGCAGTAGTGATCATCATTTTGGATTTTGCATCTTTCTTTTCCATTCAGAGAATTTTGCAATATTAGAGCCATAAGTTATGCTGAGAAGATCCTTGCTTCTAGAATAATCTTTTTTTGAAATTTCCATAGATGAAAATTATCGCCATTGAATTTTTGAATTTGTGGAAGTTCAGTAGTCATCTTGAGCAAGCAAAACGAAATTGATACCAACCACGGACTGCTACCATGTAAGAGAATCAGAAGCTGGATCTCAGAGATTATTGTTCAATTAACAAAACATTAAGATGACAGAAAACAAAAGCAAGCGTAGGGGCAGACAACCAAAGTTAAACTAAATACTACAGGTACAGTCGGTCGGGGGTGGCGACAGGTAACGTGATGTCTGGTAGGAAGGCGGCGTTACTAGACAACGGCTGATGTGCGAAGTTACTCTCCAACAAATGGGCATCTGTTTTTAGTGTGCCCATGCCTCCTGCATCCGGCGCACACCACGTCCTCGCCGATGAAGATATTGAAAGGCGTTTCCATATGGGTGATTGTGATAACCGCCGGCATTGGCGTCTTCTCCTTATTTTTAAAGACGATTTCTCTTCTCAAAAAAGAGAAGTGTTTCAGAAAGGGGTTCTCAGTTGGAAAAGGGAGAGGGCGGAAGCTCAGCACCTGTCCATATGGTGCCAGGGATTTCAGTATTACTTTGTCTGGAATGAAGGCCAGGACGCCTGATAAGATATATTTTTTTTGCCACTCTGAAAAGAGGGGATGGGTATACCGTCTTATTTTAAACTTTAAATCCCTCGGCTAGAAGCAAACCTGCCTGTTTTCGATCAGCGACAGAGACAATCGCCTGTCCGTTGATCTTGCCCACCGAATGGATGTTTTCAAAACCCATATTTCCGATGCCGATTAGGTGTTCTTCGGCAGTTGCATCGGGCAGGCATTTAAATTGGATAGTTGCTTTTATTTCGCTGATTCTCTTTTCATAGGTTATTTTCCTTCTTTATTCAGGTGAGAATTGAAACTTTTTTTTTTTTTGAGAATTTTCAAGTTGATTTTCTTTTGTCAATGAGTATGTGAATTTTCCTTTCACGATTTGCGATAATGAATATGTTTCAGATGAAATATGATCAACCAATGGGTCAGCAGATGAGGATGATGACGGAACGACCTTGTCGGCCGTTTCCATGGTGATGAATACCAAGTTTCAACTTGAAACTTGGAAAGTATGTAAATTTAAAATGATAAAAAATTCAAATGATGACTATGGATGAAATAAAATATACAGGAATGGTGAACTGATGATGGAGATGACAAATATGAAGTTGAATTTTCACTAGGATCTCTGGAAGAGCAGCGAAAGGCGAAGAATCCCGGAGCACGGCCAAGACACGGCCGCACGCCCGAGTATGTATGTATGTATGAATGTTTATAATGTATGTATGTATGTGATAATCTGTTTATAGAAATATGTAACTTCACCACAATCTATGCAAAATGTATCGTCAAAAGGTTTAATAAAAGTTAGGCTTCGCGAAAAGGGGAAGAACAATTAACAGGATTGCATCATCCAGAAAGTAAAGGTCACTGCCCTGGACCCCCCCCCATAAAACTTTAGTTCAAAGGCCTTCTTCTTCCTGGAGGTTTGCAATCATGGCGACAATGGATGTACTAAGCAAATCACATTTAAGCATGGCAAATCAACAACCAATCACCTTTAAGCATTACCAATTGATAGCGAATCATCAGAGAGCACGTGGAAGGATCTCCACCAAAGAGAAGTCGAGAGAGTTAATGACGATGATCTCGGACAAGAAGTTAAAAAAGGTAGGTGACCGTGCTACGAGCTAGGTGTGCCCAACATAGGTTCCAACCAAGGTAGTGCGCTCCATCATGTGAAAGGTAAATGACTCCAGTCAATCTCATCATTCTCCCTTTCGCAAGGTCTTATTTCTACCCCATCCAGGTGTGCTCTTTCTTCCCCTGTGGAAAACTACCATTCGACCAACACTGCGCCATCAATCACAAATCCAATCATATCCACCCAACCACACAATTCATCAGGATTCGACAGGATTCGCCCCAATGCCACAGAGAGTCGACAGGATTCAACACCAATTCACCAAAATTCAACAGAATCCGACAGAGAGTCGACAGGATTTCGACATGTATGTATGTAATGTATGTATGCATGTGATGTATGTAATGTATGTATGTAATGTAATGTGTGTAATGTATGTATTATGTATGTATGTATGAAAAAACAATAGAAAAAAATAAAATATAAGTGGGTCAGGTGTTGATATTAAAAATAAAGAAGGCATCTCCTGACCACAAGCACATGTGCTTTTTAGATGGCAGAGCGCCATCTAGTGGAGTAAAAATAAACTAAACGTTTATTTAGCTTACTCCGAGATATTTGGCCAACCCAATTTCTTGATAAATCAAGAAAAGCCATCCACGAACGCGCTTCGCGCTGTTGGCGCTCGTCAGCGTGGAGAAGGCTGTAACCATTGCGACCAAAAATATTTTTTTGGACCCAATGGCTTCCCGAGAAATCAAGAAATGGGTATTTAAGGCCAAATTTAGTTTATTTTTACTCCACTAGATGGCGCTCTGCCATCTAAAGAGCACATGTGCTTGTGGTCAGGATATGCCTTCTTTATTTTTAATATCAACACCTGACCCACTTATCTTTTATTTTTTCTATTGTTTTTTCATGTTTTAAGCGTCTTTACGCAAATTTGGCCTTAAATACCCATTTCTTGATTTCTCGGGAAGCCATTGGGTCCAAAATATCTTTTTGGTCGCAATGGTTACAGCCTTCTCCACGCTGACGAGCGCCAACAGCGCGAAGCGCGTTCGTGGATGGCTTTTCTTGATTTATCAAGAAATTGGGTTGGCCAAATATCTCGGAGTAAGCTAAATAAACGTTTAGTTTATTTTTACTCCACTAGATGGCGCTCTGCCTTCTAAAAACACATGTGCTCGTGGTCAGGAGATGCCTTCTTTATTTTTAACAAGAAACGTAGGCCTTTGACGCAATTTTTAAAACTTTCTTCTTGAATATTCTAGAGTTCAATATTACACATAAACATCTAGATTGTGACTCACTAAGGATAAAAATTGAATTATTTTACATCATATAAATAGAAATAATATTCAATATTTAGCAATTTTTATATTCACAAAAAAGGTCAATCTCCATTAAACTCAAATAAAATGTAAAGATAGTTCTAAATATCAGAATGTGTTATATAGGTATGATGTAGAATTGTAAATATAGAAAGTGGAGAAAATATTTTTATTTAAAAATATTTATTTCACATATCTTTCAACATTCAGCCACACAAATGAGTGGAACCAATAATTGATTCTTAGATTCCAAACGTTGTTATGACTATATTCAATGATAGACACAGAAGAAGCTACCCAGGGGCTAGGAGAAAAAGGAGAAAAGAAGTGGCAAAGGGGGGAGGATAAGAAGACTTTCGCCCAGTAGGAGAAAGGGGTGGTGTGGGTCCAAGGGAGGAAAAGAAAGGGTCCAAGTGGTGGGGGACCAAGGGAGAAGGAGAGAGAGCCCTAGTGGTTTGGGGCTGAGGAAGAATGAGAAGGGCACAGTTGGTGGGGGCCAAGGGAGGAGGACAAAGGGCCTTAGTTTTTGGGGCCAAAGGAGAATGAGAGAAGGCCCAGGTGGGGTGGGGCAAAGAGAGGAGGAGGAAGAGCCCTAGTGGTTTGGGGCAAAGGAAAATGAGAAAGAGCCCAAGTGGTGTGAGGCCGAGTGAGGAGATGAAAGAGCCCTAGTGGTTTGGGGCTGAGGAAGAATGAGAAGGGCACAGTTGGAGGGGGCCAAGGGAGGAGGAGAAAGGGCCCTATTGTTTGGGGCCAAATGAGAAGGAGAAAAGGCCCTGGTGGTGAGGGGCCAAGAGAGAATGAGAAAAGGCCCAGGTGATGTGGGGCCAAGAAAGGAAGAGAAAGGGCCCTGGTGGTTTAGGGCCAAAGGAGAATAAGAAGAGGCCCAGGTTGTCTGGGGCCAAGGGAGAATGATAAATAGCCCAAGTAGTGGGGGCCAAGAAAGGAAAAGAAAGGGCCCTGGTAGTTTGGGGCCAAAGGAGAATAAGAAAAGGCCCAAGTGGTGAGGGGCCAAAGGAGAATGAGAAGAGGCCCAGGTTGTGTCGGGCCAAGAACGGAAAAGAAAGGGCCCTAGTGATTTTGGGGCAAAAGGAGAATGAGAATAGGCCCAGATTTGGGGCCAATGAAGAATGAGAAAGGGCAAGGGTGGTGTGATGCCAAGAAAGGAAGAGAAAGGGCCCTAGTGGTTTAGGGCCAAAGGAGAATGATAAGAGGCCCAGGTTGTTTGGGGCCAAGAGAGAATGAGAAATAGCCCAAGTAGTGGGGGCCAAGAAAGGAAAAGAAAGGGCCCTGGTGGTTTGGGGCCAAAGGAGAATGAGAAAAGGCCCAGGTGGTGAGGGGCCAAGAGAGAATGAGAAAAGGTCCAGGTGGTGTGGGGCCAAGAAAGTAAGAGAAAGGGCCTTAGTGGTTTGGGGCAAAAGGAGAATGAAAATAGGCCCAGGTCATTTGGGGCCTAGGGAGAATAAGAAAAGGCCCATGTGTGGGGGCCAAGAAAGGAAGAGAAAGGGCCTTGGTGGTTTGGGGCCAAAGGAGAATGAGAATAGGCCCAGGTTGTGTTGCCAAGAAAGGAAGAGAAAGGGCCCTAGTGGTTTGGGACCAAAAGAGAATGAGAAAAGGCCCAGGTTGTGTGAAGCCAAGAAAGGAAGAAAAAGGCACCTAGTGGTTTGGGGCCAAAGGAGAATGAGAATAAGCCCAGTTTGTGTGGCCAAGAAAGGAAGAGAAAGGGCCTAGTTGTTTGGGACCAAAAGAGAATGAGAAAAGGCCCAGGTTGTGTAGGGCCAAGAAAGGAAGAAAAAGCCCCCTAGGCGTTTGGGGCCGAAGGAGAAAGAGAAAAGGCCCAAGTTGTTTGGGGCCAAGGGATGTGGAGGAAGGGCTCTAGTGGTTTGGGGACAAAGGAGAATGTGAAATGGCCCAGATTTGGGGCCAATGAAGAATGAGAAAGGGCAAGGGTGGGGTGATGCCAAGAAAGGAATAAAAAGGGCCCTAGTGGTTTGGGGCTTAGGAGAAAGAGAAAAGGGCCAGGTTGTTTGAGCCCAAGGGAGAAAGAGAAAAGGGCCAGTTGGTAGGGGCCAAGTGAGGAGGAGGAAGAGCCCTATTTGTTTGGGACCAAAGGAGAATGAGAAAAGGCCCAGGTGGTTTGGTGCCAGAGAAGAATGAGAAAGGTCCCAGATGGTGGGGGCCAAGGGCGGAGGAGGAAGTTCTCTAGTGGTTTGGGACAAAGGAGAATGAGAAAGGGCCAGGTGGTGTGGGGCCAAGGGAGGAGGAGTAGGGCCTTAGTGGTTTGGGGCAAAGAAGAATGAGAAAGGTCCCAGGTGGTTTGGGGCCAAGGGAGGAGGAGGAAGGGCCTTAGTGGTTTGGGGCCAAAGGAGAATGAGAAAAGGCCCCCAGATTTGGGGCCAATGAAGAATGAGATAGGGCAAAGGTGGTGTGGTGCCAAGAGAGGAAGAAAAATGGCCCTCGTGGTTTGGGGCTTAGGAGAAAGAGAAAAGGGCCAGGTGGTAGAGCCCAAGTTGGAAGGAGGAAGAGCCCTATTTGTTTGGGGCCAAAGGAGAATGAGAAAAGGCCCAGGTGGTTTGGTGCCAAAGAAGAATGAGAAAGGTCCCAGATGGTGGGGGCCAAGGGCGGAGGAGGAAGTTCTCTAGTGGTTTGGGGCCAAAGAAATATGAGAAAAGTCCCAGGTGGTTTGGGGCCAAGGGAGGAGGATGAAGGGCCTTAGTGGTTTGGGGCCAAAAGAGAATGAGAAAAGGCCCAGATTTGGGGTCAATGAAAAATGAGAAAGGGCAAAGGTGGTGTGGTGCCAAGAGAGGAAGAAAAATGGCCCTAGTGGTTTGGGGCTTAGGAGAAAGAGAAAAGGGCCAGGTTGTTTGGGGCCAAAGTAGAATGATAAAAGGGCCAGGTGGTAGGGGCCAAGTGAGAAGGAGGAAGAGCCCTATTTGTTTGGGGCCAAAGGGGAATGAGAAATGGCCCAGGTGTTTTGGGGCCGAAGAAGAATGAGAAAGGTCCAAGGTGGTGTGGGGCCAAGGGAGAAGGAGAAAGAGCCCTAGTGGTTTGGGACAAAGGAGAATGGGAAAGGGCCAGGTGGTGTGGAGCCAAGGGAGGAGGAGGAAGAGCCCTAGTGGTGTGAGGCCAAAGGAGAAAGAGAAAAGGCCCAGATGGTGGAGGCCAGGGGAGAAGGAGGAAGAGCCCTAGTGGTGTGAGGCCAAAGGAGAAAGAGAAAAGGCCCAGATTTGTGGTCAATGAAAAATGAGAAAGGGCAAAGGTGGTGTGGTGCCAAGAGAGGAAGAAAAATGGCCCTAGTGGTTTGGGGCTTAGGAGAAAGAGAAAAGGGCCAGGTTGTTTGGGGCCAAAGTAGAATCAGAAAAGGGCCAGGTGGTAGGGGCCAAGTGAGAAGGAGGAAGAGCCCTATTTGTTTGGGGCCAAAGGGGAATGAGAAATGGCCCAGGTGTTTTGGGGCCAAAGAAGAATGAGAAAGGTCCCAGGTGGTGTGGGGCCAAGGGAGAAGGAGAAAGAGCCCTTGTGGTTTGGGGCAAAGGAGAATGAGAAAAGTCCCAGGTGGTTTGGGGCCAAGGGAGGAGGATGAAGGGCCTTAGTGGTTTGGGGCCAAAGGAGAATGAGAAAAGGCCCAGATTTGGGGTCAATGAAAAATGAGAAAGGGCAAAGGTGGTGTGGTTCCAAGAGAGGAAGAAAAATGGCCCTAGTGGTTTGGGACAAAGGAGAATGAGAAAGGGCCAGGTGGTGTGGGGCCAAGGGAGGAGGAGGAAGGGCCTTAGTGGTTTGGGGCAAAGGAGAATGAGAAAAGGCCCAGATGGTGGAGGCCAGGGGAGAAGGAGGAAGAGCCCTAGTGGTGTGAGGCCAAAGGAGAAAGAGAAAAGGCCCAGATTTGGGGTCAATGAAAAATGAGAAAGGGCAAAGGTGGTGTGGTGCCAAGAGAGGAAGAAAAATGGCCCTAGTGGTTTGGGGCTTAGGAGAAAGAGAAAAGGGCCAGGTTGTTTGGGGCCAAAGTAGAATGAGAAAAGGGCCAGGTGGTAGGGGCCAAGTGAGAAGGAGGAAGAGCCCTATTTGTTTGGGGCCAAAGGGGAATGAGAAATGGCCCAGGTGTTTTGGGGCCGAAGAAGAATGCGAAAGGTCCCGGGTGGTGTGGGGCTAAGGGAGAAGGAGAAAGAGCCCTAGTGGTTTGGGACAAAGGAGAATGAGAAAGGGCCAGGTGGTGTGGGGCCAAGGGAGGAGGAGGAAGAGCCCTTGTGGTTTGGGGCAAAGGAGAATGAGAAAAGTCCCAGGTGGTTTGGGGCCAAGGGAGGAGGATGAAGGGCCTTAGTGGTTTGGGGCCAAAGGAGAATGAGAAAAGGCCCAGATTTGGGGTCAATGAAAAATGAGAAAGGGCAAAGGTGGTGTGGTGCCAAGAGAGGAAGAAAAATGGCCCTAGTGGTTTGGGGCTTAGGAGAAAGAGAAAAGGGCCAGGTTGTTTGGGGCCAAAGTAGAATGAGTAAAGGGCCAGGTGGTAGGGGCCAAGTGAGAAGGAGGAAGAGCCCTATTTGTTTGGGGCCAAAGGGGAATGAGAAATGGCCCAGGTGTTTTGGGGCCGAAGAAGAATGAGAAAGGTCCCAGGTGGTGTGGGGCCAAGGGAGAAGGAGAAAGAGCCCTAGTGGTTTGGGACAAAGGAGAATGAGAAAGGGCCAGGTGGTGTGGGGCAAGGGAGGAGGAGGAAGGGCCTTAGTGGTTTGGGGCAAAGGAGAATGAGAAAAGGCCCAGATGGTGGAGGCCAGGGGAGAAGGAGGAAGAGCCCTAGTGGTGTGAGGCCAAAGGAGAAAGAGAAAAGGCCCAGGTGGTTTGGGCCTAAAAGGAGAATGAGAAATGGTCAGGTGGTGTGGGGCCAAGGGAGGAGGATGAAGAGCCCTTGTGGTTTGGGGTAAAGGAGAATGAGAAAGGGCCCAAGTGGTGTGGGGCCCAAGAGAGGACGAGGAAGGGCCCTAGTGGTTTGGCGCCAAAGGAGAATGAGAATGGGCACAGGTGGTGAGGGGCTAAGGGAGGAGGAGAAAAAGCCCTAGTGGTTTGGGGCTGAGGAAGAATGAGAAAGGGCTCAGGTGGTGTGAGGCCAAGGGAGAAGGAGGAAGGGCTTTAGTTGTTTGGGACAAAGGAGAATGCGAAAAGGCCCAGGTGGTGTGGGGCCAAGGGAGGAGGAGGAGGAAGAGCTCTAGTGGTTTGGGGGAAAAGGAGAATGAGAAAAGGCCCAGGTGGTGTGGGGCCAAGGGAGGAGGAGGAAGAGCCCTAGTGGTTTGGGGTCAAAGGAGAATGATAAAGAGCCCTAGTGATTTAAGGCCAAAGGAGGAGGAGGAGAAAGAGCCCTAGTGGTTTGGGGCAAAGGTAAATGAGAAAGGGCCCAGGTGGTGTGGGGCCAAGAGAGGAGAAGGAAGGGCCCTAGTGGTTTGGCTCCAAAGGAAAATGAGAAAGGGCCCAGTTGGTGAGGGCTAAGGGAGGAGGAAGAGCTCAGATGGTTTGGGGCCAAGGGGAAAGGGTCCAGGTGTTGAGGGCGAAGGGAGGAGGATAAAGAGCCCAGTTTGAGTGGGGCAATATGTTGGAGATAGGCCATAAATACAGGAAGCCTATTTGTTCATGGCATAGGTAGGGCGAAGAGGGCACGTGGTGAGTGGCCTTGAGCACTTCAAGCGTAATAAAAGCTCGCTTGTTATGGGCAAATATTTGCCAGAATGTTGAAGCTAACATATTTGACCATAGGAGGTGCTCTAAAAGAAAAGGAGTACTTCAGTACTCGGCCCTCGGGATGATCACTTGAGGAAGTGAGGACTTCTACCAAAACTTCTTTGGCGTCCTCAGCTTCTTGACAGCCTCCTTCGACATTTTCTTGAAGATGGGCTCCTCGTTAAGCTTTATTTTAGCTTCTTCCATCTTCGCGTCCAGCGAGTCCAGTAGCAGCTGGTTGCTGACCATTTCTCGGTACAGCTTCCTGAAGTCGTCATTCAGACTTCTGATGAGGGCATCCTCAAAATAATTATCCATTGCGATATATTTGTCTTTACTTGATAGTTAAGCGTCAAGCCTTATCGCTCTCTAACAATTGAATGAAAACTTGTCTCCATAGAAACCTAAATAGAGAGAAATTTGAATTAAGTTATATGTTAAGTCTCACATATACGTGATTAATTATATTGACACAAATAAAATACCGTTTTACTTTTATAACAAATTTTCAAGTAGATTGTATCAAGTGTATAATTTCATTTGTTTTAGGATAGAGATGACGCGCTAAATACCGATATTTAAATCATATGGTTATCAAGTGTAATAATCTATTTGAAGGATAGCTATGAGTCGTCGTCTGTTCCACGATTCAATATGGAATCTGAAGTGCTGATATGTCACATTGGACTCTCCATTGAGTCAATGATAATGGACGATCCTCACATCTAATACGCGCTATTTTTTTATTAAGAAATATATAGTCAACAAATATATAACTGGATGAATACAATGATGTCTGATCAAGGTCTTCTCTTTGCTTTATATAAATTCTTCAAGACCGCAGTCACCGTTCGGAGGAGATTAATAGAATCGCCGATTGTCGTGGTCTATTTGGATGAAGAAAGCGTAGACTAAAACACGGCTGATTCCACACTCGCCTTTTCGCCGTTCCTCAACGGCCTCACGACCCGCTCGGCCCGACGGGACCTGGATCGCCCGCGCCCCGCCGCCACACCCATCTCAAGGTTCACCTCGAGATGGTCGCCCACCATCGGTCCACCACCATCCAAGATCGCTGGGCCTCGCTGCGGCGCTGCGCCCACTCTGGCCACGAGGCCGACGCGGCCCTCAAGTTGGCCCTCCACGCCCTGCCCCATCCGGCCCATCCTGCCTCGGTCGGCCCCTCCTGTCCTGCCTGCGGGTCCATCGACCGCTCCCTCAGCCACCGTTACTGGTGCTGTCCCTCCATCAGGCCTCTTATTAGAGAGGCCTTCAACATCATAGGGCGGTCCCCTTACCTGCAGGCTTGGATCTTCGGCGGGTCGGGCTTTGAGGACGACGCCCTTTCCATCCTGGCGTCGGCAAAGTTGCGAATTTATCGCTACTTTGTCCAGGTTGGGCTCGGAGAAGCGGTGGAGGACCTGCTCATCGCCTGGTCCGGGACCCTCCAGCGTCGAGGTCTCCTTCCATCATCCCCCTTGTAAAATATATGTAACATTTATGTAAATATTTATTTTTTATGTAATATACTTCTTTTTCTTTCTTAAGGCAAAATAGCCTAGCTGTGAAAGCTTTAGACTTTAGAACCTGATGTCCCTGGTTCGAACACGCTTTTCGCTATTTTTTTTTCTCGTTGATAAATTGATGTAACATTGTCTAGAAGACAATAAATAATTTTAATTGTCAAAAATTGTCACACTCGCCTTTTCAGAGATACGCTAACCTATGCACGGTGGATTCTGTGGCCACTGGGCATGTGTCGGACTTGGAGGCTGTTGGATTCTGCGCTGCCTGGAGTATAGGAGCTCCATCTATGATTCCTTCCTGTGGTGAATCTGTATAAGACCCTGGAGGCTGTTGTTGGGTTCTGTTCTGCCTGGAGTATAGGATATCCATCTATGCTTCCTTCCTGTGGTTAATCTGTATAAGACCCTGGAGGCTGTTGGGTTCTGTGCTGCCTGGAGTATAGGATATCCATTTATGCTTCCTTTCTGTGGTGAATCTGTATAAGACCCTGGAGGCTGTTGGGTTCTGTGCTGCCTGGAGTATAGGAGCTCCATCTATGCTTCCTTCCTGTGGTGAATCTGTATAAGACCCTGGAGGCTGTTGGGTTCTGTGCTGCCTGGAGTATAGGATATCCATCTATGCTTCCTTCCTGTGGTGAATCTGTATAAGACCCTGGAGGCTGTTGGGTTCTGTGCTGCCTGGAGTATAGGATATCCATCTATG
>CP092875.1:22010742-22041072 GCA_030710605.1 Cordylochernes scorpioides
TCTGTCTGTCTGTTTCGCGATAAACTCAAAAACTACTGAACCAATTGGTACCAAATTTTGCATGTCGCTTTTTATAAACCTGAGGAAAATTTTCGGGTGCATTTTGATTCGTATTTTTGGCTATTTCTTTTTTTCATTTGAAGAACCTTTTTTTACGCGGACTAATCCGGAATGGAATGAATACCTAAATATGGCCATTTTTTTTAAAGCATCGGTGGTTCAGTGGTAGAATGCTCGCCTGCCACGCGGGCGGCTAAAGGGTTCGATTCCCGGCCGATGCATTTTTTTAAACAATTTTTAAAACTCATTTATATTATATCTTCTATATATATAAAAATGAATGTTTGTATGTTTGTTTGTTTGTTTGTTGGTTTGTATGTCCGGTATACAAATTCGCAGTAGTTCACTAATTCAAACCAAAATTTCCATACATAGGTAAAAAAATACGGGGAAGACGATAGGCTATTTTAAAAAAATATATAAATCAATTATTTAAACTATATATTATTAGTCAGAAAATGATGATGACGATATTGCTGTATCATGTAAGATTATCAGATACAAAATTATATCCGGAAAAATTCCAAAAAGCAGAGACCACGGGTGAAACCAGCTCATTATTTTGTACGCAGGAACAAAATTCTAACTGAAAAACATTCATTCGAGCAGAAAACAAAAGCCAGATCATCTTTCTATAAAAAATATCGCTTCTCAGACACAAAGTTTGGAGCGGGACGTTTCACAAGAGTGACATCCACGCATATTTAAATAAAAACATTTAATCGGGTAAAACCCGGGCGTTGCCCGAGTCATTCGGCTAGTATATATATTGTCGCGTAGAAACTAAATTAAAGAAGAAGTCGATGCCAAAAATTAAGTTTTATTCTTAGTAAAAAAATAGTCTCGATCGACTGAGCCGAGGCGATCGAATAATATTTTTCAGAACAAAAAAAAAAAACAAGTATGCAAACCAGCCTGCTTTGCATAACATAAAAATAAAATAAATGAGATATAGGAAGAAATATTTACATATATATAATAGTAAATGCCGCACTTTTCCCACCTTTGAAAAGAAACAGCGTCCCGCTGTTCAATTGAAGGTTATTGACCAATTTGCATCCGTCTAGCTCTTGATCTTGTCACAGGGCCTGATATCGGTTCTGGGTCGGAGAATCTTTGTTTCAGAACAGGTTCCTTGTTTGGAGTTGAGCCAGATATTTCTTCTTGAAGTAGTGGATCCAAATATGTCTTCTTTCTAAGTACATGTACTGTGTCCCTTGTTTTACGAAGTTTTGGAGAGTCAGAAATGGCCTCAATTTCGTAATTGACGGGGGACAATTTTCTTGTAATACGGTAAGGACCGAAGTATTTCTTGATTAGCTTTTCTGAGAGTCCAACCTGTCTCACTGGAATGAAGAGCCATACGAGGTCTCCCACATTATAATCCACAGGTCGATGTTTCCTGTCATAGTATTTTCTGTCTTTCTCTTGACCTCGATAGAGATGTAGTTGTGCAAGGTGTCGGGCTTCTTCAGCTGTGGTAATGAGATGTTGAACATAATCACCAACATCATCATTGTCGTGATATGGAAGGAGTGAATCTAAAGTTGTTTCGGCCTCGCGGCCATGCACTAGGAAGAAGGGGCTGAAGCCTGTAGTTTCTTGCTTAGCGGTGTTATAAGCAAATGTTACAAATGGCAGAACTTCGTCCCAGTTTTTCTGTTCCACGTCAACGTAGATGGACAACATGTCGGTCAATGTTTTGTTTAATCTTTCAGTTAGACCATTAGTCTGCGGATGATAGGCTGTAGTCTTGAGGTGATTTATTCCACTTAAACTATTTATTTGTTTAATTATTTGGGACATAAAGTTCGTACCACGGTCGGTGATGATCTGCTGAGGAGCTCCGTGTCGGAGAATAATTTCTTCGACAATAAACTTAGCAATTTCCATGGCTCCTGCGTCTGGAATCGCCTTTGTAGTTGCAAATCGCGTCATATATTCGGTGCATACAATAATCCATTTGTTGCCCCGATTCGTAACAGGAAATCTCCCTAATAAATCCATTCCTATCTTTTGAAAAGGAAAATCTGCCGGTGGGATAGGCATAAGTTGTCCAGGCGGTCGTTGTGGAACACTCTTCCTGCGCTGGCATTCTCTGCAATGCGCTATATACTGACGAATGGTCTTATACATTCCTCCCCAAAAGAATCGTTTACGTGCCCGATCATAAGTTTTGGCAAAACCCAAGTGACCAGCATTAGGTGCATCGTGAAGATTTTTGAGGATTTCAAGCCGCATTTGCTTTGGAAGTACAAGAAGCCGTTGCCTTCCATATGGCTCGTAGTTTCTTTTATAAAGTACTCCGTCCACTACTTCGAAGCCTTTAAAAGGTCCAGTTTGTTCTATTATGTCTATGATCTTTGCTAAATTGGGGTCTCGACTTTGTTCTGCACGAATATCAATGATCGATATTATATTGGGGAAGTCTTCTTGCTCTTCTGGTACAGGGTTCCTTGATAAACAGTCGGCGTCTTTATGTTTGCGCCCACTCTTATAGACTACGGTGATGTCGAACTCTTGCAGTCTGAGCGCCCATCTAGCGAGTCGTCCGGAAGGATCTTTAAGTCCTGCAAGCCAGCACAATGAATGATGATCCGTAACAACTGTGAAATTTCGGCCAAAAAGATAGGGTCTAAATTTGGATGTGGCCCAAACAACCGCAAGCAGTTCTTTCTCAGTGGTAGAGTAATTCTTTTCAGCCTTTGTAAGGGTCCTGGATGCATAAGCTATTGGTCTTTCAGCACCTCCTTGTATTTGGATCAACACTGCTCCAATGCCGTATCCACTGGCGTCGGTGTGTATATGGGTCTCGGCGTCTTCAATAAAGTGCCCAAGAACAGGTTCAGAGGTTAAAGCTTCTTTAAGAATCTCGAAGGCATTTTCTTGTTCTTCATTCCAACAGAATTTGGCATCGTTTTTTAAAAGGTCATTCAGGGGTTTAGCTTTGCAGGAAAAGTTTTCAACAAATCGTCTATAATAAGAGCACAGTCCTAAGAAACTTCTGACATCAGGTATACTTTTAGGAGATGGAAACTTCAAAATGGCTTCAACCTTTTCGGGGTCTGGATGTATTCCATTTTCATTGACAACGTATCCTAATATCTTCAATTGTCTTGAGCCAAAAATACATTTTTCATTGTTCACATTCAATCCAGCTTGTTGAAGGCATTCTAGAACAACTTCTAACCTTTTTAAATGTTCTTCAAATGAAGGACCATAAACCACTATATCATCTAAATAGCAAAGACAGATGTTCCATTTTAGTCCTTTCAAAACGGTATCCATCATCCTCTCAAAAGTAGCTGGGGCGTTACAGAGGCCAAATGGCATTACCCTAAATTCGTAGAGACCATCAGGTGTAATGAATGCCGTCTTCTCTCTATCATGCTCATCCACTTCAATTTGCCAATAGCCGGTTCTTAGATCCATACTTGAGTAATACCTGGCCCCTGATAAATTATCCAAAGCATCATCAACCCGTGGTAATGGATAAACATCTTTCTTTGTGATCTTATTAAGTCGTCGATAGTCAACACAAAACCTCCAAGACCCATTCTTTTTCTTCACAAGTACCACAGGCGAAGACCAAGGACTTTCAGAAAATTGAATTATATCTTGTTTCATCATTCTGTCAACTTCCTGCTGTATGATTTTCCTCTCCATTCCAGACACTCGGTAAGGCCTCTGTTTTGTTGGAGCGTGATCACCCGTGTCAATCTTATGCTTTATTTTACTTCGGGCAGGTTGGGACTTCCCAGAAAAATCAAAGACATTCGAAAATTTCTTAAGAACATTCATCATCTTATTTTGCTGATCCTCAGTAAGATTCGAGTCGATCATTGCTTCTATCTTCTGGTCCAATTTGGTAGTCCACATCTCTTCTTCTTGAATTAATTCATCGCATTTCAAGGAGCATATGGAGCCAACATCAACATCGCTCATGGTGCCAAGGGCCATACGCGAAGGGATCATCAGCGGCTTCGAGGTTCCGTTTGCTATCCACAAATCTGCTTTCCCTTGCTGAAATGTTGTAAGAAGGGAAGGTATAATAAATTCCTTCCTTATTGATAGTTCCCAATTTGGGCAGATTAAAACATCTCTATTTTCCTGAAGTGGTGTACCCACTACTGATATCTTACAACTTGACTTAGGTGGAATTACATAATTATCAGCAGAGTATACATCAAGATTAATTTGGTCATCATTTATTGGTAGTGTTTCTTCCAAATACAATTCTTGATGACCACAATCAATAACCGCTCTCGTTGCTTTGAAGAAATCCCACCCCAAAATGATGTCGTGGCTGCAATCAGGAATCACGATGAATTCAAAGGTTGTGGTGAGATCATTGATATGGACCTTTAGTGAACATTTTCCCAAAGTTTTAACAAGCTTTCCATTGGCGACTTTAACGACTGGTCCAGATTCAACAAAAAATGGAGTTCTCAGAAGTCTTCTAAACTTTTTTGAAACCACGGAATAATCTGCGCCCGAGTCTATCAATATTGTAGTTTACAGTCCATTAATGCTCCCTTTTATACAATTCCGTTTTAATTTAGCAGACGTCGATGATGGAGGATTTTCAAAACCTGCGGCCTCACCCCCCATATAGGTCGCGCATCCTAGTTTTCCTCATTTTGGCGTCGGGGTGAGCGGCTTGACAAACGACCTTCCCCTGGCGATTGGCTTCTTCGTCTTGGCATCCTTCCTCTGCCTGGATATGGTGATGCGCTGCGGCCAAAACCTCCGGGTCTAGGGAGAGTTGGAAAATCGTCAATTAAATCGTAGGGTCTTTGTGGGGTTGCATTGTCGGCTGATGGAAGTGTTCTTCTTGATCTGGCTTCCTCAAAAGTACGTCTTCTTTCTCGACAGTAACGTAAGACATGTCCTGGCTTCCCGCAATGGAAACAGATAGGTTGGTTATCAGCCGTTCGCCATTGGTCAGATGTTCTGGGGGCATATGGAGTGTAGTCATCTTCTCGTCGAAATCTTGGTACAAACGTTCTCCTTCTTTGAGATTGAATATTTCGCCTTGTAATTGGGGCGAGTACTTGTTGCACCTCCTCTTTAACTATGGCCTCCAATGAATTCACGTCACTTGTCCCAAAGGGTTCCACCTCGGTCATTTTAGGCATAAATTTTTGCAACTCCTCCTGGACAATCCGTCGAATCCTTAGAGCCAAATCTTCTTCAAAGTCCGACGAGATCGGAGTCACGTTTGGTAATCTTTCATAACGTGTTCTTTTAATGCGGCGTTGTTTCATGTTCTCCAGCTGTCGGCAAAATTTCACCAGCTCGTCAACAGTTGCGGGATCTTTGACAATTAGAGTCTGGTAGAAATCTTCGGCAATCCCCTTCATCAAATGTCCAACTTTTTCTTCCTCCTCCATTTCGGGGTTAACTCGTGAGCATAGTGATAGGATTTCTTGGATGTATGATTCAGTTGTCTCCCCAGGCTTTTGAGCTCTGGTCTTTAGTGTCATTTCGGCTCGTCGAGTAAGTTCTTCTTTTTTTCCAAACACTTCACAAAGATTCGTTTTGAATTGAGTCCATGAATCAATAATGTCCTCGTTGTTATCGAACCACTGGGCGGCTGTTCCCTCGAGGTAGAATACAACATTGGCAAGGCTTTGAGTCTCATCCCATTTGTTGTATTTTGAGACCCTTTCAAACATTTTGATCCATCTCTGGGGATCTTGAGCACTCTCGCCGGAGAAAGTCGGAGGATTCCTTGGGATATGACAGGCGTATGATTGTGATCCAGCATTTGTTCCGAAAACTTCGGGAGTTCCAGAAGCTTCAGTTTTCACCATCCTTGTGCTGCTTGGCAGATCCTCAAATCCGTATTGGGGTTGTAGGCCTTGCAATCGGAAGCTCCTCCTAAGTGCCGTCTTGGATTTACCCGGAATCTCCACCAAAAATGTCGCGTAGAAACTAAATTAAAGAAGAAGTCGATGCCAAAAATTAAGTTTTATTCTTAGTAAAAAAATAGTCTCGATCGACTGAGCCGAGGCGATCGAATAATATTTTTCAGAACAAAAAAAAAAACAAGTATGCAAACCAGCCTGCTTTGCATAACATAAAAATAAAATAAATGAGATATAGGAAGAAATATTTACATATATATAATAGTAAATGCCGCAATATATATAATTGAATGTCTGTCTGTACTCTATAGATTCAAAAACCACACATCCAATCGCCGTGAAATATTGGGATATTATTAGGTATATCACCGGGAAGGTTTTTGAAAAATAATTTCATGAATATCTTGAATATGCTTAGAGTTATTTGCAGATTTGTAGATTTAACTCGCAAGCAGCGCCCCCATTGTGACGATGATAACTAGTTTTCTTATCAATAAGTTTGTTATCTTAAATATTATTTATTAAAAGTAAGATTATCTCAGGATGACACGGCAATTTATTTGAGACAAGAATAATGATACAATTCGAAGGCGAATATACTATTCCTTCAACTTCCAATTACCGAGGGAACCAATTAATATTGATTTTATTCAACTTATCGAGTATTTTTCAAGGGACCGGGAAAAAATGTTCACTAGATAAAACTATGATTTTCTAATGTAGAAAATTAGAAAAGACAAAATTCAGGATGACACGGCACACAGGGACCGGGAAAAAATGTTCACTTTATCGAGAGATTCAAATTTACGAGGTTCGAATTATCAAAATATATCTTTTTTTTAAATAAGTTATTAGAGAATTGTTTTAACAAATGTTCGCTAGACAAACCTTTACTCGGGTAAAACCCTGGGCGAAGCCGGGTACGTCCGCTAGTAATGTATATATATGAACCTTCAGGGAGGTTAGTGATCTATCTATATTAAAAAGACTAAATTAAAATGACGCTAAAACTAAGCTCCATTTATTGACCTTCTCGGAAAATTCGGGTCGGCGACAGAGTTAAACGACATCATCTATTATTTTTAAATTGAATTAAACTAGTCACTCATTCAGCTTAACAACACTTTAGTAGATTGTGAAGATTTCATTTGATCCTTTGTGAATCTCATGACATCAAAGCTCTTCTTAGGAGAAAGTAAATAAAATAATAAAATTTAGAAAATTCAACTTTAGAAAATGTATAACAAGTAAGAACTATAACAAGGTTCTAGAAAAGGTTTCGGCAGTTACGCGTCACATAGGCTGAACAAAGAGAAAGAAAAAATAATAGGTAAAGTGAATTTGCATAAACAAACTGATAAAGGTAGAAACATGGTATTGTATAATCAATTACATATAATACATTATTTTTAAATAAAGCAATCCCTAAATAAATCTTTAAATAAAAAGGCATATTGGATCAAAATACCATTTATTCTACCAATATTTCAGTTGGTTGAACGCCAAACTTTATCAAGGTATTATAACATTTTAATGTGTGCCAACAACAAACTCAGCGCCGCATAACGTCGATAGAATTAACAATTTAATTATTATAACAAATTAATAATTATAAAAATATATATAAATATTAGAGTTTGAAAGTTAAAAAAATGTGTCTCTTCAATTTTTTAATAATAGATTTAGATGGAATTAATTGAGTTAATAATAAATATTATAATGCAAATAGGAATTGACATTTCTTTATTGTTTTGTGTTTTCCTAGACATTATCAGACATTTATAGTTAGATTAAAACATATCTCTTAAAAAGAGATAGGTTATAGGAATATATTTTTGTGACGATAACTTTATTTGTCTTTCTCTTAATGATGATATATAGATAATTTTATTAAAGTGATGCTGCCACGCGAAGTAACCAATAAGTACGTTATCGACCTCCCAGCGCCAGTCAATGATAAACTTGGCTACTAAATCAATGTTGCTGTCTATAAACTCCCGCCTATCACCTGGGATATACAGCAATTATTTATGAGCCCAGGTTTTAAACTCTAGATAAAAATGGCAGTTTACGAGGCCAGGGGCCTTATCGTCCTACCTAATAAATAACTCGCTAGTTGGCTGTAAACCTGGCCGCGCAATTACCCTTGGTTACCTTCGTCCTTGGTAGGTATTGTCCTTGGTTACCTTCGTCCTTGGTAGTTATTGTCCTTTCTTATATTCGTCCTTGGTAGAGATATTCATTGGTTACTTTCGTCCTTGGTAGGTATTGTCCTTGGTTACCTTCGTCCTTGGTAGTTATTGTCCTTTCTTATATTCGTCCTTGGTAGAGATATTCATTGGTTACTTTCGTCCTTGGTAGGTATTGTCCTTGGTTACCTTCGTCCTTGGTAGTTATTGTCCTTTCTTATATTCGTCCTTGGTAGAGATATTCATTGGTTACTTTCGTCCTTGGTAGGTATTGTCCTTGGTTACCTTCGTCCTTGGTAGTTATTGTCCTTTCTTATATTCGTCCTTTGTAGAGATATTCATTGGTTACTTCGTCCTAGGTAGGTATTGTCCTTGGTTACCTTCGTCCTTGGTAGTTATTGTCCTTTCTTATATTCGTCCTTTGTAGAGATATTCATTGGTTACTTCGTCCTAGGTAGGTATTGTCCTTGGTTACCTTCGTCCTTGGTAGTTATTGTCCTTTCTTATATTCGTCCTTGGTAGAGATATTCATTGGTTACTTCGTCCTAGGTAGGTATTGTCCTTGGTTACCTTCGTCCTTGGTAGTTATTGTCCTTTCTTATATTCGTCCTTTGTAGAGATATTCATTGGTTACTTTCGTCCTTGGTAGGTATTGTCCTTGGTTACCTTCGTCCTTGGTAGTTATTGTCCTTTCTTATATTCGTCCTTGGTAGAGATATTCATTGGTTACTTTCGTCCTTGGTAGGTATTGTCCTTGGTTACCTTCGTCCTTGGTAGTTATTGTCCTTTCTTATATTCGTCCTTGGTAGAGATATTCATTGGTTACTTTCGTCCTTGGTAGGTATTGTCCTTGGTTGCCTTCGTCCTTGGTAGATATTGTTCTTGGTTGCCCTAGTCCTTGGTATAGATGATCATTGATTCTCCGCCAGGTGGCTGACCAGAACGGACGCAGTAAGCTTCGTCTCCCAATGATATTGTTTTATCTATTATTATATTCCTATATAGTTTTCTTTTCATTACTGTACTTTGAATATTTGCTAAGTAAACTATAAATTTCCTTATTTATTTAGGGAAAATAAACTTGATAATAATCCAGCTTTTGTTTATTTGGATTGTATTTAAAGAAGAAACTCACTATAGGTCAACCTATGCAAATTTCAACAATGAAATTATTTAGTGTTATGCAGATAAGCCTGAAATGAAAGTACCCTCCTTTACTAGGAAAAATAATCTGAGATGTATAGTGCTAATGATATTACTGCTATCACGATAATTGAACAAAACCCAAGGCCTAAATCTAGAAGACAGATAACGTTGGATGTATGCAAAGAAAGAGATTTACATGAGTTAATCACGGAGATGTCAAATAGAATTGACGATTGGGGAGCAAAGCTGGATTCAAGGTTTTCAGGGTTAGAAACAGGTTTAGAAAAAAATAATCAGCGCCTACTACAACTGGAGACTTTACTAGAAAATATAACGAGGTCTGTATCGGCTAACTCGAGAAAGATCTGTGGAATCGAGAAAAGAATGGATCTCTACGAGATGAAACAGAGGGAAATAAACTTGAATTTTTATGGAATAGAAGGAAAAGAAAATGAAAGCCCCAACGAATCTCGCTCGGTGATACGAAAACTAATTACAGATAAGATGCAAATATCAGAGGAAATTGAAATACAACAATGCAGAAGATTGTCCAGGAAAGTCAATGCACCACTTCTCATTGAGGTACCCGAATATAAAGAAATAATTGTACTTTTGAAAAATTCATTCAAGCTCAGAGATAACAGAATTTTTCTAAACAAAGATTACCCTTTAAACATTAGAAACCAGAGAAAACTACTAATTAAAAAAGGAAAGAACTCTTGGATAGAGGAATAAGAGCTAAACTGAGAGACAACACCTTAATAGTGGGAAATACAAAATACTATGTTTCAAATGACCAAGTTATGGACCAGGGTGGTAATGTTTTATAGCAATATATAGTCAGAAAACATTCTATGCCACACCTAAATTCGTCTTCATATGTAAATAATTCCAATCAAAACAAAGGCGCGTTTCAAAATAGACATTCGGTTTTCTAACAAAGAGAAAAAAATGCCCGAGGTCCGTAATAAACTACCTAAAATATTATTTTGGAATATAAATGGCTATTTCAGGATAAGTTCTCTCTTCTCGCTTGTTGATTATGTAAAGTAATTTGGCATTTATGCCTTGATGGAAACTTGGTGCTCTGAATCTCTGAGCCTCATACTGGATGATTTCCAAATTTATGAATCACTGGTTTCAAGGCTTGTGAATCGAGGTAGATACACAGGAGGAAATATTATGGGTGTTAAGTGTCAGCGATTAATTGAAAGGGTTGATATCGAACCACACGGGATTTCATCTATCTGGACAAATGTTGGTTCAGAACTAAACAATAGGGAAAGAATCTCTGCATTTTTTCACATATCTGCCCCCAAATTAAAATTATCTAAATAGAAACAATCTGCGCATTCACGTTGAGGACAAAATAACAGACGAAATCATGATAGCAGGTGATCTGAATACGCGTACAGAGGGGTCGCTCGGCAAAAGCTGACAAATGGTTCTGGGAAGGACAACCTATAACGGTGACATCAAGATACCTCTATCTTGGGTTATCCTCACAGCATCAAACTTATTTTGTCAATCTGCCTTACATTTCAAGAGCAAGGCGCTTGCAGCCACTGGCACAGTATGGAAAATTTAGAAAAAAGCAAAAATGGATACATTTGGATCAACGATTAAACTATTAGATTCAATTGTTCTATCAACATAGTTGTATGCCGCTCCGATCTGGACAACTGACCAAAATAAGACGATAAAAAAATCCAAGATATATTTCTCCGACGACTGCTGAACCTGCCAAAAATTACACTAGGCTATATACTGTGCACGGAAACTGGACGCCTCACACTTGGGGTAACTGCAATCAAATTAACGTTGAAGTTCTGGCTTAGGTTGCTAAAAATGGAAAAATCAAGACTAGCAACATTTCTGCTTAGACCAACTTATCAATATATCTTCTAGATTGGAAGCCTCTATTGGCTTTCAAAAAAGCTCAATACAGATTATAAATCCCACGGGATTTACCTGGCTAGAGTTCTGCTCAGATCCCACTGCTCTATAAAATGAAATTTCCAACATCATTAAGATTACAATGAAACAACCAACTCAATCAGATCAATCACGAATTGTCAATTCAACGATGTACCCCCATTATAAATACCTACACAAATCAGTAGCCACGGAAAATTACCTACTTACAGATCTGCCATTGTCAACTAAGCGCCTAATAGCTAAACAAAGAATACTGTTTGTCTCTCATCGAGAAAACCATGTGAAAAATCTGAAATCTGTAGGACTAAATTGCCTACTATGCACGAATAAAATCAAGGCAGAAATAGAACACCATATATTTGAATGTATATCTCTTAAGACGGAGAGAGAAACTTTTTTTTTCTGAGATAGGCCGCCTGTACTTCACCGTAAACTTTCTTTTATCAAGTCTGATAGACAATGGATATATTGCTTTATCTGTATATCTCGTAATTTCTTCAGAAGAGTTATGAAAAAAGGCGGATCTGATAAATTACTCCTTCCATTATAATAATGATACTTAACCTTCAAAGCTTTTTTCTTTTATTCTTCTTTTGTTAGACCATGTTTTTTGCTGCATTTCATGAAATACTGTACATATAAAAACCCCACTCATCCTGAACATTATTGTTTACACTCTGGAGAATCTGTGTAAGACCAATGGAGTCTTAATAAATGCTTTGTGTGTGTGTGTGGTATAGATGATCATCGGTTCCCTTCGTCTTTGGTAAGTATTGTCCTTAGTTGCCTTCGTCATTGGTATAGATGTTCATTGGTTGTCTTCGTCCTTGGTAGGTATTGTACTTGATTGCCTTCGTCCTTGGTATAGATGTTCATTGGTTACCTTTCGTCGTTGGTAGGTATTGTCCTTGGTTGTCTTCGTCCTTTGTATAGATGTTCATTGGTTGCTTTCGTCCTTGGTAGCTATTGTATTTGGTTACCTTCGTCCTTGAAAGGCATTGTCCTTGGTTGTCTTCGTCCTTGGTATAGATGTTCATTGGTTGCCTTCGTCCTTGGTAGCTATTGTATTTGGTTGCTTTCGTCCTTGGTATAGATGTTCATTGGTTGCCTTCGTCCTTGGTAGCTCTTGTATTTGGGTACCTTCGTCCTTGGTAGGTATTGTCCTTGGTTGTCTTCGTCCTTGGTAGCTCTTGTATATGGTACCCTCGTCCTTGGTATGTATGTTGATTGTTTTTTCCTTCGTCCTTGGTAGCTATTGTAATTGGTTTCCTTCTTCCTTGGTATGAATGTTCATTAGTTAACTTTTCGTTTGGTTTATTTTAAGTAATATTTGTCCTTGGTATGTTTCTTGTTTTCCTTCGTTCTTGGTAGGTTCTTCGGTCACAATATTTATTGGTATGTTGCATGGTTTTCATTTGTTTGTTATAGCCTTATAATATTTTTCGTACATAGTATCGTGGTATGATCTTTCGTTACCTTAGTTTTCTTGATACTAGAGTTTGTGTTCCTTGGTTACCTTCTTGCATGCTACAGGAGTATGTTCCTTGGTTACATTTTCGCATGTTACTGGGGCATGTTCCTTGGTTACTTTTTTTGCATGTTACTGGGCATGTTCCTTGGTTACTTTTTTGCATTTTACTGGGGTATGTTTCTTGGTTACTTTCTTGCATGTTACTGGGGCATGTTCCTTGGTTACTTTCTTGCATGTTTCTGGGGTATGTTCCATGGTTACTTTCTTGCATGTTACTGGGGCATGTTCCTTTCTTACTTTCTTGCATGTTACTGGGGCATGTTCTTTTGTTACTTTCTGGCATTTTACTGGGGTATGTTACTTGGTTACTTGCTTACATAACACCCGGGTATGCTCCTTGGTTACTTTCTGCATGTTACTGGAATATGTTCCATGGTTATTTTATTACACGATACTGGGGTATGTTCCTTGGTTTCTTTCTTGCATGTTACTGGGGTATGTCCCATGGTTATTTTATTACACGATACTGAAGTATGTTCCTTGGTTGCTTTCATGCATGTTAATGGGGTATGCTCCTTGGTTACTTTCTGCATGTTACTGAGGTATGTCCCATGGTTATTTTATTACACGATACTGGGGTATGTTCCTTGGTTAATTTCTTGCATGTTACTGGGGTATGTTCCTTGGTTGCTTTCATGCATGTTAATGGGGCATGTCCCTTGGTTACTTTCTTGCATGTTACTGGGGCATGTTCCTGTTTACTTTATTACATGGGGTATGTTCCTTGGTTACTTTATTACATGATACTGGGGTATGTTCCTTGGTTATTTTCTTGTTTAATGCAGAGTTATGCCCCTGTGTAAACTTCTTCTCTTTCACATAGACATTCTCCATGATTAATTCCTGCCAAAATCACAAATTACAGAGATTCATTCGTTGAGACTACTGCATGAGTTAAGACTTAACAAGAATAAATTATATTAAAACCTCGGGCGCTAGAACGTCATATCAGATAAAATGATTACATATCTGAAAACGAATACAACAATATCATTTTTTTCTTTTAATAAATCTAAA
The DNA here is from genome assembly GCA_030710605.1 of Cordylochernes scorpioides. Lineage (NCBI taxonomy): Eukaryota > Metazoa > Arthropoda > Arachnida > Pseudoscorpiones > Chernetidae > Cordylochernes > Cordylochernes scorpioides. The sequence continues at coordinate 22,024,494 of CP092875.1, forward strand.
AATTTGAAACCTGAATAATGAAAACACACAATCAATATCATCATCCATAACTATAAAAAAATAAAAATAAAGAGAGTCTCCCAGGGGGGATTTAAGCCAACATAACTAACCTTTATACTGTAGTAATCTACGGAAAATATTCGCTAAAGAGAAAAATTAACTACTTGTTTAATAAAAAAATGTACTCACAAAACATTAGGCAGCCCTAAAATACCAGAAGCCAATTATTTCACAGTCCACTACAACTTCCAATGGTTGGGTTATTCCTATCCAGAGAAGGAACTTGGAAGAACAAGTATCAAAAACATGTTTTCGGGGGTTTTCTCGAGAGTCCGTTGTTAGCTCTCATCAACTTGAATTGACTTGAACTTTGAAGTGACAATTACTAAAACCATGTTTATATGCCATTGATATATTCAGCTAGGCTTCAAGAAGAGAGACATAAAGACAGCAAGTAGAAATATAAAACAAGGCACTGAAAAAACTCGAATCTTCAGCAAAAACTAGGGAAGTAATATTTACAATTCATATATAGTCACATAACAAATAGCCTCTAAATATAGAGACAAAAACTATCCTTGAAAATATCTAGGAGCAACTCTGGACTGATCATTGGCCTCATATCCACCGGATAGCACTAATAGTGAAAATGCGATTGAATATTCTTAAAAGTAAATCTGGATACAATGGTGCGCAGATAGAAATACTCTCCATAACTCATATTTGACCCTTATATCAGTCCAATCCTAGAATATTCCCAAACAGTGTGGCAGCTACACCATTCTGAATTAAAATTTATCCAGAAGAAAGCAGTGCTGCAAGAATTATATGTGTACTCAGGAATACTTGTACAACCTAAACTTGCGGCCAGCCAATTTCTACACACATAAGAAATATCAGTTTGCCGACTATATATAAAATATAAAGGTTCGATAGTTAAATACTCAGCTAGCGCTATTTCATGAGGGTTTATGCGGAGTCGAGAAGATTGACCACTATAATCGAGATGTTACTTTGACCAGATCTCAACAGAGTCCGAGCTAACAGGAGTCCTTTTTTACCAAACTCCTGGCCATTTTCTTCAAAAATCAGTAACTGGGTCTCCAAGAGAAGCTGTCAGACGTCCTTAAAGAATATATTTAATCTTCGGAGAAATTTAAAAGTCATATTTGAGTATTACCTTCAGGACTTTATTGGTCACCAAACTCCTCGAACCCAATAGGGGAATCTCTTCTCCCGCAACCTTGAGTAAAATTTCTTGGAAGTCGATGCTGAATCCAAATTTGCGAAGCACGTCTAAGCCGATGAGGCAATCGTATTTGATGTCAGCGAGGTACCCAGGGTGGCTGAAAAAGTTGTTTCATATCTGGAACTTCAGCACTACTGTACCATATTTTTTTCTTTTTCTCGCGTGTGGCTATTTTCAACACCAACTCGTTTGACACTGATATTCTCTTTGAGGTTGACCTCATTCTCTTAGCTATATCAACACGGAGCAAGGTAACGTAAGCGCCGGAATGAATCATCATTCGACAAGGCACCTCGTTGACAAGTCCTTCTGTGTCCAGATCATTGGAGCCTCCCTGGAGACTCGAGACTCTGATCATTTTTCCGGAGACATCGTCACATCGCTTATCCAGTCTTGGCCCTGTACGGTTGGCTAATTTTCGTTTCCTGAATATTTTGGGGATGGTATTGTCCCTCTCAGCAGCGTTTCCGTATTCTGCAATTACCCCTAATGTGCCCTGATTTACCACAGTTCCAGCAGACCGTTCTGCCATTGAACCTGTAGGTGCCCTAGCCTCTGGTCCATGGGGCTGATTCTGAGAATAATTTATTTCTTCTCATTAATTTTATATATTTTTCTGTAACGGAGATATGGCTCCTTTAATGTCCCCGTCTTCCTGTGATTCGTCGGCCTTCATGAGGCGCATTTCCTTCTGATAACCCCTTGTCGCATCACCGGCTACCTCGAATTTCAGTGCGTGTATCAACGCCTTCTGCAAATCTTGTGTTCAGATATACGCACTGACTGTTGACACTAAAGGTTCTCGATGGAATCCACGAAATTTGATGTGCCAACAGGTCTTGAACATAGCTGGGGCAATCAGGGAAGGCTTACCTCTCCAGGCTTCCGACATATGCTGCCAACTGCTTCAGCGTCTCGTCGTTCTGGCGGTGATTCTTTAGTTTCACGATATGGTAGGTCTGCGAATTGTCATCTCCGAAGCGCAAAATCAAGGCACCGACTAGACGTTCAAAGTTCAATCTTTGTTCTAATGGCAGGGACTGGAGAACCTCCGTAGCTGAACCTCGGAGCGAGCGTAACTTGGCTAGGTTTATTGCCTTCTCACTGGAGCTCCAGCGATTGCCCGAGACCAGCACTTCGAACTGAGTCTCAAAACAGTTGCACGAGGTCTGTCGGTCGTAGGTAGGAGGCTTGATTTTAGCGAAGTATTCAGTATTTTCTAACTGAGGAGAATTGGTCTCTAACAGAAAGTCGTGTGGCTACAGGAACATCATCTTCACTATTCTCGAGCCTTCTCAATCGGAACTCTATCGAAGCCAAGTTTACTTTCATCGGTCCAATATCACTCCGTATGTCTTCTCTGATTGATCCTATTTTCTGAATAATCTGAATAGACATTTTTTCTAACATTTACTCACGTTCTTCAATTTTGAAATCGGTAGCTCTGCCATTTCGCAAACTAAGCTATATCCTCACTTCTGACACCAAGTTTTACGACGCTTTTCAGATGTCAATGTTTGCGTACAAGGTTTTTAAAAAAAACAATGTGGGTTCGTTGTGGATACAGCTTAGTACGATAATTTATTACAAGAGATTTAAGGAGATTGATACCTATATACAGTATATAGACTTGACATCATTGTCCCCCACCAGAGGGATCCTCCTCTTCACCGTCTTCCCGGTTAATCCACACGGCCACACGCCAGGAGTCCACTTCCCGAGACTTCTGTCACCGCCGATATCACCAAAATTGTCTGTTCTCCCCTAGGCTGTAATACCGTCGTGACGCCTGTTCCCCTCACTCCACACGTGGGCCATCTTCCCGCAGCTGGAGTCCAATCATCTTTCCCCAGTTCACCCTGGGATCTTGGTTAGCTTGTACTAGGTTGAAGAGGGAATTATCCATATTACAATATATTTTCACAATAAAATATTTTAACTGATTCCAATTACACATATTACAAACAATGATAAGCATTGTGGTTATTTAGCGACTGTTTCTGTCGTAAGGGCATCTCATATAACACATGTGGAAAGCAGCTCTATTTTGCACTCACAAGTATGCCAAATCCCCGTTTTATTACTTGTCCTCACTATGGGGACTGGGCCTTTAGATAACATTAAAGCCATTTTATTTCTTTATTGAAAAAAGAGGCCCAAAGAGCGATTCGTTTCTGGGGCGTGGCTGTCGAAAAACTCGATGGTGTATTCCTTATAGTAAATATAACTCTTTATTACTAATCTCCTTTTGGAAGGGTATATATATTTTATTAATAATTTTCGTCGCTATATGAATACGCACACTAACCGTTTAAAAAATGTTGAATTATGTTAATTATATATTCCCATTATATTTTCATCAAATTAATCAAGAATTGAAATATTAAAATTATTATATAAATTTACTTAAGTTTTAAAGTACGTTTATAATAAGTATAAAGCACACACATACCGGAGAATAAAATGCATTTGTAGTGAGTAATGTTCCTATCATCACCATGTAGTTCAGCCATCTCCGAAAAGGAGGTCAGCCATCATGGAACATCAATACACCCTATGTGTCGTAAACGTAATGTACCTATCTATACATGTAACTTAAAGAATATATATAGCTTAAGAACAGGGATCAAGGCATCTAGGTGGTTCTTCCTTAGTAATTCTAAATTGTTTATCCAGAAGACATGAAAATTTCAAATAGTATCGATGGGATAATGTGTTAGTATTTTAATAAAAGGAGAAGAATGCTAGGACGTGATGTTTCAGATAATGCACCAATCTCCCGCCTTCCAGAAAATTATATCCTCCATTTAGGTTCTCTATATTACTAAAGATAAATATTTGATATATTCCTTCCCATCGATAAATAAACCAATGCAATAAACCTTTTTTTTCTGTATTGTATTTCATTATTTGCATCAAGAAAATAGAATTTTGAAAAAGCCTATTTTCCCAACCCGTGCAAATCCAATTGGCACCGAGCCATCTTTCAATAAATCTCAGCCGAAATGCTAAATCGCTCTATCTGCAAGATCAATTTTGCATCGATGAGACCGCTACAAGTGGGTGGGCTGCTATAAATTTCTATAAACTAATATATAATGGATTTAAAAGGAAGTTTTCCAGATTCTTCAGGCCGCATTTAAAGATGAGTTTGTGGAATCCTTTTTCAGAAAAACTATTAAGCGATAATCAATATGAAATTTTATCTTTTATAAATTATAAAATTCCTTTATCGCTTTGGTTTTTCATCGGAAGGTTCGGGGATCGAAAGTGTTGGGGTGTAATTTAGTGCAACGGCTTGGAATGTTGGCCCATCAGATCTGATTATATGTAGATTTTGATCGAATACTCTTTTTTATCCTCCTTTACCGATCTTGGGTAAATTGAGATGAACGATTTATGTTCTTTTCTTTTCCTGATACTCGCCCCTGACCAAACAACCTGTTTAATCTTCACTAACGTAACATATTTATGTAGCGATATAATCAACATGATAAGTTGGGCTGGCAATAATTCAGGAAAGTAAATATTATGGTAGATAGATGCTTATTTCACAATTATTTTTCCAATTTTCTTCAAACAGGCTGTTATACATAAGAAGTGTTGGTCTCTCGTGAAGGTGGTTTCTCATTGAAAGTTTATTATTATGTTTACGTGGGAGGTTGTTTCGCTAAATGGTCACTGATGGGAAGTTTTAGTGAAACGAACTTACAAAATATAGTGAATAGGCACCTGACCGTACAGCTCATGACTTACTACCATCTATAAAAAAAATCAACTCAATACTGATTTTTTTATTTTACAGAAAATCGCTATAAAAATTCATTTATAATTTAAACATTTTTTCCAATTTCTATAGTGTACTTAGAATGTTTAATAATACATTAAAATATGAGACAAAAATATATTTGGAAAATAAATTTATTCCCTCCAATGCACTCAATATATTTCATTTAATACTGTTGCGTTGTTGGTTAACAAAGAATAACTTCCGTGGGTACAAAGGATCTTTAGGACTTTATTTAAGCCTAATCGATAAAAATAATTACAGAAGAGCGCAAAAATAAAACAACAATAAGGAAAACAGCAGTTAAAAACTCACCAACTGCAGCACGGTGAGGGAAAGCAGGAGCAGAACAGGAGACAGAAGTTCGTAGAACCTTCTAGAATCTTCCAGGAAGTACACCGGCGTCGGCGGTAAGCAGCAGTCCGACCTCTTCAGACAGCATCTTGCTTGGAGTACACCACGTAGCTTCGTTCTTCCACTTCCTCTTTCTTATCTTTATTCCTCCCTGGCATAAGTTTCTCATCCCTATATATCCCGGAGTAGATCTTTCCAGAACGGTCACGGTTGGTCAGCCAATCAGAAAGCCGCCAGCACCGAGCGTTGCGCAATAGCTGTAGATTGGCCAATCAGTTGTCTTCCGCTTTTTATACATGAATCTTAAACGTTCTAGAACATTCTCTCTCCATCTGGAATGTGCTTTTATTTCTACGTAACACTGCCCCCTCCTTGTTGTCGGTCCCTTTCTCACTGAACATTGTGTACAGTTTCTGCGCCATTTTTCAACATCATATAGACTTCCTGGCCTACAAAATATTTCTTTAACTTTGGCCAATGTTTTTCTGATGCCGAAGTGACCTCCCGTGGGACTGCTATGCATCTCCTGGAGAACCAAAGGTACATGAGATCTGGGTAACACCAACTTCCAGATTACATGCTTTCCATCCTCGCTCTCCCATTTCCTGTATAAGACTCCATCTCGCAGGGTCAAATAATTCCAAAGGCGCCAGAGACCTTTGGTTTCAGGACTGTACGGAGCCACATCTTCCCAGATGGTCTTTCACCTGATTCCTTCCAATTTATCATTGGCAACAAATCTCGGTCTTCACGTTGAGCGTTTCTTATAGCTTGGCCAGTTCAATTTTTCTCTTCTACTTCGTCGCTTTCTTGCACTGTAACTTGTCTTACGCAAATTCTCTCTTCAGAACGAGCACAATGTCCACTTTGTGGAACACACGGCCTTCTTGATAAGGCATTAGCATTATCGTTCCGTCTCCCATGGTTCTTTCTAGGGGCTGTGGTGGTTTCAGAATTTTCCGGACAGTTTCTTCTCATGTGGCCATATTGTCCACAACTCTAGCAGTCGGCGTCACTGCGTTGTTTTACTTTTCTGGGGCAAGTTAGAGAAATGTGATCATGGGCTCCACAAGTCCAGCAGCGACCCTTTTCTCTTTCTGGATTATCCAATTTTACTTGTCGAGCCACGCGGTAACTTTCTATATTGTGGCTTGTTGGGCAGCTTCATACTTCATGGCTTGGACTAGGGTTTCTTGTAGAGTAGTCGCACTTGAAAGTCTAGCAAACTTTTGGGTCTCAGGGTCTCCGATGGCATCAATAAACTGTTGTTGGGCCATTAAGTCTTGTGTTTCAGACGGGCACGTTGGAAAGGCTAATCTTGCCGGGCGTCGGATGTCGTTGGCCAAATCCTAAAAACTTTCTTTCTCTTCTTGTAGTCTATTCTCGAACTTCACCACATGAAGTTGTTGGTAATTTTCTTCTCCATATCGGGAATCCAACGCATCAATCAGGGAGTTGAAGTCTAGGCGGAGTTGTTCCGGAATCATCTGGAGTACATCCACTGCAGGTCCACGAAGTGCAGCAGCCAAAAAGCTTGCCTTATCTCTAACGTTCCATCCGTTCGCTTGGGCAACCATATCGAACTGGGTTTTGAAGGAGGTCCATGATGATTGTCCATCAAAGGTAGGAACTTTGACAAGGGGCCTACCCGAATTGTTATTTTCTTGCTGGAAAACCGCAATTCTTGGATGGCCCGCTTTCCACAGCAGCAAGTCTCTCTTCTAAAGCAGACATTTTATCTTTCATTTCTTCTTTTACAGAGGAGATTTCATCTTCTAAACATTTGAATTTAAGCCCCAAGCTTTCTTTTAGCTCTTGATGTTGAGCTTGAAAAGCCTCGCGAGTTTCTTGATTTTGAGCTTGAAGAGCCTCGCGAGTTTCTTGATTTTGAGCTTGAAATGCCTGGTTGAGAGCTTCACGAGTTTCTTGAATTTGAGCCTGCAAAGCCTGGGTTTGAGCTTGAAGAGCTTCACGAGTTTCTTGATTTTGAACTTGCAAAGCCTGGGATTGAGCTTGCATAGCCTGGTTTTGAGCTTGGATCGCTTTCAATATTTCTTCCATTTTTCGGGTAAGTACCATAAATTATTCAGGCTTCGCCTAAAGATCCCACTTCTGACACCAAATTGTTGCGTTGTTGGTTAACAAAGAATAACTTCTGTGGGTACAAAGGATCTTTAGGACTTTCTTTAAGCCTAATCGATCAAATTATTACAGAAGAGCGCAAAATTAAAACAACAATAATGAAAACAGCAGTTACAAACTCACCAACTGCAGCACGGTGAGGGAAAGCAGGAGCAGAACAGGAGACAGAAGTTCGTAGAACCTTCTAGAATCTTCCAGGAAGTACACCGGCGTCGGCGGTAAGCAGCAGTCCGACCTCTCGAGACAGCAGCTTGCTCGGAGTACACCACGTAGCTTCGTTCTTCCACTTCCTCTTTCTTATCTTTCTTCCTCCCTGGAATGAGTTTATCATCCCTATATATCCCGGAGTAGATCTTTCCAGAACGGTCACGGTTGGTCAGCCAATCAGAAAGCCGCCAGCACCGAGCGTTGCGCAATAGCTGTAGATTGGCCAATCAGTTGTCTTCCGCTTTTTATACATGATTCTTAAACGCTCTAGAATATTCTCTCTCCATCTGGAATGTGCTTTTATTTCTACGTAACAATACTATATCAAATAATATACCAGGTTTCTGGATATGAGTTTCTTTTCATTTTTATTAATGCAATCTCAAACTTTCGGGCATCTTTGCCCTTCTACAGGAGTAAAAAATAAAACGAATAATTATAATCTAATGGCGTTTATTTTTATTCTTTTATGTATTCCTGTAAAAGGTAGGAGATGCCCGAAAGCTTGAGATTGCATTAGTAAGAATGAAAAGAAACTCATATCCAGAAACATGTTATATTATTTCATTTATATCCAGGAGATTTAAATCAATTGATATATATGACATTTAATAGTATGATAAAAGAACGCCTATAATAAAATAGTCAAAATGCGGGTGTATTACTTAGGACTAGTTCCATTACAATAGAGGACATATTAAGAATTTATCTCATAGAATTATTTGATATTCTTTTATACGGTGGTTTACGAATCGCTATTTGCGTTCACTGGGCTATATATGATTGGCCATGTAGACAACATAAGTTAAATTGAATTTTAATAATTTATAATTAAATATCAAAACTAAATGGGAAATACACATTAGCACCACGTTTATTACAACTTGCGCTCTGTATAAGAATAGTTCAAATAAAAGAGAAGTACTCAAAACCCTTTAAAAACGATTCTGAGACACCACATTCGTATAATGAATATCCTACTTGAGCTCAAACATCCCAACCTCAGTAAACTATTCACCAAACTCACGGAGACCAGGGGCATCTCCTGGGTAGACGGCTCTCAGAATGATCTGTTATTACAGTAACTGTAGGTCCTGACGTCTACATAACCTAAACTTCCTGTCTTTGTTGGCGATCGTTCATTGTTTGTCGGGAGAACAAGCTAGAAGTCAATTTTGTAATACATGAAATAAAAACACTTAAAATTTCTAAACCCTTTTCGTGATATGTTTTAAGCTTTATTTTATATCTATTACAGATATGTGTTAAGCGCTGCTATATTGGGTTTCTAAAATATTTAAATATTTTTGCACGCGTGGTCGCTCATAGAGGCGCTCACTCATCAGATGGGTGGCTCATGAGAGGTTTCATTCTGAGTAAGAGGCTAGAAATGTACACGAATCTAAAATATGATTAATATATATATCGTAATTTAAACAATTTGACATGTAAGTAATAAAGTATGACGTCCTTTCTAGTCGTCTCAAAGTGACACCAGCTTGCGACCGGACACCTGGGGATCCAGGTGGGGGAAAAAGGGCGTTGGTTTAGATGTTGACAGTTAGTTAGGGTACAGTGGATATTTTCGGACAGCCCCGCTCGGTTGTAGGCCATTATCATCTCACGACGGCCCCCGCGGCTTCAGGCTGGACGCCGAGCTTTTCCTCATGTAATCCTCAACTTTCCCCCGGTCCTGGTGCCACGTGAGACGTACTGGGAGAGCGTCTTTTGAAAACAAACTTTGTCGTTACTGTCCCGTGCGGACTTCCCACTCTGCACGCCTTGCCACTCAACCCCGACTGCTTCCAACTCGCTTGTTGTCTTACCCGGGTTTATGACCTATATATATATATTTATATACAAGGTGCGTTCATTAATTTCCAGGACTGCTCTGTATCTTTAAAAAAATAAAACAAATAAAAAAACTAATTTAATATTTTTCAAAATATGCCCCTCCTGCCTCAATACACCCGTTCCATCTTTTTTTCCAATTGTCGAAGCAGGAGATAAAATCACTTTTTGAGAGGTTCCTCAAGGTTGCCTTCGATTCAGCTTGTATCATATCAACGTTGTCAAATTTCCGTCCTTTCAAGTTCATTTTCAATTTAGGATAGAGGAAAAAGTCATTGGGGGCTAAGTCGGGGGAATAGGGTGGATGAGGGATCTGTATGGTTGAATGCTTGGCCAAGAACTGCAAAACAACATGGGCTGTGTGCGGCCGCGCATTACCGACGTGAAGTATCCAGTCATTGTTTTGCCATCTTTTAGGTCTTTTAAGGCGCACTGCCTCCCTTAAGCACCTCATTATCCCCATATAAACAGATAGTCCAGTCTCTGAAGATAATTCTTCTGTTAGATTTAATTAACTCCTTTATTTTGAGCTTGTTTTCCTCGCAACGAAATGATCTTGGACGCCCAGTATGCTGATCATCGTTTACCTTTTCCCGACCTTTTTGGAAGCGTGAAAATCATTCAAAAGTTCTTAAAGGGATAAAGCTGCATCGCCAAAAGCTTCTTTAATGAATTCATACGTCTCAGTAGCACTTTTTTTCAATTTAAAACAAAACTTAATGCAGATTCTCTGCCCTTCGAAAATGGCCATTTTAAAATTAGAAATGCGAACCTTACAAGGAAGTTGTTTTGTTCTATTTTTAGATCGGCGCGTGCGCCACGAGACTCGTGCTTTCAGTCAGGTGTGGTCGAATGTCCAATATTCAACTCTGTAAAAAAATATTTTCTTTTGCTTTTTTATTTATTTTATTTTTTAACCAGTCCTGGAAATTAATGAACGCACCTTGTATATTAAAAATGGCATATCCTGACCAGGAGCACATGTGCTTTACAGAAGGCAGAGCGCCATCTGGTGGAACAGAAATCAACTAAACATTGATTTAGCCTGTTCTCTGATATTTGGCCAACCCAATTTCTTGATATATTCTTTGATTTTTTCATATAAATATATATATATGTTTTGAAAATAGAGCAATCCATACTTAATTCATTAGATAAAAAAAGGCATTTAATAAAATATTTATTTTGCCAATATTTCGGCTGGCGGAACGCCAACCTTTATCAAGGCATTGTAAATGTAATGCCTCGATAAAGGTTGGCGTTCGGCCAGCCGAAATATTGGCAAAATAAATATTTTATTAAATCCAATATATGCCTTTTTTTAATCTAATATATATATATATATGTCGGATCTCCTGTTCTTTACATTTGTAATATCCTGTCGACTCTCTATAATAATCGAAATGCTTTGCGATTGTGTGGTGGTTGAATGGCGTGAATGGCTTCTATGTTTCGTGTGAGTGGTGTGGTGGTACCAGCAGTGATTGTGCATGTGTCTGAGTGGTGTTTCTGTTGCCATTTTGTGCGATTGTCGCGCTTGTTGTGATGTTTAAGCGTGTGACGGTGGTGTGATGATGTGTGGTCACGTGTATACTTAGTGTGAGAGTTATTCTGTTGGATCGACACTGTTTGGACATTTTTGTTGAAAGTTTGGGCCATTGTAGCCTTGTGCATAGAGGGCATATAATAAGGACAATTGGCCCCGGTGAAAAAAGTGGTGTGCGTGCGCGTGACGTGATCTAGATTGGCATTGTGGCAAATGGTTTTTGACCAATGGATGCGCGCATTGGGTGCCGTGTGCGGAAGGCTTGTGTGCCATGTGAGCCCTTTGTGAATCCGCTTGGCATTCCCAATAGGCGCATTCATTTGGTATATGAGCAAAATGGTAGGTGGTTGGGGGCAATGGGGCGGCAAGTTGGAACATAGTGCCTTGGTTAAAATCTATTGTAATTTTAAAGTTTCGAAGGGTATTTATACCGAGAATCCCTAATGGTGGAGGTGCTTCCACGACATGGAAATTTTCGTTTTTGTTTATTTTACCTATTGTCAAGGAGAGGGTTATTTGACCTAAGGTCGGTACAGGACCGTTTATGGCCTGTAGATCAATGGGTTGGTTTTAAGTTTTAGTTGAGGGAGGTTATTTTTTAACTTTTTATAGAGGTTATGGGGCACTATGTTCAAACTTGCGCCTGTGTCAATTAGGAAAGGAGGTGAGAGTTCATGGGTGATGGACAGTTTGATCGTCAGCTGGCTGACGAAAAGGCCAAATTTGCGTAAAGACGCTTAACACATTAAAAAACAATAGAAAAAAATAAAAGATAAGTGGGTCAGGTGTTGATATTAAAAATAAAGAAGGCATCTCCTGACCACGAGCACATGTGCTTTTTAGATGGCAGAGCGCCTATTGTTTTTTCATGTGTTAAGCGTCTTTACGCAAATTTGGCCTTAAATACCCATTTCTTGATTTTTCGGGAAGCCATTGGGACCAAAAATATTTTTTGGTCGCAGTGGTTACAGCCTTCTCCACGCTGACGAGCGCCAACAGCGCGAAACGCGTTCGTGGATTACTTTTCTAGATTTATCAAGAAATTGGGTTGGCCAAATATCACGGAGCAAGCTAAATAAACGTTTAGTTTATTTTTGCTCCACTAGATGGCGCTCTGCCATCTAAAAAGCACATGTGCTCGTGGTCAGGAGATGCCTACTTTATTTTTAATATCAACACCTGACCCATTTATCTTTTATTTTTTTCTATTGTTTTCATATATTTATATATATCGTGCAAAATATTTTAATATTCTAACTATAAAAAAATCAAATCTTCAGGTCATCATAACAATGGGAAATTTTAATTACAGAATATTTTTCAAAAATAAAAAATGTTTTATTTTGTCTTTCGTAATCGAAATATAAGTAGAAATTATTACCTTATTGTTAAAAATGTAAATAGAAATTTAAAGAAAAGGAAAATTAGTTTCTTTTAATTCTACATTATCTTCTCTCCTGTTCGAAATGAAGAATGTATTCAATTCATATCCCTCCCCTCCCATTTGCTAAATTTATAAATCGTTATACAATTGCAACATAGCATAGGCAAGGCTCGGAGTTGCCTAGCGACCGTTACTAGGGGAGCAGGTTTATTTGCAAGCTCCTCCCCGATATTAAAAGCGGTTGAACAAAGAGGAGAAAACAACGACAAATCCTTTTTGTTTCGAGAGCTCTGTTCTTCCGCCAATTAGCTCGGGACCAAATCAAACTTGGGGTTGATATGCAAATTAAATTTTCCAGATGGCCGCTAACAAGCGTGAAAGAAATGTTTATCTTGTTTGTCCCTTTTTGTTTACAAATGGTTTAATGAGAAGTACATACTTTTTAAAATGTAATCCATAAAGTTATACATATCAGTTTTCTAGGAGGGGATATATATTGATAATCAATTTAAGATTTTAAAGAAAGTTTAATATTTTTATGATGTTTGAGAATATTTCTGTGACTACCTTTTCACACTTCAAATGTTATTAACCATTTGGATTCAAATATAGATTTAAGAGCAGTAACTGAATCCGATTTTTGTCAGATTGTGATGTATGTTTAGTTAATCGAACTATTCTTTCTGTAGGGAAAATTACTACCGCTAAATATAACGGGCACATAGGCTGCTCAAAGTCTTATAAATCCTAAATACCAAAAACAAGACAAAATACTCCGATGCTGTCAACTCTCGGGCATCCCTAATTACGGAAGGTGAGGCCCTCGTGATGTAGCCCCCGGGGCCTTGCCGAGAAAGGAACAAATATAGTTCAACTAGACAATTTAATGTCGCCATTACTGTAATGGCAGGAAAAGTTATCCAGATTGAAATTATGAACAGTATTTGCTATATGCTGATAAATTAGGAATTTTTGATATTTTTTATATTATATTTATGTTTATTTCTCAATCGATTATTTTTATTTTCTTGATGGTGTCACCTAGATAGATGGAATGTCATTTAAAACACGATACTGAGAAAGGAACAAATATAGTTCAACTAGACAATTTAATGTCGCCATTACTGTAATGGCAGGAAGAGTTATCCAGATTGAAATTATGAACAGTATTTGCTATATGCTGATAAATTAGGAATTTTTGATCTTTTTTATATTATATTTATGTTCATCTTTCTCTTGATTATTTTTATATTTTCTTGTTGTTGTCACCTAGATAGATGGAATGTCATTTAAAACACGATACTGATATATGGCATTCGGTTTCTGTTGGGGGCTTTGATTTTTGATCTGGTTTGTGATAGGGTTTAACAGAATGCTTCCAATAGTTTTTGAACTGAGAAAGATAAATATTATACCGTGTTTTTTAGTTCTTATGCTATTTTGCAATCGCATAGGAATGTTTCTGTATGAAAGATGGAGAATAACAAAATATTCAAAAGTTTCTGTAAATACCTTAAGGTTTTGTTTTAAATTTAGGAAAAGAGAAATGAGTAAAAAACTGACTTGTTTTAACTATACTTCTTTTGTATGATATGAGATTACGAAATTGAATGCAGCAAAATAGTTCTAATGGAATTGGATAAATGAGTAGATAGTTTGAAAAATTGAGCATCAGGAAATAGAGAAGATATATCGATGACCTTTTTTGCGAATATAATTGAGAACAAGAACAACTAACTTTGAATATGCTCAACAACAACAACAAATTTGACATAGAAAAATAAACCAATGTTGTTTGATTCTATTTAAATGGCTTCTTCATACAAACAGAAAATAGATTTCACACCAATGTTTACTATAAAGAATAATTTCAAACATGCTTGTTTTTACAAATAAATACGTTTTTATGCCTTGACAAAGTTTGGCGTTCAGTCATCCAAAATATTGGTAAATAAATCCTTTCTTCAATCCAATATATGTATTTTTATTTTATAAATAATTTCTATAAACATATGTATATGTTATATAAAAAAGCGATTTCTGTTTGATTTTTGAATTTTTTGAGTATTATGCTATGGTAATGCAGTCGTGGCAAAAATCTTGTAAGTTTAATAATAAAAATAAGGGAAGATTAGAAATAGCTTTAATTGAGCTTATGGAATATATGAAAACATACTTTGATAAAGTACTGCCTGACTTAAGGCGCAAGAATTTAAAAAATGAAAAACTTATTTACATATTGTACAAAATATTTGAGCCGGTCATCGGGAAACAACAACAATGAGTTTTTATAGGGGAAGCGTGACCTCTGGCGGTCGATTTAACAGAGTATTTGATTCTATGAATTATAATTTTAAATAAAAACATATTTTAATATAACATATATCCTTTCCTTTATATCTATAAAAATTAAATCCAAAATCGATGTTTGTTATCGCGTAGAGCAAAATTTACAGAACCAATCATTATGAAATTTCGCATGTAGGTGGCTGAAGATTTCGTTTAAAATATAGGCTATTCAAAAAACTAAAAAGGTTAATGTACTTTTTTTTTAAATCTAAAACCAAAAAGCGTTAGTTCCAGCCTTTTACCGCTTGGCGCCGCACTGGTCGCGACGATAAATGAATTTGATTGGTTAATAATTTTACACATAGTTTGTTAGTTTGTTTACACGATTAATGTTTTTAAAAGGTAAGATTATCCAATCGCAGTGGAACTTTAGGAAGTTATTTACTATACTACTGGGAAGGTTTCTGGTTTGAATTTGATTTAAAATAAATATTCGTCGTAATTTTATTTGCAAATTTTCTACTTTCACTCGCGAGCAGCGACTCTCGCGGCATTTTCTGAAATTACATTTATAAATTGTAAAAATACTAAAATGTGTTCCAAGTATAATAAATTTAATATTTAATTCGAGGATTTAGTAATATAATATTCCAATGACGTTGTAAAAAAACTTGGCATTTCAATATTGATAAATATTTAAAGAAAATATCTTATTTAAAATTTAATATATGTTTTAGAAAAATATAATGCGTCTCAAAATTATATTTGAACGCATATAACAATACTAGCCGAATGACCCGGGCAACGCCCGTGTTTTACCCGATTGAATGTTTTGATTCAAATACTATTTGTTACAATTATAAATTGGCGCCTTAAATAAATGCATATGTTAGTTAATAACTATAGCCTATGTGCTTTATCTGTCTATGTACTGTTGGCTTCCGTAGGCGTCTCTTACAGGGAAAAAGAAAGAGAGAATTCCATTTGGTTATTAACTAATGGAACTTTGGCAAATTTGGCAAATGGAATAAAGTCCGCCCTAGACTGACGAGGGCCATTAGCCCGAAACCATGGTCTCTAGGTGGACGCTTCTCAATTTTCAAATCTGGTGTTGTGGCTTTATCACCGACCCGAGGCCGCTAGTTTACGGCGACGGTCAATAGATGGCGTCAGTTTTTGACGTTTATTTTGACGAGAAAAGCGCCCCATGCTTCTATATATATATATAATATTTATTGAGTGAGTGAGAACATAAAATCAATAAAAAAGAGGCAGGTGTAAATAGGTATAATAAGATTTTTTACAATATACACTTAATAGTAATCTTTATTATTATTATTTAAAAAAGCAGATATAAGATGTTATATTTAGAAAAAATAATAATAATATTAATTAAATAAAAAATGTAAACACGTCCACACCAAAAAAAAAGCATTATCTATATAATTGAATGCGTCAAATATTGATGACCATCATACCTATAGGCAGACTGAGATGTCAAAAGGCACGAGGACCATTAAAGAAATCCTAAACGCTGCAACCCCGACATAAAGGAAATATATTTGTGCTCCAAAAGTCTCAATAACAAAAAAAAGGGAAGAAAATGTCGTCAAAGTAAATTTATAGCGACGGGGGATCTGATGCCAGCTGAATTGTTGGTCTGGTATTTCCACCTTGGGCTTCTTATCGTAGCGGTTTATTGCTTTGACCGGCCCAATGTCTTATACTGGAGCTTTCATATGACATAATACTTGGTTTATATAGGGTATA
>CP092875.1:22041172-22119239 GCA_030710605.1 Cordylochernes scorpioides
CTTCCTTCCTGTGGTGAATCTGTATAAGACCCTGGAGGCTGTTGTTGGGTTCTGTGCTGCCTGGAGTATAGGAGCTCCATCTTTGCTTCCTTCCTGTGGTGAATCTGTATAAGACCCTGGAGGCTGTTGGGTTCTGTGCTGCCTGGAGTATAGGATATCCATCTATGCTTCCTTCCTGTGGTGAATCTGTATAAGACCCTGGAGGCTGTTGTTGGGTTCTGTGCTGCCTGGAGTATAGGAGCTCCATCTTTGCTTCCTTCCTGTGGTGAATCTGTATAAGACAGATGGTCTTAATAAAGCTGTATGTAATGAAATAAAAATATAAACAGTAGCAATTCGTTTCTTTATTCCTACAAAGCGCAAGCTTTCGGATCTTTATAATCCTTCCACTGGCATAGCTATAAGTTGAGAGAATGAGTAATAAATAAATATACAATATTATTTACATACATTTTTAAAGACAACAAATATTTTTACATTTTCATTCTCAACTTATAGCTATGCCTGTAGAAGGATTATAAAGATCCGAAAACTTGTACTTTACACAAATAAAGAAACGCATTGCTACTGTTTATATTTTTATTTTATACTTTATAGCAATTTATCTTTTAAAAACTGTAAGTGTATTTATAAAGAAATGCAATTTGAATACAAACCTATTTCTTAAAAGCGGCCAAATTGAAAAAAAAAACATCTAGAAGTTGGGATTTATAAAATATAGTCGGATGACCCGGGCAACGCCCGGGTTTTACCTGATTAAATGTTTTTATTTAAATACTATTCGTTACAATTATAAAATGGCGGCGTGGATGTCACTCTTGTGAAACGTCCCGCTCCAAACTTTGTGTCTGAGAAGCGATATTTTTATAGAAAGATGATCTGGCTTTTGTTTTCTGCTCGAATGAATGTTTTTCTGTTAGAATTTTGTTCCTGCGTACAAAATAATGAGCTGGTTTCACCCGTGGTCTTTGCTTTTTGGAATTTTTCCCGATATAATTTTGTATCTGACATGATACATCAATATCGTCATCATCATTTTCTGACTAATAATATATAGTTTTAATAATTGATTTATATATTTTTAAAAATAGCCTATCGTCTTCCCCGTATTTTTTTTACCTATGTATGGAAATTTTGGTTTGAATTAGTGAACTACTGCGAATTTGTATACCGGACATACAAACCAACAAACAAACATACAAACATTCATTTTTATATATATAGAAGATATCAACACCTGACCCACTTATCTTTTATTTTTTTCTATTGTTTTTTCATGTGTTAAGCGTCTTTACGCAAATTTGGCCTTAAATACCCATTTCTTGATTTCTCGGGAAGCCATTGGGTCCAAAAAATATTTTTGGTCGCAATGGTTACAGCCTTCTCCACGCTGACGAGCGCCAACAGCGCGAAACGCGTTCGTGGATGGCTTTTCTTGATTTATCAAGAAATTGGGTTGGCCAAATATCTCGGAGTAAGCTAAATAAACGTTTAATTTATTTTTACTCCACTAGATGGCGCTCTGCCATCTAAAAAGCACATGTGCTTGTGTTCAGGAGATGCCTTCTTTATTTTTAGTATGTACACTGCGTGACATTGAAAATGGAACACCAAGAAATAGTGGCCAGAAAGTGATGAAACTCGGCAGACAGAGAGAGACAGGGACGAACAATAAGTGATCTTTATTTCAAAATGATAGTCATAATACAGAGCGAGAACGGCGTCGGCTTAGTAGCAAGTAGGACCACCGCGGACGGCGATGCACGCAGCAACACGTCTAGGTAGAGAGTCAATCAGAGTACGGATGGCGTCCTGAGGGATGGCTCTTCATTCCCTCTCAACCATATGCCACAGTTCGTCTTCTGAACGCGGCTGTAGCAAGGCATGCAAACGGCGTCCAATGATGTCCCAGACGTGCTCGATTGGTGAGAGATCAGGAGAGTACGGTGGCCAGGGAAGCATCTGTACATCTTGCAGAGCTTGTTGGCTAATGCGAGCAGTGTGCGGTCGGGCGTTATCCTGCTGATAAAGGGCATTGGGTACCCCCTGAAGGTAGGGGAGTGTCACCGGTCGCAGCACATCATCAACGTATCGTTGAGCCGTCATAGTGTCCTGAATACGAAGTAAAGGTGACCTGGAATCATACGCGATTGCGCCCCAAACCATGATTCCACGTTGTCGCACGGTGGGGCGTTCCACAATTGCTGCCGGATTGGACCTTTCTCCACGTCGACGCCACACGCGTACACGGCGACTATCACTGGACAAGCAGAAACGCGACTCATCTGAGAACACGACCCTGTGCCATTCCGTCATCCACGTCGATCTAGCCCGGCACCATTCCAAACGTTGGCGCCTATTCGGTGGGGTCAATGGCAGTCTTCTTAGCGGACGGCATGAGTGCAAGCCATTAGCAACCAATCGACGGGAAATGGTTCTGGTCGAGATGGAATGATCTAGGGTGTCTTGCACATGTTGCAGGATGGCGGTACAAGTGGCTTGTGGGGCCGCCACTGCTTGTCGAAGGATACGCCGATCCACACGTGCTGACGTCACTCTGGTTGCACCGGCATTCCTATAAATTGCCACATTTCCTTGTTCAAACCACCTTCTCCACAGTCGGTGCACAGTGGACGCACCAAGGTGTGTATCAGCTGCGATTTGACGTATGGACCAACCTGCCCTTTTCAGTCCGATCACCATGCCCCTCGTAAAAGCGTCTGTCTGCTTGAACTGCCTCCGTTTACGATGACCTGGCATTCTCTGTTATTACACGTGTCTTTTGACACAAGAAAAAATTTCTACAATAATTTTCCTTGAAGAAATAACGACACGAATACTGTCCTTTCTGCAAGTTCCTTCCCTTATATCTTACTTCATGTGCGCACGAGAGCTACGCATTTTACATCATTTGCATAACTCGGTTAGGCGCGTCTACCCTGAAATTTGCATAATTTTCTGGCCACTATTTCCAGGTGTTCCATTTTCAATGTCACGCAGTGTATGTATGTATATCTGTGATGAGGTATCCTGTCGACTCTCGCTATAGCTGTGGTAACCGAGGGTCAAACCTTTAGAAACCGAGAGGGAAAGTCAGGGCGTAGAGAGTTTTCCAGTACCTCTCTGCACCTTGTAGGACCTTTAACAGTTCTCACAGAGTACAGGCAGTCGTGGTCGAGGCAGAGTGGAAAGCTTGGGGATGTCCACACACAAAAAATCGAAGAGACACAGTTGTAGTAGAAAGGTTCCGTGAACAGATAGGAGTCGAGCTAAGAGCAAGATGGAGATAGAAGAGTTCTTACTGTTTCTACATGGTCGATGAGGTTGACCTGGGTACAATCGACAAGGGCTCACGCCGATGGTGAAGTGTCTAAGTAACATTTCGGCTAGGGCAGATGTTTTATATCTTTACCGAGGGGGGGGGGGGGGGGGGGACAGGCGAGAATTTGGACTTTGAACGGGTGCAAAGTGCGTGGGGTGGCTGCGGCATCCTCCACACCCTTTAGACCTGATGGCAACGGGCTGACAAATTCCTTTTTAGGGTTGTTGGATTTCTATCTCGACCTCTTTCTTAGATCACCTCTTAATCTATTACATAGTTTTATTTATTCATCCTCAGTTTGTACAAAGTACATTAAATATGGTGATGCAATGACACATGTCAATCATGCGTATAAATATTTATAGATGTGTTTATATATACAACATGACAATCTTGTTATAAGTATTATACAATATAGGGTTGTTGGTTCAAATTACCATAGGTATGTATGTATATGTATGTATGATGTCAGTTATACACGTCCACAATACGTAATTAATCTGACTGAAATTTTAACAGTATATATAGTAGAATCTGGAAAAACTTATAGGGAAAATTTCAGGACTCTATCCCGAATATTCTTCGAGTTATTTACAAATTTGAGTTGAAAATTTGCCCTTTCGCTCGCAAGCGGCGCCTTTAGCGGTGAAGATAGGAGGTAATATCAACTGACCTAATGTACATGTAAAACGTTTTCAACAGGATGTAGATTAAAAAAAAAACTGGAAGAGATATTTGCCGCATTTTAAGCCAAGAAATATTGAAATTTACAGGTTCTGGGCTAACAAGGTTGTTTTTTAGTCAGAAAATGATGATGAAAACATTTCTGTATCATGTTTGATTATCAGATACAAAATTATATCGGGAAAAATCCAAAAAGCAGAGACCACCGGTGAAGTCAGTTCATTTTTAGTATGCAGGAACAAATTTTAACAGAAAAACATTCATTCAAACATGCTCCTGGTCAGGATATCACTTTTTATTAAAATTATATATATATTCCTTTATAAATATTTTAATTAAAGGTTATTTATATTTCAATGTGTGTGTTATATGATTCACGGATTATTTAAGCTTGATGAAGAGCTAACGCTCGAAAGATTGTCAAGTTTAATATAAAATGTAATATCTTGTTATTCGTATTTTTATTTAACAATTTTATAATATGTTATATATAAAAAAAATTGTATTTAATTTCAAATTAAATTTTAAAAACAAATTACTTTGATAAATCGACCGCCAGAGGTCGCGCTTTCCCCATATAAATTTTATTGTTATTGTTTCTCGTGGGCAACAGGATAAACGCATTTATGAGAATCTGCCTTCGGACAAGTCAAGGAGCTCCATTCAACCTATCAAACAAGATACTGAAGGAGGACTTGAACCAAACCGATCTAGAAGATATGTACCAAACTTCCGTTAAGAAATTATACCTTCAAATGCAAAATTCAAATAATCCAACCATACAAGATATTCTACAAAATAAAGGAGATATTAATCCCAGATTCCGACGACCCGGCCCTGACACTTAGTCAAGAGCTCATCGCCCAACAGCTGCCCTCCTGCAAGGCCTAGGGGGACCACTTCTACTCACCAACTCGCCATGTGTAAATAGCCAGGACAAGGTGACTCGCGAGCTGTGCTCGAATGTAACACCTGTAAATTGAGACGAAATAAATAAATTTCTCGTGGGCCAGCTCAAACTTTTTTAAATTATGTAAATAAGTCTTTCTTTTTCCTTATTCTACTCGCCTTCAATCAGGTAGTACTTTCTCAAATTACAAGGTGAGTTCATTAATTTCCAGGACTGCTCTGTATCTTTGAAAAAATAAAACAAATAAAAAAACTAATTTAATATTTTTCAAAATAAGCCCCTCCTGCCTCAATACACCTGTTCCATATTTTTTTTCCAATTGTCGAAGCAGGAGATAAAATCACTTTTTGAGCGGTTCCTTAAGGTTGCCTTCGATTCAGCTTGTATCATATCAACGTTGTCAAATTTCCTTCCTTTTAACTTCATTTTCAATTTAGGATAAAGGAAAAAGTCATTGGGGGCTAAGTCGGGGGAATAGGGTGGATGAGGGATCTGTATGGTTGAATGCTTGGCCAAGAACTGCAAAACAACATGGACTGTGTACGACCGCGCATTATCAACGTGAAGTATCCAGTCATTGTTTTGCCATTCTTCAGGTCTTTTAAGGCGCACTGCCTCTCTTAAGCGCCTCATTATCCCCAAATAAACCTCTTGATTAATTGTACGTCCGAAAGGAATAAATTCATGGTGAACCAAGCCATTAATATCAAAAAAATGTAAAAAGCAATGTCTTGACTTTGGATTTTGTAAATCTTGCCTTTTTGGGTTTCGGTTCCCCTCTTTCAATCCATTGGCTAGATTGACGTTTGGTTTCCGGGTCATACAGATACACCCATGTCTCATCCCCGGTTATGATTTTTTGTATCCATTCTGGATCGGTCGGAGTCATTTCAACCATGTTTTTGCAGACATCCATTCTAACCTCCTTTTGTTCCTATGTTAGAATCCGGGGAACAAATTTTGAAGACGTCCCGATCATGTCCAAATCTTTTGTTACTATTTGATGACACAGTCCTACAGATAGTCCAGTCTCTGAAGATAAGTCTTTAATAGAAATTCTTCTGTTACATTTAATTAATTCCTTTATTTTGAGCTTGTTTTCCTCGCAACGTAATGATCTTGGACGCCCAGTATGCAGATCATCGTTTACCTTTTCCCGACTTTTTTGGAAGCGTGAAAACAATTCAAAAGTTCTTGTACGGGATAAAGCTGCATCGCCAAAAGCTTCTTTAATCAATTAATACGTCTCAGTAACACTTTTTTCAATTTAAAACAAAACTTAATGCAGATTCTCTGCTCTTCGCAAATGGCCATTTTAAAATTAGAAATGCGAACCTTACAAGGAAGTTGTTTTGTTCTATTTTTAGATCGGCGCGTGCGCCACGAGGATTGTGCTTTCAGTCAGGTGTGGTCGAATGTCCAATATTTAACTCTGTATAAAATTTTTTTCTTTAGCTTTTTGAAAATTTCATTTTTAAACTAGTCCTGGAAATTAATGAACGCACCTTGTATGTATTTATGTTCCATGAGCTTAATTAAAGCTAATTCTTATCTAAACTATTTTTATTTTATTACCACGACAGCAAAACAATATCGTAGAACAATAATGTGTCCAAAATATAATCAAGAAACTATTAATAATTCTATATAACTATATAATTACAAAATCAACAGCACAGAAATACTTTTTTATATAATGTACTAGCGGATGTGTACCCGGCTTCGCCCGGGGTTTATCCGAGTGAAAGTTTGCCTAACGAATATTATATATTATGAAGTATAATAAACAATGTTAAAGATTAGTTTTTAATTATTAATCAAGATTGTATGTGAATATGTGAGAAAGATGTAATATCGTTGTTGTTTTCTTGGCCGACTGTTTTACATATGGTGTTATCTTAAAATTGCTTGTTTTGAATATTTTTTTAGATTGAGATTATTAGCTAGTATGTAAAAAAATAACTCTGTTGAATTTCTTTTTGTATTTATATATAAATAAAATTAACTCTGTTGATTTTTTTTGTATTTAATCGATAACACCGAAGTTACGCATGTTAATGTTAGGAAAAATAGTTTGATGTTAAGCAAACCTGCTCCATCTCGTTTTACAAAAATGTTGAAATTTGGTCGAAATTGATGCATTGTAACGAAGGTTTTTAGCGAACACCACTTATGAAATTTGCATTTTATTAATATAGATAGAATAATCTATATATATAAAAATTAATGTATGTGTGTGTGTGGTCTGTTTGTCCTTTATGCCTGACCAAACCACTCATTGGAACGCCATGAAACTTTGGGAAGTTATTTAGTATAGTACTGGGAAGGTTTCTAGCAAATAAAATTTTTGAAATAACTTTTCGCTTTAAAATAATCAAGATAAATATTCTAATTCATCTGTTATAATTCAACAATCTGCTCTAAATATTATCATGATGATACGATGATTTTGTAATGTAGAAAATTAGGAAAGACAAAATTCAGGATGACACGGCAATTTATTTGAGACAAGAATAATGATACAATTCCAAGGCAAGATACTATTCCTTTAACTTCCTATTACCGAGGGAACCAATTAATATTGATTTTATTCAACTTATCGAGTATTTTTCAAGGGACCGGGAAAAAAATGTTCACTTTA
The DNA here is from genome assembly GCA_030710605.1 of Cordylochernes scorpioides. NCBI lineage: Eukaryota > Metazoa > Arthropoda > Arachnida > Pseudoscorpiones > Chernetidae > Cordylochernes > Cordylochernes scorpioides. The sequence continues at coordinate 22,048,730 of CP092875.1, forward strand.
TCGAGAGATTCGTTAGAAAAACCTTTACTCGGGTAAAACCCGGGCGAAGCCGGGTACGTCCGCTAGTAATATATATAAAGTCAATTTCTGTCTGTCTGTCTGTTTCGCGATAAACTCAAAAACTACTGAACCAATTGGTACCAAATTTTGCATGTCGCTTTTTATAAACCTGAGGAAAATTTTCGGCTGCATTTTGATTAGTATTTTTGGCTATTTCCTTTTTTCATTTGAAGAACTTTTTTTTTACGCGGACTAATCCGGAATGGAATGAATACCTAAATATGGCCATTTTTTAAATGCATCGGTGGTTCAGTGGTAGAATGCTCGCCTGCCACGCGGGCGGCCAGGGTTCGATTCCCGGCCGATGCATTTTTTAAAACAATTTTTAAAACTCATTTATATTATATCTTCTATCTATATATATAAAAATGAATGTTTGTATGTTTGTTTGTTTGTTTGTTGGTTTGTATGTCGGTATGCAAATTCGCAGTAGTTCACTAATTCAAACCAAAATTTCCATACATAGGTAAAAAAATACGGGGAAGACGATAGGCTATTTTAAAAATTATATAAATCAATTATTAAAACTATATATTATTAGTCAGAAAATGATGATGACGATATTGCTGTATCATGTAAGATTATCAGATACAAAATTATATCGGGAAAAATTCCAAAAAAGCAGAGACCACGGGTGAAACCAGCTCATTATTTTGTACGCAGGAACAAAATTCTAACTGAAAAACATTTATTCGAGCAGAAAACAAAAGCCAGATCATCTTTCTATAAAAATATCGCTTCTCAGACACAAAGTTTGGAGCGGGACGTTTCACAAGAGTGACATCCACGCATATTTAAATAAAAACATTTAATCGGGTAAAACCCCGGCGTTGCCCGAGTCATTCGGCTAGTATATATATATAATTGAATGTCTGTCTGTCTGTCTGTACTCTTTAGATTCAAAAACCATACATCCAATCGCCGTGAAATTTTGGTATATTATTAGGTATATCACCGGGAAGGGTTTTGAAAAATAATTTCATGAATATCTTGAATATCCTTAGAGTTATTTGCAGATTTGTAGATTTAACTCGCAAGCAGCGCCCCCATTGTGACGATGATACCAAGTTTTCTTATCACTAAGTTTGTTATCTTAAATATTATTTATCAAAAGTAAGATTATCTCAGGATGACACGGCAATTTATTTGAGACAAGAATAATGATACAATTCGAAGGCGAAGATACTATTCCTTTAACTTCCAATTACCGAGGGAACCAATTAATATTGATTTTATTCAACTTATCGAGTATTTTTCAAGGGACCGGGAAAAAATGTTCACTAGATAAAACTATGATTTTCTAATGTAGAAAATTAGGAAAGACAGAATTCAGGATGACACGGCACACAGGGACCGGGAAAAAATGTTCACTTTATCGAGAGATACAAATTTACGAGTTTCAAATTATCAAAATATATCTTTTTTTTTTTAAATAAGTTTTTAGAGAATTGTTTCAACAAATGTTCGCTAGACAAACCTTTACTCGGGTAAAACCCCGGGCGAAGCTGGGTACGTCCGCTAGTAATGTATATATATGAACCTTCAGGGAGGTTAGTGATCTATCTATATTAAAAATACTAAATTAAAATGACGCTAAAACTAAGCTCCATTTATTGACCTTCTCGGAAAATTCGGGTCGGCGACAGAGTTAAACGACATCATCTATTATTTTTTAATTGAATTAAACTAGTCACTCATTCAGCTTAACAACACTTTAGTAGATTGTGAAGATTTCATTTGATCCTTTGTGAATCTCATGACATCAACACTCTTCTTAGGAGAAAGTAAATAAAATAATAAAATTTAGAAAATTCAACTTTAGAAAATGTATAACAAGTAAGAACTATAACAAGGTTCTAGAAAAGGTTTCGGCAGTTACGCGTCACATAGGCTGAACAAAGAGAAAGAAAAAATAATGGGTAAAGTGAATTTGCATAAACATACTGATAAAGGTAGAAACATGGTATTGTATAATCAATTACATATAATACATTTTTTTAAATAAAGCAATCCCTAAATAAATCTTTAAATAAAAAGGCATATTGGATCAAAATACCATTTATTCTACCAATATTTCAGTTGGTTGAACGCCAACCTTTATCAAGGTATTATAACATTTTAATGTGTGTCAACAACAAACTCAGCGCCGCATAACGTCGATAGAATTAACAATTTAATTATTATAACAAATTAATAATTATAAAAATATATATAAATATTAGAGTTTGAAAGTTAAAAAAATGTGTCTCTTCAATTTTTTAATAATAGATTTAGATGGAATTAATTGAGTTAATGATAAATATTATAATGCAAATTGGAATTGACATTTCTTTATTGTTTTGTGTTTTCCTAGACATTATCAGACATTTATAGTTAGATTAAAACATATCTCTTAAAAAGAGATAGGTTATAGGAATATATTTTTGTGACGATAACTTTATTTGTCTTTCTCTTAATGATGATATATAGATAATTTTATTAAAGTGATGCTGCCACGCGAAGTAACCAATAAGTACGTTATCGACCTCCCAGCGCCAGTCAATGATAAACTTGGCTACTAAATCAATGTTGCTGTCTATAAACTCCCGCCTATCACCTGGGATATACAGCAATTATTTATGAGCCCAGGTTTTAAACTCTAGATAAAAATGGCAGTTTACGAGGCCAGGGGCCTTATCGTCCTACCTAATAAATAACTCGCTAGTTGGCTGTAAACCTGGCCGCGCAATTACCCTTGGTTACCTTCGTCCTTGGTAGTTATTGTCCTTTCTTATATTCGTCCTTGGTAGAGATATTCATTGGTTACTTTCGTCCTTGCTAGGTATTGTCCTTGGTTGCCTTCGTCCTTAGTAGATATTGTTCTTGGTTGCCCTAGTCCTTAGTATAGATGATCATTGATTCTCCGCCAGGTGGCTGACCAGAACGGACGCAGTAAGCTTCGTCTCCCAATGATATTGTTTTATCTATTATTATATTCCTATATAGTTTTCTTTTCATTACTGTACTTTGAATATTTGCTAAGTAAACTATAAATTTCCTTATTTATTTAGGGAAAATAAAGTTGATAATAATCCAGCTTTTGTTTATTTGGATTGTATTTAAAGAAGAAACTCACTATAGGTCAACCTATGCAAATTTCAACAATGAAATTATTTAGTGTTATGCAGATAAGCCTGAAATGAAAGTACCCTCCTTTACTAGGAAAAATAATCTGAGATGTATAGTGCTAATGATATTACTGCTATCACGATAATTGAACAAAACCCAAGGCCTAAATCTAGAAGACAGATAACGTTGGATGTATGCAAAGAAAGAGATTTACATGAGTTAATCACGGAGATGTCAAATAGAATTGACGATTGGGGAGCAAAGCTGGATTCAAGGTTTTCAGGGTTAGAAACAGGTTTAGAAAAAAATAATCAGCGCCTACTACAACTGGAGACTTTACTAGAAAATATAACGAGGTCTGTATCGGCTAACTCGGGAAAGATCTGTGGAATCGAGAAAAGAATGGATCTCTACGAGATGAAACAGAGGGAAATAAACTTGAATTTTTATGGAATAGAAGGAAAAGAAAATGAAAGCCCCAACGAATCTCGCTCGGTGATACGAAAACTAATTACAGATAAGATGCAAATATCAGAGGAAATTGAAATACAACAATGCAGAAGATTGTCCAGGAAAGTCAATGCACCACTTCTCATTGAGGTACCCGAATATAAAGAAATAATTGTACTTTTGAAAAATTCATTCAAGCTCAGAGATAACAGAATTTTTCTAAACAAAGATTACCCTTTAAACATTAGAAACCAGAGAAAACTACTAATTAAAAAAGGAAAGAACTCTTTGGATAGAGGAATAAGAGCTAAACTGAGAAACAACACCTTAATAGTGGGAAATACAAAATACTATGTTTCAAATGACCAAATTATGGACCAGGGTGGTAATGTTTTATAGCAATATATAGTCAGAAAACATTCTATGCCACACCTAAATTCGTCTTCATATGTAAATAATTCCAATCAAAACAAAGGCGCGTTTCAAAATAGACATTCGGTTTTCTAACAAAGAGAAAAAAATGCCCGAGGTCCGTAATAAACTACCTAAAATATTATTTTGGAATATAAACGGCTATTTCAGGATAGGTTCTCTCTTCTCGCTTGTTGATTATGTAAAGTAATTTGACATTTTAGCCTTGATGGAAACTTGGTGCTCTGAATCTCTGAACCTCATACTGGATGATTTCCAAATTTATGAATCACTGGTTTCAAGGCTTGTGAATCGAGGTAGATACACAGGAGGAAATATTATGGGTGTTAAGTTTTAGCGATTAATTGAAAAGGTTGATATCGAACCACACGGGATTTCATTTAACTGGACAAATGTTGGTTCAGAACTAAACAATAGGGAAAGAATCTGCATTTTTTCACATATCTGCCCCCAAATTAAATTATCTAAATAGAAACAATCTGCGCATTCACGTTGAGGACAAAATAACAGACGGAATCATGATTGCAGGTGATCTGAATACGCGTACAGAGGGGTCGCTCGGCAAAATCTGACAAATGGTTCTGGGAAGGACAACCTATAACGGTGGCATCAAGATACCTCTATCTTGGGTTATCCTCACAGCATCAAACTTATTTGGTCAATCTGCCTTACATTTCAAGAGCAAGGCGCTTGCAGCCACTGGCACAGTATGGAAAATTTAGAAAAAAAGCAAAAATGGATACATTTGGATCAACGATTAAACTATTAGATTCAATTGTTCTATCAACATAGTTGTATACCGCTCCGAACTGGACAACTGACCAAAATAAGACGATAGAAAAAATGCAAGATAAATTTTCTCCGACGACTGCTGAACCTGCCAAAAATTACACTAGGTTATATACTGTGCACGGAAACTGGACGCTTCACACTTGGGGTAACTGCAATCAAATTAACGTTGAAGTTTTTGCTTAGTTTGCTAAAAAGAGAAAAATCAAGACTAGCAACATTTCTGCTTATACCAACTACGCAATATATCTTCTAGATTGGAAGCCTCTATTGGCTTTCAAAAAGCTCAGTACAGATTATAAATCCCACGGGATTTACCTGGCTAGAGTTCTGCTCAGATCCCACTCTTCTAAAAAATGAAATTTCCAACATCATTAAGATTACAATGGAACAATCAATTCAATCAGATCAATCACGAATTGTCAATTCAACGATGTACCACCATTATAAATACCTACACAAATCAGTAGCCACGGAAAATTACCTACTTACAGATCTGCCACTGTCAACTAAGCGCCTAATAGCTAAAGAAAGAATACTGTTTGTCTCTCATCGAGAAAACCATGTGAAAAATCTGAAATCAGTAGGACTAAATTGCCTACTATGCACGAATATGATCAAGGCAGAAATAGAACACCATATATTTGAATGTATATCTCTTAAGACGGAGAGAGAAACTCTTTTTTTCTGAGATAGGCCGCATGTACTTCACCGTAAACTTTCTTTTATCAAGTCTGATAGACAATCGATATATTGCTTTATCTGTATATAATTTTTTCAGAAAATTATTGCCTATTTTTATTGCCTTCTCACTGGAGCTCCAGCGATTGCCTGAGACCAGCACTTCGAACTGAATCTTAAAACAGTTGCACGAAGTCTGTCGGTCGTAGGTAGGAGGCTTGATTTTAGCGAAGTATTCAGTATTTTCTAACTGAGGAGAATTGGTCTCTAACAGAAAGTCGTGTGGCTACAGGAACATCATCTTCACTATTTTCGAGCCTTCTCAATCGGAACTCTATTGAAGCCACGTTTACTTTTATCGGTCCAATATCACTCCGTATGTCTTCTCTGATTGATCCTATTTTCTGAATAATCTGAATAGACATTTTTTCTAACATTTACTTACGTTCTTCAATTTTGAAATCGGTAGCTCTGCCATTTCGCAAACTAAGCTATATTCTCACTTCTGACACCAAGTTTTACGACGCTTTTCAGCTGTCAATGTTTGCGTACAAGGTTTCTAAGAAAACAATGTGGGTTCGTTGTGGATACAGCTTAATACGATAATTTATTACAAGAGATTTAAGGAGATTGATACCTATATACAGTATATGGACTTGACTTCATTGTCCGCCACCAGAGGGATCCTCCTCTTCACCGTCTTCCCGGTTAATCCACACGGCCACACGCCAGGAGTCCACTTCCCGCGACTTCTGTCACCGCCGATATCACCAAAATTGTCTGTTCTCCCCTAGGCTGTAATATCGTCGTGGCGCCTGTTCCCCTCACACCACACGTGGGCCATCTTCCCGCAGCTGGAGTCCAATCATCTTTCCCCACTTCACCCTGGGATCTTGGTTAGCTTGTACTAGGTTGAGGAGGGAATTATCCATATTACAATATATTTTCACAATAAAATATTTTAACTGATTCCAATTACAAATATTACAAACAATGATAAGCATTGTGGTTATTTAGCGACTGTTTCTGTCGTAAGGGCATCTCATATAACACATGTGGAAAGCAGCTCTATTTTGCACTCACAAGTATGCCAAATCCCCGTTTTATTACTTGTCCTCACTATGGGGACTGGGCCTTTAGATAACATTGAAGCCATTTTATTTCTTTATTGAAAAAAGAGGCCCAAAGAGCGATTCGTTCCCGGGGCGTGGCTGTCGAAAAACTCGATGGTGTATTCCTTATAGTAAATATAACTCTTTATTTATACGATAATAACAAGGCGAAGGAAGATACTCGTCTTCCTTCGCCTTGTTATTATCGTATAAGTTTACTCCAGGAAGAATTTTTCTACTATAACTCTTATTACTAATCTCCTTTTGGAAGGGTATATAGATTGTATTAATCATTTCGTCGCTATATGAATACGCACACTAACCGTTTAAAAAATGTTGAATTATGTTAATTATATATTCTCATTATATTTTCATCAAATTAATCAAGAATTGAAATATTAAAATTAATATATAAATTTACTTAAGTTTTAAAGTACGTAAATAATAAGTATAAAGCACACACATACCGGAGAATAAAATGCATTTGTAGTGAGTAATGTTCCTATCATCACCATGTAGTTCAGCCATCTCCGAAAAGGAGGTCAGCCATCATGGAACACCAACACACCCTATGTGTGGTAAACGTAATGTACCTATCTATACATGTAACTTAAAGAATATATATAGCTTAAGAACAGGGATCAAGGCATCTAGGTGGTTCTTCCTTAGTAATTCTAAATTGTTTATCCAGAAGACATGAAAATTTCAAATAGTATCGATGGGATAATGTGTTAGTATTTTAATAAAAGGAGAAGAATGCTAGGACGTGATGTTTCAGATAATGCTCCAATCTCCCGCCTTCCAGAAAATTATATCCTCCATTAGGTTCTATATTACTAAAGATAAATATTTGATATATTCCTTCCCATCGATAAATAAACCAATGCAATAAACCTTTTTTTTTTCTGTATTGTATTTCATTATTTGCATCAAGAAAATAGAATTTTGAAAAAGCCTATTTTCCCAACCCGTGCAAATCCAATTGGCACCGAGCCATCTTTCAATAAATCTCAGCCGAAATGCTAAATCGCTCTATCTGCAAGATCAATTTGGCATCGATGAGACCGCTACAAGTGGGTGGGCTGCTATAAATTTCTATAAACTAATATATAATGGATTTAAAAGGAAGTTTTCCAGATTCTTCAGGCCGCATTTAAAGATGAGTTTGTGGAATCCTTTTTCAGAAAAACTATTAAGCGATAATCAATATGAAATTTTATCTTTTATAAATTATAAAATTCCTTTATCGCTTTGGTTTTTCATCGGAAGGTTCGGGGATCGAAAGTGTTGGGGTGTAATTTAGTGCAACGGCTTGGAATGTTGGCCCATCAGATCTGATTATATGTAGATTTTGATCGAATACTCTTTTTTATCCTCCTTTACCGATCTTGGGTAAATTGAGATGAACGATTTATGTTCTTTTCTTTTCCTGATACTCGCCCCTGACCAAACAACCTGTTTAATCTTCACTAACGTAACATATTTATGTAGCGATATAATCAACATGATAAGTTGGGCTGGCAATAATTCAGGAAAGTAAATATTATGGTAGATAGATGCTTATTTCACAATAAATTTTCCAATTTTCTTCAAACAGGCTGTTATACATAAGAAGTGTTGGTCTCTCGTGAAGGTGGTTTCTCATTGAAAGTTTATTATTATGTTTACGTGGGAGGTTGTTTCGCTAAATGGTCACTGATGGAAGTTTTAATGAAACGAACTTACAAAATATAGTGAATAGGCACCTGACCGTACAGCTCATGACTTACTACCATCTATAAAAAAAATTCAACTCAATACTGATTTTTTTATTTTACAGAAAATCGCTATAAATATTCATTTATAATTTAAACATTTTTTCCAATTTCTATAGTGTACTTAGAATGTTTAATAATACATTAAAATATGAGACAAAAATATATTTGGAAAATCAATTTATTCCCTCCAATGCACTCAATATATTTCATTTAATACTGTTGCGTTGTTGGTTAACAAAGAATAACTTCCGTGGGTACAAAGGATCTTTAGGACTTTATTTAAGCCTAATCGATAAAAATAATTACAGAAGAGCGCAAAAATAAAACAACAATAAGGAAAACAGCAGTTACAAACTCACCAACTGCAGCACGGTGAGGGAAAGCAGGAGCAGAACAGGAGACAGAAGTTCGTAGAACCTTCTAGAATCTTCCAGGAAGTACACCGGCGTCGGCGGTAAGCAGCAGTCCGACCTCTTGAGACAGCATCTTGCTTGGAGTACACCACGTAGCTTCGTTCTTCCACTTCCTCTTTCTTATCTTTATTCCTCCCTGGCATAAGTTTCTCATCCCTATATATCCCGGAGTAGATCTTTCCAGAACGGTCACGGTTGGTCAGCCAATCAGAAAGCCGCCAGCACCGAGCGTTGCGCAATAGCTGTAGATTGGCCAATCAGTTGTCTTCCGCTTTTTATACATGAATCTTAAACGTTCTAGAACATTCTCTCTCCATCTGGAATGTGCTTTTATTTCTACGTAACACTGCCCCCTCCTTGTTGTCGGTCCCTTTCTCACTGAACATTGTGTACAGTTTCTGCGCCATTTTTCAACATCATATCGACTTCCTGGCCTACAAAATATTTAACTTTGGCCAATGTTTTTCTGATGCCGAAGTGACCTCCCGTGGGACTGCTATGCATCTCCTGGAGAACCAAAGGTACATGAGATCTGGGTAACACCAACTTCCAGATTACATGCTTTCCATCCTCGCTCTCCCATTTCCTGTATAAGACTCCATCTCGCAGGGTTAAATAATTCCAAAGGCGCCAGAGACCTTTGGTTTCAGGACTGTACGGAGCCACATCTTCCCAGATGGTCTTTCACCTGATTCCTTCCAATTTATCATTGGCAACAAATCTCGGTCTTCACGTTGAGCCTTTCTTATAGCTTAGCCAGTTCAATTTTTCTCTTCTACTTCGTCGCTTTCTTGCACTGTTACTTGTCTTACGCAAAAATCTCTCTTCAGCACGAGCACAATGTCCACTTTGTGGAACACACGGCCTTCTTGATAAGGCATCAGCATTATCGTTCCGACTCCCATGGTTCTTTCTAGGGGCTGTGGTGGTTTCAGAATTTTCCGGACAGTTTCTTCTCATGTGGCCATATTGTCCACAACTCTAGCAGTCGGTGTCACTGCGTTGTTTTACTTTTCTGGGGCAAGTTAGAGAAATGTGATCATGGGCTCCACAAGTCCAGCAGCGACCCTTTTATCTTTCTGGATTATCCAATTTTACTTGTCGAGACACGCGGTAACTTTCTATATTGTGGCTTGTTGGGCAGCTTCATACTTCATGGCTTGGACTAGGGTTTATTGTTGAGTAGTCGCACTTGAAAGTCTAGCAAACTTTTGGGTCTCAGGGTCTCCGATGGCATCAATAAACTGTTGTTGGGCCATAAAGTCTTGTGTTTCAGACGGGCACGTTGGAAAGGCTAATCTTGCCGGCGTCGGATGTCGTTGGCCAAATCCTGAAAACTTTCTTTCTCTTCTTGTAGTCTATTCTCGAACTTCACCACATGAAATTGTTGTTAATTTTCTTCTCCATATCGGGAATCCAACGCATCAATCAGGGCGTTGAAGTCTAGGCGAAGTTGTTCCGGAATCATCTGGAGTACATCCACTGCAGGTCCACGAAGTGCAGCAGCCAAAAAACTTGCCTTATCTCTAACGTTCCATCCGTTCGCTTGGGCAACCATATCGAACTGGGTTTTAAAGGAGGTCCATGATGATTGTCCATCAAAGGTAGGAACTTTGACAAGGGGCCTACCCGAATTGTTATTTTCTTGCTGGAAAACCGCAATTCTTGGATGGCCCGCTTTCCACAGCAGCAAGTCTCTCTTCTAAAGCAGACATTTTATCTTTCATTTCTTCTTTTACAGAGGAGATTTCATCTTCTAAACATTTGAATTTAAGCCCCAAGCTTTCTTTTAGCTCTTGATGTTGAGCTTGAAAAGCCTCGCGAGTTTCTTGATTTTGAGCTTGAAGAGCCTCGCGAGTTTCTTGATTTTGAGCTTGAAATGCCTGGTTGAGAGCTTCACGAGTTTCTTGAATTTGAGCCTGCAAAGCCTGGGTTTGAGCTTGAAGAGCTTCACGAGTTTCTTGATTTTGAACTTGCAAAGCCTGGGATTGAGCTTGCATAGCCTGGTTTTGAGCTTGGATCGCTTTAAATATTTCTTCCATTTTTCGAGTAAGTACCATTAATTATTCAGGCTTCACCTAAAGATCCCACTTCTGACACCAAATTGTTGCGTTGTTGGTTAACAAAGAATAACTTTGTGGGTACAAAGGATCTTTAGGACTTTCTTTAAGCCTAATCGATCAAATTATTACAGAAGAGCGCAAAATTAAAACAACAATAATGAAAACAGCAGTTACAAACTCACCAACTGCAGCACGGTGAGGGAAAGCAGGAGCAGAACAGGAAACAGAAGTTCGTAGAACCTTCTAGAATCTTCCAGGAAGTACACCGGCGTCGGCGGTAAGCAGCAGTCCGACCTTTCGAGACAGCAGCTTGCTCGGAGTACACCACGTAGCTTCGTTCTTCCACTTCCTCTTTCTTATCTTTCTTCCTCCCTGGAATGAGTTTCTCATCCCTATATATCCCGGAGTAGATCTTTCCAGAACGGTCACGGTTGGTCAGCCAATCAGAAAGCCGCCAGCACCGAGCGTTGCGCAATAGCTGTAGATTGGCCAATCAGTTGTCTTCCGCTTTTTATACATGATTCTTAAACGCTCTAGAATATTCTCTCTCCATCTGGAATGTGCTTTTATTTCTACGTAACAATACTATATCAAATAATATACCAGGTTTCTGGATATGAGTTTCTTTTCATTTTTATTAATGCAATCTCAAACTTTCGGGTATCTTTGCCCTTCTACAGGAGTAAAAAATAAAACGAATAATAATAATCTAATGGTGTTTATTTTTATTCGTTTATGTATTCCTGTAAAAGGTAAGAGATGCTCGAAAGCTTGAGATTGCATTAGTAAGAATGAAAAGAAACTCATATCCAGAAACATGTTATATTATTTCATTTATATCCAGGAGATTTAAATCAATTGATATATATGACATTTAATAGTATGATAAAAGAACGCCTATAATAAAATAGTCAAAATGCGGGTGTATTACTTAGGACTAGTTCCATTACAATAGAGGACATATTAAGAATTTATCTCATAGAATTATTTGATATTCTTTTATAGGGTGGTTTACGAATCGCTATTTGCGTTCACTGGGCTATATATGATTGGCCATGTAGACAACATAAGTTAAATTGAATTTTAATAATTTATAATTAAATATCAAAAATAAATGGGAAATACACATTAGCACCACGTTTATTACAACTTGCGCTCTGTATAAGAATAGTTCAAATAAAAGAGAAGTACTCAAAACCCTTTAAAAACGATTCTGAGACACCACATTCGTATAATGAATAACCTACTTGAGCTCAAACATCCCAACCTCAGTAAACTATTCACCAAACTCACGGAGACCAGGGGCATCTCCTGGGTAGACGGCTCTCAGAATGATCTGTTATTACAGTAACTGTAGGTCCTGACGTCTACATAACCTAAACTTCCTGTCTTTGTTGGCGATCGTTCATTGTTTGTCGGGAGAACAAGCTAGAAGTCAATTTTGTAATACATGAAATAAAAACACTTAAAATTTCTAAACCCTTTTCGTGATATGTTTCAAGCTTTGTTTTATATCTATTACAGATATGTGTTAAGCGCTGCTATATTGGGTTTCTAAAATATTTAAATATTTTTGCACGCGTGGTCGCTCATAGAGGCGCTCACTCATCAGATGGGTGGCTCATGAGAGGTTTCAGTCTGAGTAAGAGGCTAGAAATGTACACGAATCTAAAATATGATTAATACTAGACGAATGGCCCGGGCAACGCCCGGGTTTTACCCGAGTGCGAATATATTTTAAAAAGTTTTAATCTTCATCTAGATCTTCATCTTGTCTACACCTTGTATACATCTTGCTTCCTAGGGTTGCCCGGCAACGCCCGGGTTTACATGATTAAATGTATTATTCAAACACATTAAACATGTGCCCGTTGGCTGCCAGCGAGTAAATGTCGGCGCCCGTTGACTCCCGGCGAGCAAGCGACCGCTCCCGTCGGCTGCCGGCGGGCGAGTGGCTTCCCGGCGCATGCGCGCGCCCGTTGACTCCCGGCGAGCAAGCGACAGCTCCCGTCGGCTGCCGGCGTGCGAGTGCCTTCCCGGCGCATGCGCGCGCACAGGGAAGCCACGTGTCGCAGGCCGTCCAATGGGCGCGCCCCGCCATCAGATTCCACCGCGTTCTAGATGAGCTATTTAGAATAATTTGAATATATAATTTTAATAATTGATTTATATATTTTTTAAAATAGCCTATCGTCATCCTCGTTATTTTTTACCTATGTATTGAAATTTTGGTTTGAATTAGTGAACTACTGCGAATTTGTATACCGGACATACAAACCAACCAACCAACAAACATACAAACATTCATTTTTATATATATAGATATATATCGTAATTTAAACAATGTGATATGTAAGTAATAAAGTATGACGTCCTTTCTAGTCGTCTCAAAGTGACACCAGCTTGCGACCGGACACCTGGGGATCCAGGTGGGGGAAAAAGGGCGTTGGTTTATATGTTGACAGTTAGTTAGGGTACAGTGGATATTTTCGGACAGCCCCGCTCGGTTGTAGGCCATTATCATCTCACAACGGCCCCCGCGGCTTCAGGCTGGACGCCGAGCTTTTCCTCATTTAATCCTCAACTTTCCCCCGGTCCTGGTGCCACGTGAGACGTACTGGGAGAGCGTCTTTTGAAAACAAACTTTGTCGTTACTGTCCCGTGCGGACTTCCCACTCTGCACGCCTTGCCACTCAACCCCAACTGCTTCCAACTCGCTTGTTGTCTTACCCGGGTTTATGACCGATATATATATATTTATATATATTAAAAATGGCATATCCTGACCAGGAGCACATGTGCTTTACAGAAGGCAGAGCGCCATCTGGTGGAACAGAAATCAACTAAACATTGATTTAGCCTGTTCTCTGATATTTGGCCAACCCAATTTCTTGATATATTCTTTCATTTTTTCATATAAATATATATATATATGTTTTGAAAATAGAGCAATCCATACTTAATTCATTTGATAAAAAAAGGCATTTAATAAAATATTTATTTTGCCAATATTTCGGCTGGCGGAACGCCAACCTTTATCAAGGCATTGTAAATGTAATGCCTCGATAAAGGTTGGCGTTCGGCCAGCCGAAATATTGGCAAAATAAATATTTTATTAAATCCAATATATGCCTTTTTTAATCTAATATATATATATATATGTCGGATCCTGTTCTTTACATTTGTAATATCCTGTCAACTCTCTATAATAATCGAAATGCTTTGCGATTGTGTGGTGGTTGAATGGCGTGAATGGCTTCTATGTTTCGTGTGAGTGGTGTGGTGGTACCAGCAGTGATTGTGCATGTGTCTGAGTGGTGTTTCTGTTGCCATTTTGTGCGATTGTCGCGCTTGTTGTGATGTTTAAGCGTGTGACGGTGGTGTGATGATGTGTGGTCACGTGTGTACTTAGTGTGAGAGTTATTCTGTTGGATCGACACTGTTTGGACATTTTTGTTGTAAGTTTGGGCCATTGTGGCCTTGTGCATAGAGGGCATATAATAAGGACAATTGGCCCCGGTAAAAAAGGTGGTGTGCGTGCGCGTGACGTGATCTAGATTGGCATTGTGGCAAATGGTTTTTGACCAATGGATGCGCGCATTGGGTGCCGTGTGCGGAAGGCTTGTGTGCCATGTGAGCCCTTTGTGACTCCGCTTGGCATTCCCAATAGGCGCATTCATTTGGTATATGAGCAAAATGGTAGGTGGTTGGGGGCAATGGGGCGGCAAGTTGGAACATAGTGCCTTGGTTAAAATCTATTGTAATTTTAAAGTTTCGAAGGGTATTTATACCGAGAATCCCTAATGGTGGAGGTGCTTCCACGACATGGAAATTTTCGTTTTTGTTTATTTTACCTATTGTCAAGGAGAGGGTTATTTGACCTAAGGTCGGTACAGGACCGTTTATGGCCTGTAGATCAATGGGTTGGTTTTAAGTTTTAGTTGAGGGAGGTTATTTTTTAACTTTTTATAGAGGTTATGGGGCACTATGTTCAAACTTGCGCCTGTGTCAATTAGGAAAGGAGGTGAGAGTTCATGGGTGATGGACAGTTTGATCGTCAGCTGGCTGACGAAAGGTCGGTGCCTTACTACCTGGTTGGCGAAAGGCTGGGGTGTCTCGGGCGGCATGGGCTTGTGGTGGGTGTTGGGCGGGGCGCACTGCCCGCGCGCTCGCGTGTGGAGCGGGTTTGTGGCGGCACTCATTGTGCCAGTGATGGGCGCCGCAGAATTTGCAGTTCGACGGCGGTGCAGGTGCAGTCCACGCACCTGTTCTTCTTGGTGTGATGGTGTATGGGCCCGACATGTTGGGCGGTTGTTCCTCGTGGCGAAGTTGGTGCGCTGGGTCCGTGGATCCGTTGCACCAGTTGGAACCACTCTCCCAGGCTCTCAGGAGGTACCACGCGAACCAGGCGCTGGACGGAAAGCGGCAATCCCTCCGTCAGCGTCTCGAGGATTACCTCCTGTGGGAGACCCAGTTGCATGTCCAGCACTGTCTTCTTTCGGTAGTACTTCTCCAGGCTTGCCTGCCCAGCAAGCTTCATGGCGAAGTACTTGGGACGCCTCGTTGGATTCCGGGTAGAGATCCAGGAGGGTTTGCCTCAACTAGAAGTAGGTCTGGGTGGCCAACCGGAGTTTCCTGAAGAGCTCCAGGGGTTGGCGCGTCAATAGATAGGCAACCTGAGCAACCTTTCGGGGGTGGTTGCGAGGGATTCGTCCATTTTCCGGTCGTAGGCCTGGAAGAATTGGTGGGCGGCGTAGGTTCCATCGAAGGAGGGTAGTCCGCTTCCGCGTGTTAGGTCGACCCTACTTGCGTCAGGACGGTGGTCAACTGAAGGAGGATCTCCGCCAGGGTGCGTGTCGGTTCTATATCGGGCACGGGGGTGCTCTACTCTTTCCTTGCGTCTTGGGGTGGCTCGTTTTCGATCATATCCTGTCGACTCTCTGTCGGATTGGTGAATTAATCCTGTTGACTCTCTGTCGGATTATGGTGTTTACCTGTGTAAGATCCTGTCGACTCTCCGTCGGATCCTGTTGTTTACCTGTGTAAGATCCTGTCGACTCTCTATAATAATGGGATTGGATCCTGTCGACTCACTATAATTTTCGGGTTCATCCTGTCGACTTACTGTGGGATCCTGTTGACTCCTGTTGACTTATTATGAGAGTCCTGATGAATTGTGGAATTGGTGATTGATGGCGCAGTCTTGGTCGAATGGTGGGTTTCCACAGGGGAAATACGAGCACACCTGGATGGGATAGAACATGGATTTTGCGACAGGGATAGTGATGAGACTAGAGGAGCTATATTTGCCTTTCACATGATCGAGAGGACTTTACCTTGGTTGGAACCTAAGTTGAGCACACCTTGCTTCTAGCCCGGTCATCTACCTTCTCTAAACTTCTTGTCCGAGATCATTGTCGTTAACTCCCTCGGCTTCTCATTGGTGGAGATCATTCTACGTGCCTGCTTTTGATTCGCTATTAGTTGGTCATGCTTAAAGGTGATTGGTTGTTGATTTGTCATGCTTAACTGTGATTGGCTTAGTACCTCCATTGTCGCCTTGATCGCAATCTTCCAGGAAGAAGAAGGTCTTTGAACTTTAGTTTTATGGTTCCTGGGCAGTGACCTTTACTTCCTGGATGATACAATCCTGTTAATTGTTGTTCCCTTTTTTGGAAGCCTAACTTTTATTAAATCTTTTGACGATACATTGCATAGGTTGTGGTGGGGTTACATATTGCTATATACAAATTATCACATATATATATATATATATATATATATAATATTGTTGCAACGTGCCTACGTATGGATAAACTGGCAGTCGTGTACGTGAGGCGAGTGTTGATGATCTTCCCACACGCGCACAACAAGAAACAGAGGCAGGGCTCGATGTTAGCACAAAGGGGAATCGGGGACAGCCCACGGGACTGAGGTAGAGGCCATGGCACCAACTTTGATGTTTATCACCAAGACTAGAGAGAAAAGACTGTGTGCAAGACACAGACAGGCTGAAGCGAACTGCTGAGAAACACCCCCAAGAACATCTCCCGACCCCCTGCCAAAACTTGTCCTGTTTTGGGGGGTCTCTATATGAATGTCCCTCGGGACCCCACATGGGCTGGGCGTTGCCTTTTTCCACCCCTCTGTCCCTGCTGCCACCAGCTGACCGCTCTCTCTTTGGATCTTTATTTTGACGTCACCAATTTTAGTTTATATACAAAAAGGGTGTACAGGTTATATTAATAAAGATATAGCATATATACCAAATATGGGGGTGCTATCAAATCGAAACGGTGTACATTTTGATACAGTTTAAAATATACTAAAGAAGGTGCCCCCGGTGATGAAGGTTTGTTTGGGGGAAATGAAATAACATGAATGATGACCTAACAAACCTATTATAAAATCAAAAGTAATAATTTTGGAACAAATTAGTTGAAATTATTATTAATATAGGAGTATGAAATAAGACAATAATATAATGATGACGTCTCAATAAGATATAGAATATGATGAAAGAAAAAATACATAAGAATAAATGATAAAATTGAGAAAATATACAAGATAAAATTAGAAATGCCGTAAAAGTAATTTACTTATAGAAAAAAAAATTGAGAACCCATTGAATGAAAAAATAACTAAAAGAAAAGCATAAAACTATTAAGTTGTGAACTAAGATTATAAGTTGACGCAGAGGGTTAATGAGGGTATATGGGATGTCTGAGTATGTTCCTGCAAAGATATAGCTTAATGAGTTCTGCAATGCAGTACGAACTTGTGTTAGTGAGGTACTGTTTTCATTAACAGAACGTTCCTGATGTTTCGTTTGCATCATCAGTTCAGACTAGCAGGGAGAGGTATGTAGGTTGAAGAATGTGGAAAAGGAAAGGTAAACGCAAGAGATGTACTGCTGCCAATAATGATGGTACCCGGCTTGTATGATGAAAAAAATATATAAAAATGATAAAATGATAAAAATGATGAACCGGGTAAAAAAAGAAAGAAAAAAAATAATCTAGCTGGGTGTCCTGAGCTCACTATTGGGAACGATATAGCGAGGAAGGATGTTTGCAGTTGAATTAAAAAAAAAATTCTGGCGAGCAAGAATCTCTTGAGGGGAGTATATGAGATTGGGGAATGAAGAAAGGGAAGGTAGTTGCAAGGGTTGTTCTGTTGCCAATGATGATTTCACCCGACTTGAATGGTAATAAAAAAAAGAAAAATTATGATTTGTAATGATGAGCCGGGTGATAAGAAAAATAATCTAGCTGGGTATCCTGAACTCACTATTGGGAATGATATAGCAGGAAGGATTTCTCAGTTGGATTAATCAATAAAAAATAAATAAATGGCGAACAGGAAGCCCTTGGGGCAATGCACGAGAAGGTATAAGCAGGGAAGGTTAGGAGACGTTAACGATAAAATTAGAAAAACGAAATAGATAAAATATATAAATTCAAAAATATCTTAACAATTAAAAAATATTATTGACGTTGTCAATATATTAAAAGTTTTAAAATGATGAGAAAGATGGTTGAAGTTATAATATGTGTGTAATAAGCCTAGAGATGGTGAAGATTACGATTTGAAGAAAAAAAAGATATAATTAGTTGTTGATGGCTGACGGCATTGCTAATGAATGGCACACAAAATAATAATAAATAATAATTGATAAAGGTTAGAATATTTATACACATCTAAAGTTATAATAATTGATATAGTAATGGGGCAGGTAAAATAATGACTTGATAATGTTATTGCTATAAATAGGGTATCTCTCTCTCGATGAGTAAATAATTCAGTGCGAAAAAAAAAAACGGAGAGAGTGCATTAAATAGTTCTGTAGAGAAAATATTCCTACCAGATGGATGATGTCTTGAATCGGTCTTGAGGAGTTGTTTGCTATGAGGCTTGGAGATCACTTTTTGCGGTGGTTGCCATGGGACATCGTCGATGCTGGTAAGCGGGGCGTAGCGAGGCTTTCTCGATGAATCTTGTCTGCCTGTTCGAGCCGATGGAGGAAGATGTTCGTGGCGCAGGAGATGTCGATGGGGGCGATGATGACCTGCTCGGTGCGAGGTACGGCTAGTCCTCGCATGGCGCCTTTGAGAGGAACCACTGGATCGTCAAAGTGGAGGGCAAGTAGAAGGAGCATCGACACGAATGCGCCGTTGACCACAGGTGCCTCTGTCATCCTCTGCATGCCGCTGTCCTCAGTTATACTGTCGACTTTCTGTAATATTGTTGCAACGTGCCTATGTATGGATGAACTGGCAGTCGTGTACGTGAGGCGAGTGTTGATGATCTTCCCACACGCGGATAACAAGAAGCAGAGGCAGAGCTCGATGTTAGCACAAAGGGGAATCGGGGACAGCCCACGGGACTGAGGTAGAGGCCATGACACCAACTTTGATGTTTATCACCGAGACTAGAGAGAAAAGACTGTGTGCAAGACACAGACAGGCTGAAGCGAACTGCTGAGAAACACCCCCTAGAACATCTCCCGACCCCCTGCCAAAACTTGTCCTGTTTTGGGGGGTCTCTATATGAATGTCCCTCGGGACCCCACATAGGCTGGGCGTTGCGTTTTTCCACCCCTCTGTCCCTGCTGCCACCAGCTGACCGCTCTCTCTTTGGATCTTTATTTTGACGTCACCAAATTTAGTTTATATACAAAAAGGGTGTACAGGTTATATTAATAAAGATATAGCATATATACAAAATATGGGGGTGGTATCAAATAGAAACGGTGTACATTTAATACAGTTTAAAATAAACTATATATATATTTTTAAAAAGCACATGTGCTCGTGGTCAGGAGATGCCTTTTTTATTTTTAATATATATTTATATTAAAAATAAAGAAGGCATCTCCTGACCACGAGCACATGTGCTTTTTAGATGGCAGAGCGCCATCTAGTGGAGCAAAAATAAACTAAACGTTTATTTAGCTTGCTCCGTGATATTTGGCCAACCCAATTTCTTGATAAATCTAGAAAAGTCATCCACGAACGCGTTTCGCGCAGTTGGCGCTCGTCCGCGTGGAGAAGGCTGTAACCACTGCGACCAAAAAATATTTTTGGTCCCAATGGCTTCCCGAAAAATCAAGAAATGGGTATTTAAGGCCAGAGGGTTAATGAGGGTATATGGGATGTCTGAGTATGTTCCTGCAAAGAAATAGCTTAATGAGTTCTGCAATGAAGTACGAACTTGTGTTAGTGAGGTACTGTTTTCATTAACAGAACGTTCCTGATGTTTCGTTTGCATCATCAGTTCAGACTAGCAGGGAGATATATGTAGGTTGAAGAATGTGGAAAGGGAAAGGTAAACGCAAGAGATGTACTGCTGCCAATAATGATGGTACCCGGCTTGTATGATGAAAAAAATATATATAAAAATGATAAAATGATGAACCGGGTAAAAAAAGAACGAAAAAAAAAAATCTAGCTGGGTGTCCTGAGCTCACTATTGGGAACGATATAGCGAGGAAGGATGTTTACAGTTGAATTAAAAAAAAAATTCTGGCGAGCAAGAATCTCTTGAGGGGAGTATATGAGATTGGGGAATGAAGAAAGGGAAGGTAGTTGCAAGGGTTGTTCTGTTACCAATGATGATTTCACCCGACTTGAATGGTAATAAAAAAAAAAAAAAATTATGATTGGAAATGATGAGGCGGGTGATAAGAAAAATAATCTAGCTGGGTATCCTGAACTCACTATTGGGAATGATATAGCAGGAAGGATTTCTCAGTTGGATTAATCAATAAAAAATAAATAAATGGCGAACAGGTAGCCCTTGGGGCAATGCACGAGAAGGTATAAGCAGGGAAGGTTAGGAGACGTTAACGATAAAATTAGAAAAACGAAATAGATAAAATATATAAATTCAAAAATATCTTAACAATTAAAAAATATTATTGACGTTGTCAATATATTAAAAGTTTTAAAATGATGAGAAAGATGGTTGAAGTTATAATATGTGTGTAATAAGCCTAGAGATGATGAAGATTACGATTTGAAGAAAAAAAAAAAAGATATAATTAGTTGTTGATGGCTGACGGCATTGCTAATGAATGGCACACAAAATAATAATAAATAATAATTGATAAAGGTTAGAATATTTATACACATCTAAAGTTATAATAATTGATATAGTAATGGGGCAGGTAAAATAATGACTTGATAATGTTATTGCTATAAATAAGGTATCTCTCTCTCGATGAGTAAATAATTCAGTGCGAAAAAAAAAACGGAGATAGTGCATTAAATAGTTCGTGGTCGTGGTCAGGAGATGCCTTCTTTATTTTTAATATCAACACCTGACCCATTTATCTTTTATTTTTTTCTATTGTTTTTCATATATTTATATATATCGTGCAAAATATTTTAATATTCTAACTATAAAAAAATCAAATCTTCAGGTCATCATAACAATGGGAAATTTTAATTACAGAATATTTTTTAAAAATAAAAAATGTTTTATTTTGTCTTTCGTAATCGAAATATAAGTAGAAATTATGACCTTATTGTTAAAAATGTAAATAGAAATTTAAAGAAAAGGAAAATTAGTTTCTTTTAATTCTACATTATCTTCTCTCCTGTTCGAAATGAAGAATGTATTCAATTCATATTCCTCCCCTCCCATTTGCTAAATTTATAAATCGTTATACAATTGCAACATAGCATAGGCAAGGCTCGGAGTTGCCTAGCGACCGTTACTAGGGGAGCAGGTTTATTTGCAAGCTCCTCCCCGATATTAAAAGCGGTTGAACAAAGAGGAGAAAACAACGACAAATCCTTTTTGTTTCGAGAGCTCTGTTCTTCCGCCAATTAGCTCGGGACCAAATCAAACTTGGGGTTGATATGCAAATTAAATTTTCCAGATGGCCGCTAACAAGCGTGAAAGAAATGTTTATCTTGTTTGTCCCTTTTTGTTTACAAATGGTTTAATGAGAAGTACATACTTTTTAAAATGTAATCCATAAAGTTATACATATCAGTTTTCTAGTAGGGGATATATATTGATAACCAATTTAAGATTTTAAAGAAAGTTTAATATTTTATGATATTTGAGAATATTTCTGTGACTACCTTTTCACACTTCAAATGTTATTAACCATTTGGATTCAAATATAGATTTAAGAGCAGTAACTAAATGCGATTTTTGTCAGATTGTGATGTATGTTTAGTTAATCGAACCATTCTTTCTGTAGGGAAAATTACTACCGCTAAATATAACGGGCACATAGGCTGCTCAAAGTCTTATAAATCCTAAATACCGAACAACAAGACAAAATACTCCGATGCTGTCAACTCTCGGGCATCCCTAATTACGGAAGGTGAGGCCCTCGTGATGTAGCCCCCGGGGCCTTGCCGAGAAAGGAACAAATATAGTTCAACTAGACAATTTAATGTCGCCATTACTGTTAATGGCAGGAAAAGTTATCCAGATTGAAATTATGAACAGTATTTGCTATATGCTGATAAATTAGGAATTTTTGATCTTTTTATACTATATTTATATTTATTTCTCAATCGATTCTTTTTATTTTCTTGTTGGTGTCACCTAGATAGATGGAATGTCATTTAAAACACGATACTGAGAAAGGAACAAATATAGTTCAACTAGACAATTTAATGTCGCCATTACTGTAATGGCAGGAAGAGTTATCCAGATTGAAATTATGAACAGTATTTGCTATATGCTGATAAATTAGGAATTTCTGATCTTTTTTATATTATATTTATGTTTATCTTTCTCTTGATTCTTTTTATATTTTCTTGTTGGTGTCACCTAGATAGATGGAATGTCATTTAAAACACGATACTGATATATGGAATTCGGTTTCTGTTGGGGGCTTTGATTTCTGATCTGGTTTGTGATAGGGTTTAACAGAATGTTTCCAATAGTTTTTGAACTGAGAAAGATAAATATTATACCGTGTTTTTTAGTTCTTATGCTATTTTGCAATCGCATAGGAATGTTTCTGTATGAAAGATGGAGAATAACAAAATATTCAAAAGTTTCTGTAAATACCTTAAGGTTTTGTTTCAAATTTAGGAAAAGAGAAATGAGTAAAAAACTGACTTGTTTTAACTATACTTCTTTTGTATGATATGAGATTACGAAATTAAATGCAGCAAAATAGTTCTAATGAAATTGGATAAATGAGTAGATAGTTTGGAAAATTGAGCATCAGGAAATAGAGAAGATACATCGATGACATTTTTTGCGAATATAATTGAGAACAAGAACAACTAACTTTGAATATGCTCAACAACAACAACAAATTTGACATAGAAAAATAAACCAATGTTGTTTGATTCTATTTAAATGGCTTCTTCATACAAACAGAAAATATATTTCACACCAATGTTTACTATGAAGAATAATTACAAACATGCTTGTTTTTACAAATAAATACGTTTTTATGCCTTGACAAAGTTTGGCGTTCAGTCATCCGAAATATTGGTAAATAAATCCCTTCTTCAATCCAATATATGTATTTTTATTTTATAAATAATTTCTATAAACATATGTACACTGAGTGACATTGAAAATGGAACACCAAGAAATAGTGGCCAGAAAATTATGCAAATTTCAGTGTAGACGCGCCTAACCGAGTTATGCAAATGATGTAAAATGCGCGGCTCTCGTGCGCACATAGAGTAAGATATAAGGGAAGGAACTTGCAGAAAGGACAGTATTCGTGTCGTTATTTCTTCAAGGAAAATCATTGTAGAAATTTTGTTCTCGTGTCAAAAGACACGTGTAATAACAGAGAATGCCAGGTCATCGTAAACGGAGACAGTTCAAGCAGACAGACGCTTTTACGAGGGGCATGGTGATCGGACTGAAAAGGGCAGGTTGGTCCATACGTCAAATCGCAGCTGATACACACCTTGGTGCGTCCACGGTGCACCGACTGTGGAGAAGATGGTTGGAACGAGGAAATGTGGCAATTTATAGGAATGTCGGTGCAACCAGAGTGACGTCAGCACGTGTGGATCGGCGTATCCTTCGACAAGCAGTGGCGGCCCCACAAGCCACTTGTACCGCCATCCTGCAACATGTGCAAGACACCCTAGATCATTCCATCTCGACCGGAACCATTTCCCGTCGATTGGTCGCTAATGGCTTGCACTCATGCCGTCCGCTAAGAAGACTGCCATTGACCCCACCGAATAGGCGCCAACGTTTGGAATGGTGCCGGGCTAGATCGACGTGGATGACGGAATGGCACAGGGTCGTGTTCTCAGTTGAGTCGCGTTTCTGCTTGTCCAGTGATAGTCGCCGTGTACGCGTGTGGCGTCGACGTGGAGAAAGGTCCAATCCGGCAGCAATTGTGGAACGCTTCACCGTGCGACAACGTGGAATCATGGTTTGGGGCGCAATCGCGTATGATTCCAGGTCACCTTTACTTCGTATTCAGGGCATTATGACGGCCCAACGATACGTTGTTGATGTGCTGCGACCGGTGACACTCCCCTACCTTCAGGGGGTACCCAATGCCCTTTATCAGCAGGATAACGCCCGACCGCACACTGCTCGCATTAGCCAACAAGCTCTGCAAGATGTACAGATGCTTCCCTGGCCACCGTACTCTCCTGATCTCTCACCAATCGAGCACGTCCGGGACATCATTGGACGCCGTTTGCATGCCTTGCCACAGCCGCGTTCAGAAGACGAACTGTGGCAAATGGTTGAGAGGGAATGGAGAGCCATCCCTCAGGACGCCATCCGTACTCTGATTGACTCTCTACCTAGACCTTTTGCTGCGTGCATCGCCGTCCGCGGTGGTCCTACTTGCTACTAAGCCGACGCCGTTCTCGCTCTGTATTATGACTATCATTTTGAAATAAAGATCACTTATTGTTCGTCCCTGTCTCTCTCTGTCTGCCGAGTTTCATCACTTTCTGGCCACTATTTCTTGGTGTTCCATTTTCAATGTCACGCAGTGTATATCTTCTATATATATATAAAAATGAATATATGTGTGTCTGTTTGTTTGTTTGTTTGTTTGTTTGTTTGTCCTTTATGCCTGACCAAACCACTCATTGGATCGCCATGAAACTTTGGGAAGTTATTTAGTATAGTACTGGGAAGGTTTCTAGCAAATAAAATTTTTGAAATAACTTTTCGCCTAGAAATAATCAAGATAAATATTATAATTTATCTGTTATAATTCAACAATCTGCTCTAAATATTATCATGATGATACGATGATTTTGTAATGTAGAAAATTAGGAAAGACAAAATTCAGGATGACACGGCAATTTATTTGAGACAAGAATAATGATACAATTCAAAGGCACTATTCCTTTAACTTCCAATTACCGAGGGAACCAATTAATATTGATTTTATTCAACTTATCGAGTATTTTTCAAGGGACCGGGAAAAAATGTTCACTTTATCGAGAGATTCGTTAAACAAACCTTTACTCGGGTAAAACCCGGGCGAAGCCGGGTACATCCATACAAGAATAGATTCAAAAACCATACATCCAATCGCCGTGAAATTTTGGGATATCATTAGGTATATCACCGGGAAGGTTTTTGAAAAATAATTTCATGAATATCTGGAATATCCTTAGAGTTATTTGCAGATTTGTAGATTTAACTCGCAAGCAGCGCCCCCATTGTGACGATGATAACAAGTTTTCTTATCACTAAGTTTGTTATCTTAAATATTATTTATCAAAAGTAAGATTATCTCAGGATGACACGGCAATGTGACACGGGAAAAAATGTTCACTAGATAAAACTATGATTTTCTATATGATATAAAAAGCCAACAATGAAGAGTGAATGTAATATAAAAAGCCAACAATGAAGAATGAATGTAAGATAAAAAGCCAACAATAAAGAGTGAATGTAAGATAAAAAGCCAACAATGAATAGTAAATGTAATATAAAAAGCCAACAATGAAGAATGAATGTAAGATAAAAAGCCAACAATGAAGAGTAAATATAATATAAAAAGCCAACAATGAAGAATGAATGTAAGATAAAAAGCCAACAATGAAGAGTAAATATAATATAAAAAGCCAACAATGAAGAGTGAATGTAAGATAAAAAGCCAACAATGAAGAGTGAATGTAATATAAAAAGCCAACAATGAAGAATGAATGTAAGATAAAAAGCCAACAATGAAGAGTAAATCTCTATCTATCTATATATATAAAATTGAAATAATATTATCATGCATATAGAAAAAAATGATTATATGCCTCTTCTTTATGCCGGACCAAACTACTCATTTCATCGACATTTTTGAAAGTAAAACAGTGTAAACGGTATTAAATATGTATAATGGAACAATGGCTTAAAATATAATAGAAAGTGAGCTGAATGAAGACAAAAAAAAAAATTTTAAGAATTCCCTATGAATTGAAATGAAGTGATTTTGGATATAAAATATAAAAAAAAAAACTCGATTGATACACATTTAAAATGGTTAAAATGGCATTTATTAAGCCAAACAGTGTGAAAAAGTAGATACAGTAGAGCTTCCATTGAGAGGATGCCTAAAATCGTAGCTTAAACCGTCTCTCCGAGAGGCAGTCTCTTATTAAAGGTCTATTAGAGATTCTTTAATATCAATTAGAACCTCCAATGAGAGACCACCTACAGGAGAAACAAGTTGAGTCATGTTTTTGGGTGGTCTTTCTTAAGAGACTCTATTTACATATATTAAAATCAACATTTTCTTACTGTTACGTTTAATTACTGCTAATCTATATATATAAAATTGAATGTCTGTCTGTCTGTACTCTATAGATTCAAAAACCATACATCCAATCGCCGTGAAATTTTGGAATATTATTAGGTATATCACCGGGAAGGTTTTTGAAAAATAATTTCATGAATATCTTGAATATCCTTAGAGTTATTTGCAGATTTGTATATTTAACTCGCAAGCAGCGCCCCCATTGTGACGATGATAACAAGTTTTCTTATCACTAAGTTTGTTATCTTAAATATTATTTATCAAAAGTAAGATTATCTCAGGATGACACGGCAATTTATTTGCGACAAGAATAATGATACAATTCCAAGGCGAAGATACTATTCCTTTAACTTCCAATTACCGAGGGAACCAATTAATATTGATTTTATTCAACTTATCGAGTATTTCTCAAGGGACCGGGAAAAAATGTTCACTAGATAAAACTATGATTTTCTAATGTAGAAAATTAGGAAAGACAAAATTCAGGATGACAAGGCACACAGGGACCGGGAAAAAATGTTCACTTTATCGAGAGATTCAAATTTACGAGTTTCAAATTATCAAATATATCTTTTTTATTTTTTAATAAGTTATTAGATAATTGTTTTAACAAATGTTCGCTCGACAAACCTTTACTCGGGTAAAACCCCGGGCGAAGCCGAGTACGTTTTATAAGTTTAAAGAGAATTGTTTTAACAAATGTTCGTTAGACAAACATTCACTCGGGTAAAACCCGGGCGAAGCCGGGCGGGTCCGCTAGTGTTATATAAAAAAGAGATTTCTGTTTGATTTTTGAATTTTTTGAGTATTATGCTATGGTAATGCAGTCGTGGCAAAAATCTTGTAAGTTTAATAATAAAAATAATGAAGATTAGAAATAGCCTTAATTGAGCTTATGGAATATATAAAAAACATAATTTGATAAAGTACTGCCTGACTTAAAGCGCAAGAATTTAAAAAATGAAAAACTTATTTACATATTGTACAAAAGATTTGAGCCGGTCATCGGGAAACAACAACAATGAGTTTTTATAGGGGAAGCGTGACCTCTGGCGGTCGATTTAACAGAGTATTTGTAACAAGTATATTTAACAGTATATTTCGTTTAAAATATAGGCTATTCAAAAACTAAAAAGGTTAATGTACTTTTTTTTTTAATCTAAAACCAAAAAGCGTTAGTTCCAGCCTTTTACCGCTTGGCGCCGCACTGGTCGCGACGATAATGAATTTGATTGGTTAATAATTTTACACATAGTTTGTTAGTTTGTTTACACGATTAATGTTTTTAAAAGGTAAGATTATCCAATCGCAGTGGAACTTTAGGAAGTTATTTACTACTGGGAAGGTTTCTGGTTTGAATTTGATTTGAAATAAATATTCGTCGTAATTTTATTTGCAAATTTTCTACTTTCACTCGCGAGCAGCGACTCTCTCTCGCGGTATTTTCTGAAATTACATTTATAAATTGTAAAAATACTAAAATGTGTTCCAAGTATAATAAATTTAATATTTAATTCGATGATTTAGTAATATAATATTCCAATGACGTTGTAAAAAAACTTAGCATTTCAATATTGATAAATATTTAAAGAAAATATCTTATTTAAAATTTAATATCTGTTTTAGAAAATAATTATGCGTCGCAAAAATATATTTGAACGCATATAACAATTTTTATATTTATATACGTTTATAAATCTATATATAGGTAGATTGGATGTTTTCTATAATCGTTTTAAAAAAAATGTCCGTTAGGCAAACTTTTACTCGTGTAAAAAACCGGGCGAAGTCGGGTATTTTCGCTAAATACAGTTATTTACAAATGTTCGTTTGTGGCAAGATACTATTCCTTCAACTTCAAATTACCGAGTGGACCAATTAATATTGATTTTATTTAACTTATCGTGTATTTTTCAAGGGACTGGGAAATTTTTCAAATTAACGAGAGTATAGACAAGAATAGATTCAGTAGGGATTGGATGTTTGCTAGAATCGTTTTAACAAATGTTCGTTAGGCAAACCTTTACTCGGGTAAAAACCGTGCGAAGCCGGGAACATACACACACCCATATAGGTTTGTCGGCTACTTACGCCCTCAATATGTAACTAATCTCGCTGAAGTTTGAACAGGACAGAAAGCTAAATCTGGAAGAGTTTTTGGTCGCACTTTTAACCAAGAAAAATTATAATTAACCAATTACTGAACAACAATATATTTTTTAGTCAGAAATGATGATGACAATATTGCTGTATCATGCTTGATTGACCTGAACAAAATTCTTTAGGGGAATATTCACTAAAGCAGACCACGGGCGAAGCCAGATAATAATTTTTAGTAGGCAGGAACAAAATTCTACCAGCGAAACATTCACTCGAGCAGAAGACACACGAAGCCAGGTCATCTCTCAATATATAAAATATCGTTTCTAGGCCTTTTGGCTAAGATCATTATTATACATATTTTTATTTATATATATATTTTTGAAAATCTATTCAGTAGAGAGAGTGGATATGTTTGTTCAAAAATATATTTCATATATTATATAAATATATAATGTAACGAATATTATTATCATTATTATCATAATATTCTGTGTGTTCCGGAATATTATGATCAATAATATTCGTTAGCCAAACTTCCACTCGGATAAAACCCGGGCGAAGCCGGGTACACATCCGCTAGTATATACGATATATATAAATGTATATATAAATGAAATCCAAAATCGATGTTTGTTATCGCGTTGCGTAAAATCTACAGAATCAATCATTATGAAATTTCGCAAGTAGGTATCTGAAGATTTCGTTTAACATATAGGCTATACAAAAAATTAAAAAGGTTAATGGGCTTTTTTTATGTAAAACTAAAAAGCGTTAGTTCCGGTCTTTTACCGCTTGGCGCCTCACTGGTCGCGACGATAAATGAATTTGATTGGTTAATAATTTTGCACATAGTTTGTTTACACGATGGATGTTTTTAAAAGGTAAGATTATCCAATCGCCGTGAAACTGTAGGAAGTTATTTACTAAACTACTGGGAAGGTTTCTGGTTTGAATCGGAATTAATATTCGTTGCAATTTTATTTACAAATTTTCTACTTCCACTCTCAAGCAGCGACTCTCGCGGTATCTGGTGAAATTACATTTATAAATTGTAAAAATTCTAAAATGTTTTCCAAGTATAATAAATTTAATTTGAGAATTTATAATATAATATTCCAATGACGTTGTAAAAAAAAAATAGGCATTTCAGTATTAATATATATTTAAAGAAAATATTGCAACGTTTTTGTGTTAAATGTTAAAATGTTGTAATGTTAAAATATATCTTTACATTGTTAATTTAATTTGTTGTTCTTTTATAATAATGAAGAATCAAACTACATTGTTGTTGTTGTTTATTATCGTTTCTTTATATAAAAAAATTGCATTGTATTTGATGATGATAACAAAAATGAATTTGTAAATTAATATACATATTTTCATTGAGAAAAAAAATTATAAAATTCACAAACGTGTCAATATCTTATTTAATATTTAATAAATAAATTAAAAATATATTTCTTTCAAAAAATATTTTAAAACTCGTATAACAATATTTTTATTTACATACGTTTATAAATCTATATATAGGTAGATTGGATGTTTTCTAGAATCGTTTTAACAAATGTTCGTTAGGGAAACTTATACTCGGGTAAAAACCGGGCGAGCCGGGTATTTTCGCTATTTTATATTATAATGTATATATATATATTTCGGATACATTCGCTAAATACATTTATTTATAAATGTTCGTTTGTGGCAAGATACTATTTCTTCAAATTCAAATTACCAAGTGGACCAATTAATATGGATTTTATTCAACTTATCGAGTATTTTTCAACGTACCGGGAAAATTTTCTTATTATCGAGAGTATAAAAAAGTATAGATTCAGTAGGGATTGGATATTTGCTAGAATCGTTTCAACAAAAGTTCGTTAGGCAAACTTTTACTTGGGTAAAAACCGGGAGAAGCCGGGAACATATATATATATATATTTGTTTGTCGGCTATGCACGCTCTTAGTAAGCAGGAACAAAATTCTACCAGCGAAACATTCACTCGAGCAGAAGATACACGAAGCCAGGTCATCTCTATATATATAAAATATCGTTTCTCGGCCTTTGGCTAAGATCATGTATTATATCTCTAGATATTTTTATTTTTATAGATATTTTTAAAAACTATTCAGTAGATAGAGTGGATATGTTTGCTTGAAAAATATATTTTATATATTATATAAATATTGAGTGTAACGAATATTATTATCCTTATTATCATAATATGCTGCGTGTTCCGGAATATTACTATCAATAATATTCGTTAGGCTAACTTTCACTCGGATAAAACCCGGGCGAAGCCGGGTACACATCCCCTCGCTAGTATATATATACTAGCCGAATGACTCGGGCAACGCCCGTGTTTTACCCGATTGAATATTTTGATTCAAATACTATTTGTTACAATTATAAATTGGCGCCTTAAATAAATGCATATGTTAGTTAATAACTATAGCCTATGTGTTTTATCTGTCTATGTACTGTTGGCTTCCGTAGGCGTCTCTTACTGGGAAAAAGAAAGAGAGAGGATTCTATTTGGTTATTAACTAATGGAACTTTGGCAAATTTAGCAAATGGAATAAAGTCCGCCCTAGACTGACGAGGGCCATTAGCCCGAAACCATGGTCTCTAGGTGGACGCTTCTCAATTTGCAAATCTGGTGTTGTGGCTTTATCACCGACCCGAGGCCGCTAGTTTGCGGCGAGAGTCAATAGATGGCGTCAGTTTTTGACGTTTATTTTGACGAGAGAAGCGCCCTATGCTTCTATATATATATATATATATATATAATATTTATTGAGTGAGTGAGAACATAAAATCAATAAAAAAGAGGTAGATGTAAATAGGTATAATAAGACTTTTTTACAATATACACTTAATAGTAATCTTTATTATTATTATATAAAAAAGCATATATAAGATGTTATATTTAGAAAAATTAATAATAATATTAATTAAATAGAAAATGTAAACACGTCCACACCAAATCTATATCTATATAATTGAATGCGTCAAATATTGATGACCATCCTAACTATAGGCAGACTGAGATGTCAAAAGGCACGAGGACCATTAAAGAAATCCTAACCGCTGCAACCCCGGCATAAAGGAAATATATTTGTGCTCCAAAAGTCTCAATAACAAAAAGAAGGGAAGAAAATGTCGTCAAAGTAAATTTATAGCGACGGGGATCTGATGCCAGCTGAATTGTTGGCCTGGTATTTCCACCTTGGGCTTCTTATCGTAGCGGTTTATTGCTTTGGCCGGCCCAATGTCTTATATACTGGAGCTTTCATATGACATAATACTTGGTTTATATAGGGAATAGTTTTGGCCCAATGTCTTATACTGGAGCTTTCATATGACATAATATTAGGTTTATATAGGGTATAGCTTTGGCCCAATAACTTATACTGGAGCTTTCATATGATATAATATTAGGTTTAAATAGAGTATAGCTTTGGCCCAATGCCTTATACTGGAGCTTTCATATGACATAATATAAGGTTTATATAAGGTATAGCTTTGGCCCAAAGTCTTATACTGGAGCTTTCATATGACATAATATTAGGTTTATATAAGGTATAGCTTTGGCCCAAATTCTTATACTGGAGCTTTCATATGACATAATATTAGGTTTATATAGGGTATAGCTTTGGCCCAATATCTTATACTGGAGCTTTCATATGACATAATATTAGGTTTATATAGGGTATAGCTTTGGCCCAAATTCTTATACTGGAGCTTTCATATGACATAATATTAGGTTTATATAGGGTATAGCTTTGGCCCAAATTCTTATACTGGAGCTTTCATATGAAAAAATATTAGGTTTATATAAGGTATAACTTTGGCCCAAAGTCTTATGTTGGAGCTTTCTTATGACATAATATTAGGTTTATATAGGGTATAGCTTTGGCCCAATGTCTCATACTGGAGCTTTCTTATGACATAATATTAGGTTTATATAGGGTATAGATTTGGCCCAATGTCTTATGTTGGAGCTTTCATATGAAAAAATATTAGGTTTATATAGGGTATAGCTTTGGCCCAATGTCTTATACTGGAGCTTTCATATGACATAATATTAGGTTTATATAGGGTATAGCTTTGGCCCAATGTCTTATACTGGAGCTTTCTTATGACATAATATTAGGTTTATATAGGGTATAGCTTTGGCCCAATATCTTATACTGGAGCTTTCATATGACATAATATTAGGTTTATATAGGGTATAGCTTTGGCCCAAAGTCTTATACTGGAGCTTTCAAATGACATAATATTAGGTTTATATAGGGTATAGCTTTGGCCCAATGTCTTATACTGGAGCTTTCAAATGACATAATATAAGGTTTATATAAGGTATAACTTTTGCCCAAAGTCTTATACTGGAGCTTTCATATGACATAATATTAGGTTTATATAAGGTATAGGTTTGGCCCAAATTCTTATACTGGAGCTTTCATATGACATAATATTAGGTTTATATAGGGTATAGCTTTGGCCCAATGTCTTATACTGGAGCTTTCATATGACATAATATCAGGTTTATATAGGGTATAGCTTTGACCCAATGTCTTATACTGGAGCTTTCAAATGACATAATATAAGGTTTATATAAGGTATAAATTTTGCCCAAAGTCTTATACTGGAGCTTTCATATGACATAATATTAGGTTTATATAAGGTATAGGTTTGGCCCAAATTCTTATACTGGAGCTTTCTTATGACATAATATTAGGTTTATATGGGTATAGATTTGGCCCAATGTCTTATGTTGGAGCTTTCATATGACAAAATATTAGGTTTATATAGGGTATAGCTTTGGCCCAATGTCTTATACTGGAGCTTTCATATGACATAATATTAGGTTTATATAGGGTATAGCTTTGGCCCAATGTCTTATACTGGAGCTTTCTTATGACATAATATTAGGTTTATATAGGGTATAGATTTGGCCCAATGTCTTATGTTGGAGCTTTCATATGACAAAATATAAGGTTTATATAGGGTATAGCTTTGGCCCAATGTCTTATACTGGAGATTTCATATGACATAATATTAGGTTTATATAGGGTATAGCTTTGGCCCAATGTCTTATACTGGAGCTTTCATATGACATAATATCAGGTTTATATAGGGTATAGCTTTGGCCCAATGTCTTATACTGAAGCTTTCATATGACATAATATTAGGTTTAATATAGGGTATAGATTTGGCCCAATGTCTTATATACTGGAGCTTTCATATGACATAATATTAGGTTTATATAAGGTATAGCTTTGGCCCAAAGTCTTATACTGGAGCTTTCATATGACATAATATTAGGTTTAATATAGGGTATAGATTTGGCCCAATGTCTTATGTTGGAGCTTTCATATGCCATAATATTAGGTTTATATAATTAAATTATTAGATAATTATTTATTTTAATTTGGTAAGTTCTTTCAACCCTTAACTGGACGGGTTGGGTTGCTTCCGCCCATGCATAAACTTAATATAAAAAAATATATTTTTTTCGTTTACTGGGGGCCACAAGCTTTCGTGTATTCTAAATTTACGGTGATATAAACAATCTATCGTTTATTAATATCAATTCTGGGAGGGTTTACATTTGGGGGCGTCCAGGTCGTCCAGAAGCGGAGCATTTTTCGTGTCAGTGTTAGGTCGAGGCTCATTCTCGTGCGCGCGAGTCGCTATCTTCTGCTATTTTTTTAGCTTCCTTTCATAAATTAAAAAAATATTTCGTTTGATAAGTAAAATTTATTCTTTCAGATAAAAAATAGCCTTCTAATATTATATCACGGTAAGATTTTTTTATTTTTGAAATTCATTTTTATTTTATAAGATGAAATTTTGAATAAGAATTTTGACGAAAACCTTTTAAAACGAAGATTATTCGTTGCACGAATCTTCAGAGGTCAGTACAGATGAGGAATGTGATTCAATTCCAACCACTGTTCAAAGTAATAGTTTCATTTATTGTTGTAAGTAAATATTTAAAAGTTTTAATTTTTACTTGAATGATAATTAATTATTTAATTTGTTGTGAAAACACGGCTTATAAATTATGAATAAATAAATATTTTATTTTATGAATAAATTGGTTCCTTTTTTAATCAAATAAACCTTATTTATGCGAGTACTATTTATTGTTAGCAAGAAATATTTTGTGGCTCTTCAAAAACTGAAATTTAGTGAATTGTAATTTTTGACTGTTCCTACTCAGAAGTTTTCCGATCCATGGTTTGGGTCGAATTATAAATATTTCTGGCACTGTTTTACCATAAATATAGCGGCCCTCGCGTAACTTTCACAATCCGTGTAAATTCTGTAGCCATGTTCTATACTTTAGAGGACTTCAGTACAATTATATAATTATAAATACAATGTTTAAAGTATTAAAATATATAAGCAAATAAGTTATTAGTTATTCAAAAATATGTTCTGGGATATAGTAAGACCATATATAAATTGGCCAATTAGATATCGAGATTTAGAGACAAAAAAAAAGGCATATCCTGACCGCCTACATAAGCATTTTAAATGGCAGGTCTAGTGGAACAAATTTACGTGCATATGTGTTGTGTGGTATAAAATATATATAATTATTTGAATTTGAAAATATTTTGAAAATAATGTGTATATAATTGATTTGTTAATATTGTCTCGTTTATATGTATATATTCACAAGCACACACGTTCAATGATTTCTCTAATTTTACACTGAGGGTAGCATCTGAGCTTTCTCTTTGTGCGGATCATTTTGTATTCAGACATTTCTGTTCCAGGTGAATGACATTAGGTAGATGTTCTGATTAGCTAGAGATAATTCAGGTACTTTGTCTTTTGTGTTTAGTACATGGTTTCAATTTCTTGATGATTTCACAGGTTTTCAATAGTTTTATTGCATATTCTCTATCCTATATATATATATATATATATATATATATATATTTATTTATTAAAAATAAAAATGGCATATCCTGACCAGGAACACGTTTGCTTTACAGAAGGCAGAGCGCCATCTGGTGGAACAGAAATCAACTAAACATTGATTTAGCCTGTTCCCTGATATTTAACCAACCCAATTTATTGATAAATCAAGAAAAGCCATTCACGACCGCGTTTCGCGCTTTTGGCGCTCGTCAGCGTGGAGTAGGCTGTACCACTCCGACCAAAAATATTTTTTTTTGGTCCCAGAGGCTTCTTGAAAAACCAAGAAATGGGTATTTAATGCCAAACTTGCGTGAATACGCTTAACACAAGAACAAATAAAAGAAAAAAATAAAAGATAAGTGGGTCAGGTGTTGATAATAAAAATAAAAATGGTATTTTCTGACCAGGAGCACATGTGCACATGTTCGTGGATGGCTTTTCTTGATTTATAACGAAATTGGGTTGGCCAAATATCAGGGAACAGGCTAAATCAATGTTTAGTTGATTTCTGTTCCACCAGATGACGCTCAAAAATATTTTTGGCCGCAGTGGTACAGCCTACTCCACGCTGACGAGCGCCAGAAGCGCGAAACGCGTTGGTGGATGGCTTTTCTTGATTTAACAAGAAATTGGGTTGGCCAAATTTCATGGAATAGGCTAAATCAATGTTTAGTTGATTTCTATTCCACCAGATGGCGCTCTGCCTTCTGTAAAGCACATGTGCTCCTGGTCAGGATATGCCATTTTTATTTTAATATTAACACCTGCCCCACTTATCTTTTATTTTTACTCTTTCATTTTTTCACATATATAAACATATTTTTGATATATATATATATATATATATATATATATTACTAGTATATATTAGGTATATTGAAGATTGAGCACAATCTCCATTATAAAAAATGTTGAGCATCTCTCGGCACCATGGAACACGTCGAGTCATCTGCCCATCCGTTAAGGAATGGGGAACCCATAGGGAACAATCTTTGTTTACTTTTAGATGGTCGTGCAGAATGGATTGAATTGCTGGTGCAGAAATGTCGAAACTCTTCTATCTGGCGATTAGTCTCCAATAATATATGACAGCAGCGAATTTTTCTTCAATAACTTACGAAATAAAATTTGCTAAACAATACTTCTAGAGTTATTTATAGATCTAACTAACACTGAACAATATACATCAAATAACAGAGCATTGATAGTGTGAAGCCAATATATAGCATCAATCCTTTATAAAATTTGCCGTTATATCGTGTAGTGTTGAAATCATTCATATTGGCCCCAAAATATTGAATTTCTTAACAAGTTGCAATTGAAGTTTTCAATTATAAAATATTATTGATTAATATACGGTTAATACAAAATATTTATAGCAATTGACGTACGATTATTTAAGATAGAATTATCATTTTAAAATATTTTCGAAATATTATTATTTTTTTCACAATCAGTTTTATTCTTCTGAATTTTGAGGCGAAAACCTAAGCCAGTCCTCTTTGGTAAGGTTGATGTGCCATCAAAGAATTATTAGAAATTATCCTCAAATACATTTTACATCTTGATTGAAAGTTTACTTCTCTCTGAATAGAAACATTTAACAATTAACTTTATCAGAAGAATATGAGGTTAGATGACCAATTTTAAACCTTGGAAAAATTTAAAGTTTCATTTAAAGTTCTGTGTGAGCGTTTGCAATTTCTTGATGTATCATGATATCATATAGATCTAGATTACGATTCGTGAAGATTACTCCAAAGACCTGTTGAGATCGATCATCAATCAATATTCACTGTTGTTGTGAACCTATAGTATGAATAAACGCTGGTCAGTTACCCCGCATTCCTTAAGAGGCAAATTCTTTTTAGAAGAGCTGGCGAAAAAATAGAATATCGCAGAGATAAGTATCCTTATGATCCGGGGTCAAATGTATAAAGAAGTTAATTTGCTCCTTCCAACATTGAGTTCATTGGCATCTTGGATTCGGCCTCTCTTCGGGTTGACTGGTAAAAAAAGATGTCTCAACTAAATCAAGCTTCCTCTGCCTTGAATTATCGTGGATGATTGGTGGGCGAGATAAATTCATTAGTTCTTTTTCTATAAAATCATGGTAATCATTTTTTCTTATTTCAATTTTTCTTTTATTAATAAAAATATTTTTTTTAATCATAATATCGACTGATTATCAAAAACACTTTCAAAATTTATATGATTTCAAAGAAGATCAATCTAAAATGTTTATAATAAATCATAATGTAGAAACGTTCGCGGGATCAAGATAGCGATGCTTAAAAAGAGGTAGAGTTCACAATAATAACCCTTCTCCGTGGAAACCATTACCTTTATTAGATTGTATTCCTTATTTTATTTTAGAGATGTGTTTCTCAATAGAATAACTGAAATACCTATCGAGTGTCAACTATGTATTGATAGATTTTTCTGAATTATCTTGAAAGCTCCCTCAATCTCTCTGAAATAAATAGAAATGTAAATAAGGAATAATGTGGTAAATTCGTACCTAAATTTAATATTTATTGAATGTGCGCTGAAATTCCAATTGCCTAAAGGTTTTCCCATTTATAAAATTCACAAAATATAACCTATATTAAATAAATATACACATAAATATATAAATAATTTATTATCATAAAATACATGTTTTCTGATTTTGATATTCGCAATCAGAATTAATTTATCTTTGGTATTTATCAGATATGAAGACTAATGTGAACACAAGAATTCCACAACGGTCGGTGACCGAGTTCCTCTGTATATATAATATATATATATATATATATATATATATATATATAAAACTTGGAAATACAATGTTCCTGGTTTGGTTAAAAAGGTATAATTAAAAAGTTGTATCAAAAGTTCGTTCCCAAAGCGGAAGCCCCATATAAAATAAAATAAAAATTATTTAAATATATACCAATATAAATGAAGTTTAATAAATAAAAGTTCGGTCCCACTGTTGATGAGCGTGCCAACGTGATTGAAATAATGTAATAGGGTTTAAAACAACATTTTAGTATTCTAGTAGAGAGCTAGATCATGTTTGATCAGAAATTACGATCCGAGTACAATTGCGCTTCTTTAAAAAAAAAAAAGCTAAATGCAAATATGGCGGCAAAAGAAATATGCGAAGTGGGAGAGAAAGAGTCAATAGAAGAACAGCTTTAAAATGATTCAAAAGAATCAAAGAAGTAGACATCAACCTTGAGAACAAACCTCGAATGGGACGACCACATGTGACGGATATTGAGACCCTACGATATCTGGTGATGGACAACCCACAACAATCTACGCGTGAAATGTTAGCCAGACTTGGACAATCCAAATATACGATGAACCGAACTCTGCACAAGTTGCATAACCCTTGTCAAAATAACTACCGTATACGGTTCCCAATACAACGACAACTATAGTGATATTTCAAGACTCATACTAGTCTCCTTTGATATTAAATGGCTATACTTTTCAATCCCACATGAAGGAGTAATTACATTTTTTTTTTAATGTTCAACTCAACCTACCAATCGATCTTGATAACAAATGATGTTTCTTTAGACTTACTCAAGCTATGTTTATCATTATGTTATTTCAATTACAAGAACCAGCACTATAAACAAGTCAAAGGGCTCTCAATGGACAGCCCAATATTCTCATCTTAAAGGCAAACATATTCATTATTTTACCATCAAAAATGAATGATAAAGCGAGAGAGAGAGAATATTAATAATAAAAAATTACAATATAGGAGATATATAATGTTTGTTTTTTTTTCAACTGAAAATGACAATCTAACAAGAATTCTGAATTTCTTGAACACTTGTGAAACAATTTCTATCATTTACACATGAACTACAAGACAAAATATTTATTACACATTCCTGGCCCTCACCAGAGTGATCTATAAAACAGGACTTCACCGTTAGGCAACTCATACAGGTGGTTACTTGACTTAATCATAAATATCTGTCATGAATACTTTCTCGCAGAGAATTTCAACTCGTTCCTTTCATAAACTATAAAATGTACAAGAAGAGAGAATGATACAATTGAATAAATCACAAGCCTAAATTTGTCCCATAGAAATTGTCAAAAGAAAATATTACAGATTAAAATGCACCCCTCTAACAAATAGCCAACTCAGCAATCATACTGCACTTTACCATACATCTATGATATTGGAAGAACTAGTTAAGTCTTCAAGAAATATAATATCAAAACAATATAACAGGCACCTGAAAATGTAAGAACGCTTCCTTGCCATCCCGAGATTCCAAACATAATCCAAATATATTATATAAAAATCAAGTATAATTCACAGATTTCCTTGCCATTTATGCCCAGCGGCATACATAGGAGAGACAGGAAAAAAGCTATAAGAATCATCCAATCAACACCGGACAGCCATAAAAAATTATAACCCTCTTTCCCTCTTAGTAGATCAAGCCCTAAAACTGGGTTTCCTACCAAATTTAGACCCAGCTGAAATGGGTTAACATAATATCAAGGAAAATATTACCGGAATTCTAAAGAAGGCTGGATTCAATATAGAAGGAACAATATACGCAACATAATTTGAAAAATCGATATCCCTTAATATTTTAACATATACATTTTGCTGAATTTTATTTCAATATATATATGCTAAATTTGTACATTCATTTATTCTTCTACTGATTATCATTCTTCACAATTTTTAGTGCATTTTTTGCTTGTGTTAGATAAATTTTAATATTTCCTAACAGCTGTATAGGCACGTAAAATTATAGCGAGCCTTTCTGAATAGTCGTGTTCCCCGATGAAGTTTGTTGTATAGACAATATTAAATATTGATAGAAATAAAGGATATTTGATCCATATTATATGCACGGATATTTTAAAAGAAACCAGTATATATAGAAAACCAACGCATACAGGCAAATATCTAAATTTTAATTTATTTGGCCCCATTAATTCTTAGACATCAAGCTTACCAGAATAAATAGCAAAATAGAAAACAAGTATATATAATTCATTTGGCCCCATTAATAATAAAATATCCGGTATAAAAAGACTTTCTAAAAGAATTTCCACCCACTGCTCCTCAAATATTAAAAATATTAAATCTGAACAAAACATATTTTACAATGAGATGAAAAATAATTAATATCCTCCAAGTTTCATCAAGAAACATATATATAAGCCCACCAACAGTCCTACAAACAATAGTGAAGAATCGAATATATACTGTGCACTACCATACAATTATGGCATTGAAAAAATAACAAGAATACTTAAAAATTACAATATCAAAACCCGATACAAAACCACAGCAAATCTAAAAGAAATTCTACGCCATCTAACACTAAACACAATAGCAATCATGAATTTAAATCAAATATAGTATATCGCATTCCATGCAAATCATGCCCAGCAACCTACATAGGAGAAACAGGTAAAACTCTTGAAGAAAGAGTAAACCATCACAAAACAGCTTTTAAAAACCATAGCTCATTATCACTTTTAGTAGATCACGCACTCAAACAGGACCATATACCAAATTTTGAAAATACAGATATTATATACAACAACATTCAGGATAAACACTCAAGACTCTTTTTAGGAAGTTGGACCTCAATGAAAGATACCAACAGCATTAATAGAAAAATTGACATCCCTCCGTTATATTTACAGTTCAAATCGATTTAAAAATTATTTTCTTATACTTATTATGAATCATGTATATATAGTCTATTATTATTTATATTTGTGTGTATATATTTTAAATTTTAGCCCCAGAGTTGTAAATATTTTATATATCGTCACGTGAAGGCATCGCGTGATCATCCAAAGGAGTTTAAAAACAAGAAACTCCCTGATGAAGTTAGGCGTACAGCCTATTGAAATATTGGCATTTAATATTAAATATAATGTTTGTTCTATTTTAGATCCAAAATATGCCTTTTAATTAATATATATATAATTACGATATTAAAAATAAGATAATTAAAAACAGAAATAAAAAAAAAATGATTATATAAAAAAAACGACAGAGTTCAGCCCTCCTAATTTAAGAAAGTAAAATTAAAATTAATATACTTTTCGTTTTTTCTTCAATTTTATTATTTTTTTCTGTATAAAGGCTAGTTGTAAGACTGCATCA
This sequence comes from Cordylochernes scorpioides, assembly GCA_030710605.1. Classification (NCBI taxonomy): domain Eukaryota; kingdom Metazoa; phylum Arthropoda; class Arachnida; order Pseudoscorpiones; family Chernetidae; genus Cordylochernes; species Cordylochernes scorpioides. The sequence goes on from CP092875.1 coordinate 22,090,526, forward strand.
TAGAATTAAATTCCATTTCTGCAAATTAAAGATGCGGTATGGAGATAAAAATGGAGTCCTTATGAATATAATTATTTTTTAAATTGTTTCAAGTTTGGAATTGAAGAAAGTGTGTAATAATGTCTGATTGGTATTTGCATTTCATAATAAAGATTATTATTTTCAATTTTAATTAAATTTTAATTAAAGAGGTTGAATTTCTATTTTATAAACATTTCTAATCTTCAGAGACGTCACTATATTTAATCGTGTTAGCCCACGACGAGAATTTCGAGAATATTTCTAAATCCAACAAGAAGTGTGTAGTCTTCCTGCGCTAATTTATTCCCTTATCAAGATTTAGCGACGCATAGCCAAGTAGGAATTGCCTCCTATTCTAAGGCTAACTTGAAATAGGCAGCTAATGCTACACCGGAAACTGAGCTAGCTGGCATCGCAATTACATTTGATCTAACATTTTCTATAAAACTACAATATAAAATTAGTAATAAGTTTTTGATTGAAACAAATAAGGGAAATATTTAGAGAAAGTGACTCTTCTACTTGTATATCATGATTGTGATGGGTAAAAATGAACTATCTACAAATGGACTATTTCAAATCTGAATATCTTAAACACACACACAGACTGATGTGTTAGCCCACAGTCACACATGCGACGAATAAATTTGGAAATATTTGTTCCGTATAAATATCAATAACATATTAGTCTGGGTGTCACACGTGTATATCTAAACCAAACTACCGAACCTCTTCAAATACGCATTTGGAATTTTGAAATAAGAATTCTTTTAATGGTCAGTTAGTAATTTTTATGATAAATGGCAGAAGTAAATCATCTACAATCAGTGTCACGATGAGGAAGTGACCTCTTTCATTAATCTAGCACCTGATCCACTTTTCTCTACTTTAATATCTTGTTGAGCATTTAAAAACATTTCAAAAAAGGGTTGTAAGATTTAAATTATAAAGTGGTTATGGAATAAAATAGTAACAATTTAATTTTATTTTCTATAATTTTAAAGTTATGTTTGAATGTTATATATTTATTTGACATACTTTAGAATTTTGGTTAAATTGTAAACCTAAGTATATACCGTTAGATTTAAAATTAACTACACTCAACTAATTATTCAGAAATGTTTTTACAGTATACTCTATTATGCTTATATTTTAAAAAATGATAACATTTATATTTTAGTTGTTCAAACACAATATAAATACCAATAAATATAATTTTCGAATCATATTTTATTATTATTATATTTGAAAAATAAATGAAAAATGATTCATTTTAATACCACATACTCTGTTATCGATTCTATTGAATATAGCATGCATGTATACCTATTGTACAGTTGATGGTAAAATGAGAATAGATTTGAACGAATATAGTAAATTTGTTTGATACATCCGTTCACCCTTTGTCTCTTTCAAATATCGTTTAACAACTTCACCTAATCTTCAAATATTTATACAATCATTGAGACAAAATATATCTCCTATACAATCTGAAGAATTAGAAAATATCGAGGTGAATTATTTAAGTGTTTTTAAATTGTACCTCAGATTTTTATATGAAGTATAAATGTTATGTACTTATGTTTACACAACAAATAAATAACGCACATCAAATAATTATGCTTAAAGCAAACAGATTATTTTTAATTAGGGAGAAATTAATCTTTATACTATAATTATAGAATCAAATTTAAGGAAATGGTCCTCTAATTTTTCATTATGTTTGCATTTTAAAGTCAACAACTTTCTTTTTAGTGTTAATTTTGTAAACACGCCTCATCTTTCAAATATAATTTCAAGCGCTTTTATCGTTTCTTTAGCTATTTTTGCATCTTTAATTATGTCTAGATGTTTATCAGTTAAACATTGAACAAGCGTAGATTTTGCCTTTGCATCCTTTATTGCAAATAACTCGCGTTCTTTTTCTTCGCCAAAATCATTAATTTCCTTTTCTAATGTTAGATGTATTTTTTTTTCATTCTAACAATAGTTTAACTCTAAATTTTCAGCTGTTGAAATTTGTTCCAGTTAAAATTGACAAATTAGAATTATTTACGATCATTTTTTAATAGTTTATTTAAAGAGTTGTACTTACTAAACACGTTGTTGATAATTCTTTGTTATTATTTAAACTTCATTCTCATAATCTGTTATTTTGTAGTTTATTTAACATACTACAAATTAAGATAATAATATTTTATTATCTTTGAAAAAATTACAACCATTAAAGAATATTAAAACTCACAAAATGTAAACATTAGGGCTATACATATTATTTTGTATGAGAAATCAAGAAATGGGTATTTAGGGCCAAATTTGCGTAAATACGCTTAACACGGGAAAAAAAACTATAGAAAAAAAGATAAGTGGGTCAGGTGTTGATATTAAAAATAAAGAAGGCATTTCCTGACCACGAGCACATGTGCTTTTTAGATGGCAGAGCGCCATCTAGTGGAGCAAAAATAAACTAAACGTTTATTTATCTTACTCCGTGATGAAATACTCATTTCTTGATTTCTCGAGAAGCCTCTGGGACCAAAAATATTTTTGGTCGCAGTGGCTACAGCCTACTCCACCCTGACGAGCGCCAACAGCGCGAAACGCGTTCGTGGATGGCTTTTCTTGATTTGTCAAGAAATTGGGTTGGCCAAATATCACGGAACAAGCTAAATAAACGTTTGGTTTATTTTTGCTCCACTAGATGGCGCTCTTCCATCTAAAAAGCACATATGCCCGTGGTCAGGAAATGCCTTCTTTATTTTAATATATACCTTTATATATAGTATAGTTATGAAAAATTTTAAGATTAATAAAACATTTTATTTAATTTAAATGTGTGAGGTTTTTTTTTTTTAATTTATTTGCAATAAATAATTAGCTAGGTTATATTAAAAAAAAAAAAGATACACCAGCAAAGCATCGGCAGTTACGCGTCATAGGCTGGGTGAAAAAAAGGAATAAGCGAAGAGAAAGTTTTAAAGAGAAGAGCAAAGACAGAACCATGATAATAATTTTCCAAATATAAAATAAAGATAATTAGAGAGAGAGAGGTATTATTTTGCTCTATTTTCTCTCTTGATGAAAGAAGATAGAATTTTGTGAATTTTTTTTATAAGTTTTTTTAAAGACAATCTAGTGTAAATGTGGAGGACACGATATAAGATAGCATATTAAATTAGGAGGGATGAAAACCTTAAAGGTTAGACCAGATGAAAACCATAAAGGTTAGACCAGATCGAAAGAGGATGGTACTCAGGCGGGCCTCTTCAGATGAAGACCTGAGCAGCAGTTTCGTCCCTTTCTCCATTACTGCCAAACCATGCCTCTTCGACCAAACAGAAAGCAAATTTAGGTTGGAACGGAGAGGTCTAACCTTTATGGTTTTCATCTGGTCTAACCTTTAAGGTTTTCATCCCTCCTAATTTAATATACTATCTTATATCGTGTCCTTCACATTTACACTAGATTGTCTTTAAAATAAGCTTATAAAAAAAAAATCCCCCCAAAAAAAAAAAAATCACAAAAATCTATCTTCTTTCATCAAGAGAGAAAATAGAGCAAAAAAATACTTCTCTCTCTCTAATTAGCTTTATTTTATATTTGGAAAATTATTATCATGGTTCTGTCTTTGCTCTTCTCTTTAAAACTTTCTCTTCGCTTATTCCTTTTTTCACCCTGCCTATGACGCGTAACTGCCGATGCTTTGCTGGTGTTACTTTTTTTTCTATTTTTAAAATATAATCTAACTAATTATTCATTACAAAAAAAAATAAAATAAATAAACCTCACACATTTAAATTAAATTTTAAAAAATATATATTAATCTTAAAATTTTCATAACTATACTATTTGATACAGAATTAGCTTGCTGTTCTGACTCAAAGGTAATTCAAAATCTGTAGTTCTTAATAGTTTACTTTCCTCTATTTTACAAATATAAAAAAATTACTATTAATATATAAAGTAGTGTCAAATCTATAATATATATGAAAAAACTGGTAAAATAGTGTATAGATAGTGAAAAAATATATAAATATTATATTTTAAGGTAACAAAAAGGTTTTGTATATTTTGTGACAAATTGGGCTATAACAAGCTTCGGCAATTACGCGTCAGATGAGCGGGGAACATAGGGGGAAAAGGAATAACTGAAGGTATTAAGAAAAGAAAAAGAGAAAAAACAGAACCATGTTAACCTTCTATCAAACTCTCATAAGCAAATAGAAAGAAAATTTATTTTTTTATATATTAAAAAAAATGTATGTATATATTTTGTTAATATAACATAACTTTTGTTAAATTTTTCTAGTGGATATTGTAGTCTATTTGTTTATGTTTTATGTTAATGGAGACCATAATAGTTCAACCTTGGAAAAATGAATAAATAAAAAATATATCTTCTAATAATTTTAGAGAATAAAAATAAGTGTGACACATGAAGTGAAAAATAACATTTATTTTTTGTAAATAGATAACTGTGTGTATAAATAGTTTAGTTTTTTGGAATAAATTGCTTAAAACCTTAAAACGAACCATAAAACCTTAAAATTGTTAGTGTATTATCTATATTGATATTGGAATCAAATTGCTTAAATATAACTGATAAATTAAAATATTTATTGACATTTAGGAGCTGTTTTATTGTAATAATAAAAATATGTAACAAATCTAACAAAAGTAGAAGTAATTAACAATTAGAGTAGAAGCGTGAAATAGCTACCACCATTAGATATTAATAAAATTCAATAATACGCACGTTTCAAAAGCGAAGCAATTTGATAATGAGAAATAAATTAATAAAATTTGAAATAAAAAATTATACGATTGGAAATTTGAAAAAAAAAAATTAAATATAACTGCAAATATTTGGAGAATAAAAATAAGTATGACACATGAAGTAAAAATAACGAATATTTTGGTAGTTAGATCGCTAATTAGAGTTCAGCATCTTGGAGGATATTTCTTAAAACTTAAAAACTAAAAACTCTGTTAGTGTATTATCTATATGGATATGCGTGAAGATAGTGGAACCAGATTACTGAAATATAACAGATGAATTGAAATATTTATTAACTTTTGGCATTTTTGTTTTTGTGAAAAAAAATTATGAAACACGAAATATCTACCATTAGAAAAATTACTAAAATTCAATAATACTCAGACGTTTTAAAAACAAAGCAATGATGACTAATTGAATATGAGAATATTTTATTTCAAAATTCTATTCTGTGTTAGTTTAATATTTAGAACTAAAGAATGCGATTTCGTGTCCCCGATTTCTAAATATACAATTTGTATTTATATATAAAATCGCCGGCGGCCGACGCGAATTCGCGAACTATTATATATATATATTTTTTGAAAATAGAGCAATCCATACTCAATTCATTAGATAATAAAAGGCATATATTGGATTTAATAAAATCTTTATTTTGCCAATATTTCGGCTGGCTGAACGCCAACCTTTATCAAGACATTACATTTTTGTAAACACAAACTCAGCGCCCCATAGTGTTATAATATCAAAGTTGAAATCAATTAAAATACAGAGTAGGTGGGAGAAATTTGTGCATGAAAATATTATCATAAATATTGCAATGAAATATGTAAAATATCTTAAAATATTAAAGGAAAAAATGTATTCTATCTTATATTTAAAAAATATTGTAATAAGTACATACAAATAATTCATTAATAATTAATTAAGAGATAAATGTAAAAATATATGTATCTATTAAAACATTTGAAAATAAATTCAAAAGGATTTAAACAATAAACCGTAAGAACCTTTTAAAAAAGTTTAACAAAAAATGTGGGTATTTAAAAAAATTCATTTTAAAATTTATGGAGATCGATTTATATATAAGTAAAAAAAATATTTTATAAAAATGCATTAAAATGGAAGTTAAAACAATTTAGGATGAATATATGAGAAAAAATAAATTAAAAATGGAAACTAAAAAAGTTTAAATTATTGCATGTAATATGTTATATATTTAATGTATCAATACTTTGCGTTTTGAAGCGATAAATGTAAAAATAATTACTAATGTGTGAAAATATAATTCAAGAAATCGCGGGTATTACAACAAAATTTAAAAATTCATTGTTGTAATAATCAATTTCAACATTTTACTCTTCTTTTATTTTTTGACCAATTGACCGCTGTATATAATAATTGCTACCATTGTTGTGTTTGAGTATGTTAAGTAAGCTGCTTTAAGTTTATGTAAAATTTGAGCATTATTAATTAAACATTCTTTTTTTAAAAACATTTCCCGGCCTTCTCCTTCCTCTTTTTTTAACAGGTTATGGGCCCAGGACTGATTGTCTAAGAAATTAAGAATCAAGAATGTCCAGTCTATATCAAATTGAGAAGTTGAATAAGCAAAACTTTGAGACATGGAGGCTTCAAATGCAAATGATTCTTATTCACTCTGATCTGTGGAATTATGTTGATGAAGCTAATATTAAACCTGAACCCGGTCACCAAGAGTTTACTTATTGGCATATAAAGGATCAGAAGGCTCTCGCTACAATTGTATTGGGCTTGAATCCATCAGAACTCTCTCTTAGTTCATGTTAAGAACTGTAAGACTGCCGAGGAGGCCTGGAAAAAAGATTGAAGAAGTTTATCGACCAAAAGGACCTGCGACGAGAGTTTCCCTGACCAAAAGGCTAATACAGATGAAAATGAGGCCTAGTGATGATTTGAAAGATTACCTGAGTAAATTTACTTTATTGGTGGACAATCTAGGTGAAATTGGGGCTCAAGTACACGAAGACTTTTTAGTTATACTCTTGTTGTGTAGTCTTCCAGAATCGTACGAAGGATTCAGGACTGCAATAGAAACCAGAGATGAGCTCCCAAAACTTGAAACTTTAAAGGTGACGATTATAGAAGAAGATCAAAGACAGCGTGAAATGGAGGGAACTTCGTCTGGAGAACAAAATGCCTTTGTTGGAAATATCCGGAAAGAAAAATTACTAATTCCACTAAACCATCAAATCGGAAGGATTTCAAATTTAACTGCTTTTACTGTGGCAAGAAAGGCCACAAAGCGGCTGACTGCTGGTCAAAAAGGAACTCTAAAAGGAACAATACTCGAATGGCTGCTTCCTTGGAAATTAGAGATGAAAAAACTCTTGATGTTGACGAGTGGTGCCTGGATAGCGGCGCAACTGCACACATGTGCTGCTTAAGAAAAGCATTTTCAAATTTAAGAGGAACAGAGCCAATAGCCGTTAAATTAGCGAACGACAAAAGCATAGAAGCTCTAGGTACAGGAACGGTAGAATTGGAAGTTTTCGAACATGGTGAACCATTTTTATTAAAATTAGAAAATGTGTTGTTTGTCCCAGGACTGAAGGGAAATTTATTTTCAGTCGGCACCTGTGCAGAAAAATCATTCTTTGTAAAATTTATGAGAGGAAAAGCGGAAATTGTGAATCCATTGAGTAAAATTTGCATAGAAGCTTACAAAAGAAAAGGACTTTATATATTGCGTCAAACTAAATATGTAAAAACACAATTTACCAGAATGTGTATAGACATAAATAGCAGTGACATTTGGCATAGTAGATTTGGTCATCTTAATTTTGATGACCTTAAGAAATTGCAGAGAGAAAATTTAGTCAATGGATTACCCAAGGGTGAATTTAAAAGTACACTGCGTGACATTGAAAATGGAACACCAAGAAATAGTGGCCAGAAAATTATGCAAATATCAGGGTAGACGCGCCTAACCGAGTTATGCAAATGATGTAAAATGCCCAGCTCTCGTGCGCACATGGAGTAGATATAAGGGAAGGAACTTGCAGAAAGGACAGTATTTGTGTTGTTATTTCTTCAAGGAAAATCATTGTAGAAATTTTGTTCTTGTGTCAAAAGACACGTGTAATAACAGAGAATGCCAGGTCATCGTAAACGGAGGCAGTTCAAGCAGACAGACGCTTTTACGAGGGGCATGGTGATCGGACTGAAAAGGGCAGGTTGGTCCATACGTCAAATCGCAGCTGATACACACCTTGGTGCGTCCACGGTGCACCGACTGTGGAGAAGATGGTTGGAACAAGGAAATGTGGCAATTTATAGGAATGTCGGTGCAACCAGAGTGACGTCAGCACGTGTGGATCGGCGTATCCTTCGACAAGCAGTGGCGGCCCCACAAGCCTCTTGTACCGCCATCCTGCAACATGTGCAAGACACCCTAGATCATTCCATCTCGACCAGAACCATTTCCCGTCGATTGGTTGCTAATGGCTTGCACTCATGCCGTCCGCTAAGAAGACTGCCATTGACCCCACCGAATAGGCGCCAACGTTTGGAATGGTGCCGGGCTAGATCGACGTGGATGACGGAATGGCACAGGGTCGTGTTCTCAGATGAGTCGCGTTTCTGCTTGTCCAGTGATAGTCGCCGTGTACGCGTGTGGCGTCGACGTGAGAAAGGTCCAATCCGGCAGCAATTGTGGAACGCCCCACCGTGCGACAACGTGGAATCATGGTTTGGGGCGCAATCGCGTATGATTCCAGGTCACCTTTACTTCGTATTCAGGGCACTATGACGGCCCAACGATACGTTGATGATGTGCTGCGACCGGTGACACTCCCCTAACTTCAGGGGGCACCCAATGCCCTTTATCATCAGGATAACGCCCGACCGCACACTGCTCGCATTAGCCAACAAGCTCTGCAAGATGTACAGATGCTTCCCTGGCCACCGTACTCTCCTGATCTCTCACCAATTGAGCACGTCTGGGACATCATTGGACGCCGTTTGCATGCCTTGCCACAGCCACGTTCAGAAGACGAACTGTGGCAAATGGTTGAGAGGGAATGGAGAGCCATCCCTCAGGACGCCATCCGTACTCTGATTGACTCTCTACCTAGAGGTGTTGCTGCGTGCATCGCCGTCCGCGGTGGTCCTACTTGCTACTAAGCCGACGCCGTTCTCGCTCTGTATTATGACTATCATTTTGAAATAAAGATCACTTATTGTTCGTCCCTGTCTCTCTCTGTCTGCCCAGTTTCATCACTTTCTGGCCACTATTTCTTGGTGTTCCATTTTCAATGTCACGCAGTGTATATCAAGTTGTAAAATTTGTATTAGGGGTAAACAGACTCGATTGCCATTCCCAGAAGTCTCTCTGACAAAGTCAACAGAGCCACTGCAACTTATTCATTCTGACATATGTGGACCTATGAGAACAAAGTCATATGGCGGTGCATTGTACTTCGCAACTTTTATTGACGATTTCTCACGAATGATATTCACTTTTGTTATGAAACGAAAAAGTGAAGTTTTCAATGGATTTAAAGTCTTTAAAAGGTTTGCTGAGAAATAAACTGGCAAGAAAATAAAGGCAATTAGAAGTGACAGTGTCGCAGAGTATTTGAGTACAGATTTTAAATAATATTTATTGGAGGAAGGAATTAGACATCAGCTCTCAATTGAATATTCTCCGCAACAAAATGGAGTTGCTGAAAGAGCGAACAGAACTCTGGTAGAAATGACTAGATGTTTCATAATTCAAGCGAACCTCCCAGATCCACTTTGGGCTGAACTTGTGCACACATCTACATACATCAGAAACAGATGCCCAAGAACAAATGAAAGTCGAACTCCGTATGAAATATTTATAGGAAGAGAACCAACCGTTTCTCATTTAAGAATGATTGGATGTAAATGTTTCGCTGTTGACAACCGTCCGAGAAGAGGAAAATTCGCTCCTCGTAGTGAAGAATACCGACTGGTTGACTATTCTCCCGAGTCAAAGGCGTACAGATTATGGAAGCCTGGAACAAACATGATGATAAAAAGTCGAGATGTACGTTTCCTCGAATCTGAAAACTCTACCTTAAGGAATGACGTGATACAAATTGAAGCTATACCACAGAAAAAGGAAGATATATTATTGGAGGAGGAAAGTCTTCAGGATGATGAAAAAACTTTGCCCGGAACTGATTCGGAGTTTTTAAGCGAACCATCAGAAACAACGGAAGTCATCTCGCAGAGAGGAAGAGGAAGACCAATAATTTTACGTACTGGAAAACCGGGAAGACCACGAAAGGAATACGTTGAAGCTAACTTGTCTAAGGATTTTAGACAGAACACCAGTTTGCCAGATCCAAAGGGTTTAGATCAATCCTTGTCTAGTGAAGATTCGCATCTATGGAAAAGGGCAATGAAGGAAAAGTACAGTTCCCTTTTGAAGAATGGAACTTGTCGATCCTCCTAAAACCAAAAATATAATAGGAAATAAATGGGTCTTCCGAAAGAAATTTAGAGCCGACGGCTCTATTGAACGGTATAAGGCTCGACTTGTAGCAAAAGGTTATTCCAAAAAATACGGTATTGATTATGAGGAAACCTTTGCACCAGTTGTACGCCACAGTATGATCAGAACAGTTTTAGCCTTGGCCGTTGAATATGATTTACTAGTCCATGAAATGGATGTTCTGTCTGCCTTCTTGAATGGTGATGTCAAAGAAGAAATTTACATGACACAACCAGAAAATTTCGAGTCAAAGAAATATCCAAGAAGGGTATGTAAACTAAAGAAGGCCATATATGGTCTGAAACAGGCTGGAATGACTTGGCATGCAAAGCTCGATTCAGTATTAAAAGAAATGGGCCTAGAACAGATGAAAACTGATAACTGTGTCCACATCAAAAGAGAAGAAGGAGTTCTTCTGGTTGAAATATATGTTGATGATATGATTGTTGCTGCAGAAGAAGAGAACACGCTGATTTGCTTCAAAGAAAGTATGAAGAAGTTGTTTAAGATAAATGATCTTGGAGCACTGAATTGTTGTCTTGGGATACGGGTACAGAGAGGAGTGGATGGATCTATATCACTCGATCAGGAAAGATACATTGAAGAACTTCTAGAGAAATATGAGATGAAAGAATCAAAACCGATCTCTACGCCCATGGACCCTAATTACAAAGTGACAAAATGATCACCTATAGATGGTGAGAATGAGCCAGTAGATAAGATAGAGTATAAATCTTTGATAGGATCACTGATCTACCTATCTGTCTCAACAAGGCCTGACATTGCCTATACGAAAAGTACTTTAGGACAATTTAGCAACGATCCTAGAAGACAACATTGAAATATTGCAAGGCGTGTTCTAAGCTACTTGAGAAAAACATCAGGCCTAAAGATTACTTTCAAAAAATCGATGAAGGAACTTTATGGTTATGTAGACGCGGATTGAGGCGGAAACCTCATGGACAGAAAGTCTCATTCAGGATTTGTGTTTTACTTGGCGGGCGGTCCAATAGCGTGGGAATCCAAAAAACAACAGACTGTTTCCCTTTCAAGCACTGAATCGGAATACATCGCACTTTGTGAAGCTGGTAAGGAGGCTGTTCACATAAGGATGCTTTTAGATGAATTGGGATTTGGTGAAATATTGGAAGGACCTATAGTTTTGAGGACAGACAATCAGGGAGCTCAGCAATTGACAAGGAATCCTGTGTACCATGCGCGAACAAAGCACATTGACATCAAATGGCATTACATCAGAAATATTTATAATGAAGGTCTTGTCGAAGACGTCCATACACCAACCCAGGAGAATGTTGCGGATATCTTCACCAAGAGTCTGACAAAGATCTCTCATGAGAAATGTATTCGTGAATTGGGAATGTAGAAATTGAGGGAGGGTGTTGGAATAATCAATTTCAACATTTTACTCTTCTTATATTTTTTGACCAATTGACCGCTGTATATAATAATTGCTACCATTGTTGTGTTCGAGTATGTAAAGTAAGCTGCTTTAAGTTTATGTAAAATTTGAGCATAATTAATTAAACTTTCTTTCTTTAAAAACATTTCCCGGCCTTCTCCTTCCTCTTTTTTTAACATTCATTAAAGCAAAAAAAAAAATAAAGCAAATTTATGTAATTAAAAAAAAACGGCACCTCTCCCTTCAAAATAGTATATAATAAGTCAATTTAAAAATAAAAATTAACTAATTGAAATTAAAATAATTAGACAAAAAAAATTAAGAAGATCTAAATGGTGTGTAGATGTCTGGTAAATTAATGTTCCTATTTATGCTTTCTTTGTCTTCTGCAGAGGCCCAGCTTTCTAAGAACAATCGGCAGTGTTTTTCCTTAATGTTCTGGTATAAAACAGCTGTATTTTCGAAATCCGGAGTGTGGTTGTTTTTTAGTGCATGATCTACAAGGAGAGACAGTGGGTTGTAATTCCTTAATCCTGATTTGTGTTGATTTATACGATCTTTGAGTGGTTTGCTGGTTTCCCCTATATAAATAGCATGGCAATTGTTACAAGGTATTTTGTAAATTACGTTGATTTTGTTTTCCATTTTGTTAATTTGCTTAGTGTCTGGATGGCGTAGGGCCTTTTTTAAATTCAAAGATGATTGATAGGTGGTTGTGATGTTGTATCTCTTTAGGAATCTGGCGATGCGTTCAAAGCCGCAGCTGTAGGGGAGGGGGCAGAAAAGCTTTTTGATTGATCAGGGGTGTTATTTAATGGTGGATATTTTGGTTTATAAAAATGTTTTTCGATAAATTTGCTTGGGTAATTGTTGTTTTTTAATTCACTGAAGATTCTATATCTCTCCACTATATCATTAATTTTTGACGAGCAATGTGAATCTAATCTTTTGGAGAGAGATTTAATTACAGCGATTTTATGGTGAACTGGGCCAAAAGAATTGAAATCCAAATAATTACCTGTGTGGGTTGATTTTCTAAATATACTAGTTTCTATTTGGTTAAACTTTCTTTTAAGCTGTAAATCTAAAAATGCCAGAGAATTATTATTTTCAATTTCATGTGTAAATTTTAAAAATGGTCTTAAATTATTTTAAAAAATGAAATTACTACAAAAAATCTGATTATGTAATGCAAAAAATATCATCTATGTACCTTTTCCAAAATAAATTTTGAGTTGCTTTGATTCTGTGACAACTTGATCAATTTGGTCCATGAAAATGTTTGCTAATGCCGATGAGATAGGGTTTCCCATCGGTAACCTTTGATTTGTCTGTAGAATTTATTTTGGTGGCTAAAATAATTGTGTTCCAAACAAAGTATAATTAAATCAATAAAAGCCTCAGTAGAGAAAGGGAAATCTAGATTTTGATGGGTTTCTGTAAATTTCTGGAGTGCTAGAATAGCTTCATTGTGGGGGGGATTGAAGTGTAGATCGTATAAAGATCGTATAAATGAACACAAATCAGGATTAAGGAATTACAACCCACTGTCTCTCCTTGTAGATCATGCACTAAAAACAACCACACTCCGGATTTCGAAAATACAGCTGTTTTATACCAGAACATTAAGGAAAAACACTGCCGATTGTTCTTAGAAAGCTGGGCCTCTGCAGAAGACAAAGAAAGCATAAATAGGAAAATTGATTTCCCAGACATCTACACACCATTTAGATCTTCTTAATTTTTTTTGTCTAATTATTTTAATTTCAATTAATTAATTTTTATTCTTAAAATGAATTATTATATACTATAGTCACGACCGTCTTTCCTCCTCAATCAATTCCTCAATTCCTCATGTCACGGATGCGCGCGCATCATCATTATGATCATTATCATTATCTAATGATAATAATAATAATTATTATTATTATATTATTATTATTATTATTATCAACATATATAGTCACGACGGTCTTTCCTCCTCAATTCCTCATCGCTGTCACGGATGCGCGCGCATCATCATTATGATCATTATCATAATCTAATGATAATAATAATAATAATTATTATTATATTATTATTATTAATATATATAGTCACGACCGTCTTTCCTCAATTCCTCATCGCTGTCACGGATGCGCGCGCACAGGGAGGTCACGTGCTTGCCGGCAGCCAACGGGCGCGCGCCGCCGGCATTACGTCATAGATTATAAACACAAGGTAATAAGGCCAAATAAAAAAATAGTGTGTGATAAGGCACAATTTGGATTAACTACTTATATAATTGCCTTTTTCTGTCTGTGTGAAGTTCACGGATAGATTTTGGTCAGAATGGATAAAATAAAAAAATTGTCAAGGGATGGGAATCGAACCCAGACCTTCCGCTTACCGGGCAGATGCCATGACCACTAGGCTACCCTGGACATATTTTTCGTTCACATTTTTATTTTTATATTTTCAAGACACACACAGTTTGGGGCGGGACGTTTCACAAGAGAGACATCCACGGCGCCAATTTATAATTGTAATGAATAGTATTTTAAATAAAAACATTTTTAAAATATATACGCACTCGGGTAAAACCCGGGCGTTGCCCGGGCCATTCGTCTAGTTATATACTATTTTGAAGGGAGAGGTGCCGTTTTTTTTAAATTGCACAAATTTGCTTCATTTAATTTTTTGCTTTAATGAAATATTAAATTTTGTTGTAATACCCGCGATTTCTTGAATTATATTTTCACACATTAGTAATAACCTGTAATCAATACATACCACTTGTTTAATTATTTTTACATTTATCGCTTCAAAACCCAAAAGTATTGATACATCTATATATATAGAAATGAATGTTTGTATGTTTGTTGGTTTGTATGTCCGGTATACAAATTCGCAGTAATTCACTAATTCAAACCAAAATTATCATACATAGGTAAAAAATAACGGGGATGACGATAGGCTATTTTAAAAATATATAAATCAATTATTAAAACTATATATTCAAATTATTTGACTTAGCTCACGAGCAGCGCCCTCTAGAACGCTCTGGCGACCTGCCGGCGGCGCGCGCCCGTTGGCTGCCGGCGAGCACGTGACTTCCCTGTGCGCGCGCATTGGGAGGCGGTCGCGTGGAACAGGCCTCGCCGAAGCCATGCGCGCGCACAGGGAAGTCACGTGCTCGCCGGCAGGCAACGGGCGCGCGCCGCCGGCAGGTCGCCTGAGCGTTCTAGACGAGAAGCTTTTTCTTAATTACAATGCAAGTCCTTAACTATATTTACAGGTTTTCTAATTTATAACTATTTCACATATTTACATATATATTTTCATTTTTTGCTATAACTGATCTAATTGGCCGTTTAAAATAACTGCTCTTGCTATATTTGCTATGTTTTATGTGTTTGAATAATACATTTAATCGTGTAAACCCGGGCGTTGCCCGGGTCATTCGTCTAGTTAAATATATAACATATTACATGCAATAATTTAAACTTTTTTAGTTTCCATTTTTTAATTTATTTTTTTCTCATATATTTATCGTAAATTGTTTTAACTTCCATTTTAATGCATTTTTATAAAATATGTTTTTACTTAATTATAAATCGATCTCCTAAATTTTGAAATAAATTTTTTAAATACCCACATTTTTTGTTAAACTTTTTTAAAAAGGTTCTTATAGTTTATTATTTAAATCATTTTAAATTTATTTTTAAATGTTTTAATAGATACATATATTTTTACATTTATCTCTAAATGAGTTATCAATGAATTATTTCATGTACTTATTACAAATATTTTTAAATATAAGATAGAACTCATTTTTTTCCTTTAATATTTTAAGATATTTAACATATTTGATTGCAATTTTATGATATTTTTTCATACACAAATTTCTCCCACCTACTCTGTATTTTAGTTGATTTCAACTGTGATATTATAACACTATGCAGCGATTTGTGTATACAAAAATGTAATGCCCCGATAAAGGTTGGCATTCAGCCAACCGAAATATTGGCAAAATAAATATTTTATTAAATCCAATATATGACTTTTATTATCTAATATATATATTTATGAAAAAACATTTAAAAAAATAAAATATATATGTATATGTAATGAGGTGAAGTTACTGTAGCTCTTGTAGAATCCTGTCGACTCACTGTAATAAGATGATGTCTTGGTCAGCCTCTTGTAGAGAATCCTGTCGACTACTGAAATAAGTTGAAGTTTGGTAAGCCTTGTGTAGAATCCTGTCGATTAACTTTGTGATGATAAAGTGTTGACCGAGAGGAACAGTCAGGATGTGGTGAGTTCTCCAGTACCTCTCTGCACCTTGTAAGTCCTTTAAAAGTTCTCACAGAGTACAGGCAGTCGTGGTCGAGGCAGAGTGGAAAGCTTGGGAATGTCCACACAAAAAACGAAGACACAGTTGCACTAAGAAAGATCCGTGCACAGATAAAAGTTGAGCTAGGAGCGAAAGATGGAGATAGAAGAGTTCTTACTAACTACATGTTAGATGAGATCGACATGAGGTACGACCGACGCGGGCTTGCACTGAGGGTGAACTAACTGTATTTTTGGCTAAAGACGGGGGCCTTTATATACCTTTTCTGAGAAAGGGGGTATTGCATTTCAGCACATGCGAGAGGGGCGTGGATCGTCTGGCGAAACTGTACACTGGCGCCGTGGCCGTTTCCATCTTTAGACTTTGTTGTTTTTACAATACTATATGCTCGATCTCTGCTTTAACTCAACTCTTAATCAATTACAGAGTTTATTTATTTATCCTGTTTGTACAAATTGCATTACATATGATGATGTAAAGACACATGTCAATAATACGTATAATCCTTAACAGATGTGTTTCTATTATACAACATTAAAATCTTGTTATAAGTTATTTACAATATGGGTTTGTTGGCTTAAATTACTATACATATATATATATATATATGTGAAAAAAATAGTACAAATGTGAAATTGTGCTGAGTTAAGTTGAATAAATAAAGAAAAAAATACATCTCTTTATCCTGCAGCTGAAAGTTGCTGATGGCTTGCGTCATCTGTCGGAATGAATACCAGCTGAAGTTGATTTTTAATTATTCCAGAATTGGCCAAATACTCATTCTTGATTAGCGTGGATAGCCTTTCTTGATTAATCACGCTATAGATTTTTTAAAATTAATATATATATATATATCAATTGATTTTAAAATATCTTGGATATAAATTGAATAAATACTCATCTCCAAAAACCCGTTGCATTGTTTAATACATATCTGTATATAAATATGTATCATCAAAAAGCCCTATAAATATCTATCTATAAATATACCGGTGCTATGAAGTAATCCTCCCTGTACTGACGTGTAATATATAAAGAGAAGTAATAACACACGCACATCGCACGTCTCAATTATCTAACAAATAATTCTCATCGTTGGTTCAACAATTGCTTGATTTGTCACCTCAGGAACCCTCAGTTTCAATGTTTATTTTCGTGGGAACATCCTCACAAGAGAAACAAGTTCAATCTACATCAAATAACTTGAATTTGTGAAATATAATTAATATTTAAACATTCACACAATAGCATATGTTCCTTTACTAAACACTTCGGGCTGATGTTATTACTCTATTTTCGCAGATTTGATTATAAAATATATAGTAAGTACATTTCAGTTATAGGCCTTTGAAATATTATATACTGATAAGAGATTTTCTATTTATTAAATATATTTGATAAATATCTAGTTGCTTTGATTGGAAATTTAGAGCCTTTCTCTATACGATATTGGAAACAAATATAATATCCCGAATGTCCAGACCTTTGACCCAACTGAAAATAAGAAACATTTGGAATCAACAATGTGCAAGTCATGTTTGGGTGGAATAGAAATAAAGAATTCTATATACATTCACTTTTATTCCATTTCTTCAATTATGTTAGCAAAAGAGCATGTTGTAAACCTACTTACGATTCATATTCCGTTATTGTTGAATTGAAATGTCACAGCAAACTCATTGGTTGAACAGAAACGTGTTACAAACTCCTCGCCGATGGGGACCATCAGACAGACATCATGCTTGAATGGTTTTGATAGAGTTCTTCTGAAGAAAAATATCATCATAGATTATACATAGGTTATGTATCATATAATCAATGTTTATTTGTTTAATTCACATAATATAAATGAAATGTGGCATCTACATATTTCTATAGATTTGTAATTTTAGAATATTTGAACTAAATTAACTTGTATACCGGGTTAAATCTGACCACCTTTGTCTATTTAAAATGTTTTAGATTATTCCTTTAATAAGCTAATTTTTAAACGAAAGCGGTGTGGTCCTGAGCTTTTAAACGTTAATGATGTATATTCACAAAATAATACCCTTCTTTCAACCATTCGAGAAGACTTGGTATTTGACCTCGGATAACCGAACTTAAAACCATAAAACGACAACATTTCGATAATAGCGAGCAAACAGAGAATAATTTAAATAAAAAACCGTTTTCCGACATCGTTAAATTCGAAAATAAGTTTCTAGTTATTAAGCTTCTATCGTGTTCTAATAAGGTTTAATTTTATCATTATGTAAACGTGATAAAAAAACTCAACTTTAGATTGGCAGGCTTTACTTCGATATATATCAGATCATTCTGGTCGGCGAGAGTAAGATCATGTGTGTGTCCCACTATACTTGTGATTGACTCCAAAATATCATATTTAATTGTCCAAAAATATGCCTATCCTTATTTTCAAGTTAACTTAAGTTATACGTTCTGTTATAGGCTTTATATACATACATAAATCAGGATTGACCAAATATTTCTTTACCAATCAAAGTTTTGTTATACCAGTATGACAGCCTTAGGTCTAAACTCAAGCACACCCTATCCAATCAATTTAAAGACATATGGTTTTTCACCGTCTAGGCTAGTCTAGGATAAATAGTCGCATGTACTTAGAGGATTGCAATAGAGAACTTACAATATACATCTAATATTTGGAAACATTATTATTTGAAGCAGAATATTATCTTATAAATTAATCAAGTAGAAATACCTTTTTTTTAACCATTCGTGGGAGCGCCCGCTTATCACCAAGGTCCCACGCGCTAATCTCGTGATCGCGCGAGCTTCAATCAGATTATAATTCTACCACTCTAGTCTAGCATGTAGTGTGCTGCATTTATGTACTACCTCTAGAAGTAAACATATAATTTTACCTCTCGCCCACTGTCTTTCTTTCTGCAAACAACACTTCCTCAAGCGTTGTTAAATAGTTTCTCCCAAGAGTATAAAATATAATTCAATTAATATTATAAGAATATTTTATATAAAAATATATATTTTTAAAAGAACGTCATATATATGTTAATATTATCTATATTATGACAAATTATTGCATCCTGTAATTCTGTTAAATATAAACCTTCTATATATTTAGTTAAAATATTCAATCCTATTCATATAAAGTTCAAATATGTTGTCAAGAATCCTGAAGAAATACTCCAAAAACCAAAAATATAATTAATATAAACAATCATTCATTAGTATCATTTGATGTTTGTAACTTATTCACCTGCCTAGATTAGAAATTAGTGCTGACAACCCTAGAAAAAACTTTAACATATTTAAATCTAGAATTACCTTCAAATACTATCCTATACTTAACCGATATCTGTTTAGAATTTTCATATATATGTTTAAATGACAACATATACCAGCAAGTCAATGGTATTTCAATGGGAAGTCTCCTCTCTCCAATTTTAGCTGATCTCCTCTTAAACTGTCTTGACATCCTGGTAAATGAAAGATTCAAACCACCAATATGTACTGGGCAAGATATGTTGATGACGTGATGTCAATAGTGGCTACAGACATTATTAAAAATACTTTGGCATTTTAAATGACTTTCACCTCTTTTAAAATTCACAACTAAACAACACAACAAAAAGGGAGTCCAATGGCTTCCTACCCTTTTTGGATATACCTTTCGAAAATGAATTGAATTATCTTCAAACAAGTGTTTACAGAAACCCAGCCACTCACCAGTATACCTCCAAGCCAACTCCTTTGGTCCTATCTCATATAAAACTTCTCTGCTAAAAACTTTCACCAAGCGTGCCTTCACATATTGCTCCACTGACAGGTTCAAATATAAAGAGTTAAACACCCTACAAGAGGAATTAATAGCAAATGGATATATATATACAAAGGAATTTATAAATAAACATTCATATAATATTAACAGCATTTATAGTAAAAAGATATCAAAAATTAGTGTATAATGCCATATGAAACAGGAGCTGAAAAATTAGCTCATGAGTATTAAAGAATTACGAAAAAACACTATTTTTAAAAATGCATAATCTTTGAAAACCATAGTCCGAAATATAATTACAAAACAGAAGGAGAAGATAGAGGACACAAAGTACGTTTTGTATAGGATCCCGTGTAAAAGTTGTAATGTCTTCTACATTGGAGAGACAGGTCGCTTCCTTGGGACCAGACTCCAAGAACACAAATCTTCATGGAAGTGTGCAAAGGAAATATTTGCCATGGTGGAGCAAGGTCTTCAACCAGGACTTCAGCCAGATTGGGACAATACGTACACTATATACAGGGGCATCCGTAACTCGCACCAAAGGAAGTTCCGGGAGGCCACAGCATTAAATGAAGGACCCAGGTAGTGTGAATAGATATGAAGAAATTCCCAAATTGTATGTGTCTCTTTTAACCTAATTATTTTTCTAATAACTTCATTTGTTTCTATTTTTCATTTCTTTACATTTTGTTCAAAATACATTATATAACACTGCGTTACTATTCTTACATAAGCCTTCAAATTTCATTTAAATATTTTTTTAATTTCAATTTTAATATTTTAATGTTTTCTTACCATTAATTATTTTTTACCAATAACAAAGTTGTTTCCATGTGATCTACAAGAATTTATAATTAGAGTTTACTGTGCAATAAATTGATAAAGAGGGAGCAATCTCTCGATATATTTTGAGATTCTTTTTCTTTACAGATCCAGGTACGTCCTTTTTTATATAAATTTATTTAATGGATCGCTTTTTGACTCAAACAATATATGTTTAATTGTTTATTAAGTATAGCAACCAACGTTCTACACAAATCGGTTTTGTATTTGTTATAAGAATGCTTTTTCATAAAACGTGAGACAATTCCCATATGTAATTTTTTATAATTCATTATATAATTCCGATATAATTGTCGGAATTATCTCTGCGATTGCCTTTCTCGACAATATACAATATTGTTGTTTCTAACAAGTTCATTTGAAAGGAAGTTCTACTTCGATAAATGTTATTTTTTAAATGTATATTTAAAATCATTAGGTGTGTTTGAAACCTTCATTGATAAATAATACACTGCGTGACATTGATAATGGAACACCAAGAAATAGTGGCCTGAAAGTGATGATACTCGGCAGACAGAGAGAGACAGGGACGAACAATAAGTGATCTTTATTTCAAAATGATAGTCATAATACAGAGCGAGAACGGCGTCGGCTTAGTAGCAAGTAGGACCACCGCGGACGGCGATGCACGCAGCAACACGTCTAGGTAGAGAGTCAATCAGAGTACGGATGGCGTCCTGAGGGATGGCTCTCCATTCCCTCTCAACCATTTGCCACATTTCGTCTTCTGAACGCGGCTGTGGCAAGGCATGCAAACGGCGTCCAATGATGTCCCAGACGTGCTCGATTGGTGAGAGATCAGGAGAGTACGGTGGCCAGGGAAGCATCTGTACATCTTGCAGAGCTTTTTGGCTAATGCGAGCAGTGTGCGGTCGGGCGTTATCCTGCTGATAAAGGGCATTGGGTACCCCCTTAGGGTAGGGGAGTGTCACCGGTCGCAGCACATCATCAACGTATCGTTGGGCCGTCATAGTGCCCTGAATACGAAGTGAAGGTGACCTGGAATCATACGCGATTGCGCCCCAAACCATGATTCCACGTTGTCGCACGGTGGGGCGTTCCACAATTGCTGCCGGATTGAACCTTTCTCCACGTCGACGCCACACGCGTACACGGCGACTATCACCGGACAAGCAGAAACGCGACTCATCTGAGAACACGACCCTGTGCCATTCCGTCATCCACGTCGATCTAGCCCGGTACCATTCCAAACGTTGGCGTCTATTCGGTGGGGTCAATGGCAGTTTTCTTAGCGGACGGCATGAGTGCAAGCCATTAGCAACCAATCGACGGAAAATGGTTCTGGTCGAGATGGAATGATCTAGGGTGTCTTGCACATGTTGCAGGGTGGCGGTACAAGTGGCTTGTGGGGCTGCCACTGCTTGTCGAAGGATACGCCGATCCACACGTGCTGACGTCACTCTGGTTGCACCGGCATTCCTATAAATTGCCACATTTCCTTGTTCCAACCATCTTCTCCACAGTCGGTGCACCGTGGACGCACCAAGGTGTGTATCAGCTGCGATTTGACGTATGGACCAACCTGCCCTTTTCGGTCCGATCACCATGCTCCTCGTAAAAGCGTCTGTCTGCTTGAACTGCCTCCGTTTACGATGACCTGGCATTCTCTGTTATTACACGTGTCTTTTGACACAAGAACAAAATTTCTACAATGATTTTCCTTGAAGAAATAACGACACGAATACTGTCCTTTCTGCAAGTTCCTTCCCTTATATCTTACTCCATGTGCGCACGAGAGCTGCGCATTTTACATCATTTGCATAACTCGGTTAGGCGCGTCTACCCTGAAATTTGCATAATTTTCTGGCCACTATTTCTTGGTGTTCCATTTTCAATGTCACGCAGTGTATTACAAAACGCGACGACCTTTGTGAAATCACGTTTGACTCTTTTTCAATGAGACAAGACCTCTTGACTAGATCGACGATACATGTGGCTTGGGCAGACTTTCTTATGGAAGGATTTTATAAATAGAAATAATTAACATTATATATATATACGAGTAATATGTACCAAATCACAAAAAAATTGCCCATGTTGGCTTTTTGAAAAACTAGGTTTTTATATATTTATTCACGCTACATCAATGTAAAACTGTGGCCTTGCTATTCTGTCGGATCTACGCAGATTCGAACCCACAGATATATTCACGAATTGTTAACTCTCCCTGATTAAACAATGCCAGAGAAAAAAAGATGTTTTCCGATAATTTTCCCAAAAGCCTGTCCTTTCTAACTTTAGAAATTCGATCCCGGCCACATATTGGATTTGTTTTTCCCAATAATAGCTTGTGAGGCGATTTATCTGTCTTAGTTGGAAAACTGGATTTTTTTCTTGGCAGAAACCAAACTGAAATTTCCTATTTTCTTTCAAAATATTTAGTTCTTTCAAAAATCGTGTCCTGGGAATAAATAGATTCTTCAATCTATTAATTTCTGAAAGCTGCCTTAGAATCAAAGGAGTGTATCTTTCGTGATTGTGTGAGTGCACTTCCCCAATAGAATTATATTCCTATTGCTATAATTTATAAGCAACACCGCTCACAAACACTTACTCGATATCGGGGGCATAAAAATTGTTTCAAAAATATCCTTTTTAATTATATTTAAACATTGAATTTCATAATAAAAAAAAAATTAAGTGGGTTTTAGAAATATATTATTCTCTCAGGCATAATTTATGAAAGTAGAGACTAATTAGTTGTAAGTTGTAAATGATAGAAGGATAAAATGTATCTTTCCTTTTGTAATGATAGGTCGATATGAATCAAGCGCATATATAGATGTCATTATTAAAATACTTGAATATGAGATATATATAACTAATTAAAATTATTTTTATATTACAAAAAACTGAATTTTTTTTTTCATTTGATACATAATGGTAATAACCACATGTTGTATATTGGCCTTATTAATAAAAAAAAGATAAAGACGACTGAAATTCTTTTTTCAACATGTATATTTATTAAAACCCATGTATAGGTGTATTTATAAGTATATTCACATAGGTTTGGCCTTAAATATACATTTCTTGATTTCCCAAGAAGCCTCTGGGACCAAAACATTTTTGTCGCAGTGTTACAGCCTTCAGCACACGCTAACGAGGGCCAACCGCCCAAAAACCGTTCGTGGATGGCTTTTCTTAATTTATCAATAAAATGGGTTGGCCAAATATCAGGGAACAGGCTAAATTAACGCTTAGTTGATTTCTGTTCCACTAGATGGCGCTCTGCCATCTAACAAACTTATGTGATAGTGGTCAGGATATGCCATTTATTTAGCACATGTATATGTAAAAAAATAAAGTTTTTTTCTATTGGCATCCCACACGAAAACTACGGAATCAAATACCATTGAGAGCTAAACATGCAGTGGAACTCTAAGACTACCCGTTTTATATGTCATCGTGCTGTGGACATAGTTGATGTTCTAAACAAATTTTGGGAATCATTCACGCTACTTAATTAGCCATCGCAGAAATTCGCAAGTTCGTACAAGAAGATGCATGAGAAATTGTTTCAAAACCATTTCTTGGGAACTAAAACAATAGAAAAGAATAAAATATTTTGATTCTTATTAATACTACTAACTCAAGATTTCACACATGTCCATATATCTCTATGAATGGAAGTGGATATCTTTTCTCCGACGAAAACTTGAGATTCTGATGTCGTATTTCTTTACCGTAGCCCAATTGTCTAAGAAAGTTTATGTAATTAAAACCCAACACTCTTAATATAATAAAAATAGTCAAATACCAGACTAACCTAACCGAACTGTTTAATTTTCGTTATCTTCTTATTATTTACTTTATCTTAAATTTTATTTTTATTTTGAATCAATTTATTAGTTTCTTTTTTCTTTTGTATTTTCATATATATATATATGATACATTTTGAATGATAGAAAGTAAATTTCCAGTTTAGCTTTGTTCATAGTTTCTCTCTCCCTCTCATTTCCTTAAATTCAATTTTATGTATGCAAAAAAAAACAAAATCTCTAAATTCAATTGTACAATATAAATATTTTAATATGTAAATTTTAAAGCAGTTAACATGTATGTAAATTTTGTTTTTGTATAAAAGATTTGGAAAATAAAGAGAGAGAGATGATTGAGGTGGAGACAGCCACAAACGACTGCTAATTTTTCACACATCTATAGTAGAATAACATCATATATATATTTTTTAAATTTGTTATATTGTTTTTTACACACATATCCTTATATCTATAAAAATGAAATCCAAAATCGATGTTTATTATCGCGTTGCGCAAAATCTACAGAATAAATCATTATGAAAATTCGCATGTAGGTAGATGAAGATTTCCTTTAATATATAGGCTATTAAAAAATTAAAAAGGTTATTGTGCTATTTAAAAAATGTAAAAACCTAAAAGCGTTAGTTCCAGCCTTTTACCGCTCGGCGGCCCACTGGTCGCGACGAAAAATAAATTTGTTTGGTCAATAATTTTACACGTTGTTTGTTTTTAATTTGTAATTTTTTTGTTTTGTAATTTTACACGATGAATCTTATGTTTGTTTATCCGATGAAGGTCTTTAAAAGGTAAGATTATTTATATATATGAACTCTTTGGAGATAATATTAATCGATCATTATCAAATTCATACGCCCCCGTCACCTGGGTTAATTAAAACTGTATTGTGAAATTTCGCATGTAGGTAGTTGAGGTTTTGGTTTAGCATTTTGGCTAAAAGTGCAAAAATTGCATTTCTAATAACTTATTTTTCCCCTTTTTAGAAGGTAAGATTTCATTTAGTTATTTAGTAATATTTTTTTCGAATTAAATCAATTGGAAATATTATTTATTTCGCAGCTTATTCATATATTTTTGCTTCGTTTAATTTTAGTTAGTGTAAATATAACGATATACATTTTAAAGATAAGGTTTACTATTTGATTTTATAAGGTATATTAATATTTTAAGACGAATTGAAATTTCGAAACAGTATTCTATTTTTTTTTCTTTCTTATTATAGGTAGAGTAAGTATAAATTTTATTGAAGTTGTAAAAAGTAAATTTATTGAAAAAAAGTATTTTTTCTATATAACTTGCTACATATATTTTATTATATGTTTGTTCCATGTAATATGTTTATGCTCTAATAGCATTTATATTGTAAGTAGCAGCTATGCATTTTCAGTAACTGCCTTTTTTAAGGGTAGGCTCATTTCTTTTGCTGTCATTTGTTTAGGTAGGGTTTATATTCATCTGCTTCACAATATATAACTGCTTATATATATATATATCTATATGGTATAACAATATTTTGTGAATAAATGTATTTAGATATATAGATGTAAATATACTCATATTTAAATAAATAAATAAACAATCTGCAATCGATTGGTGCACAATTTTACATGTTTGTTTCGAGACTAAATTTATTCAAATCAAGATAGCTTTTTTTCAAGCTTTTAAAAGTAAAGATAATACATTTAACGTTTCATAATACTTCCCAAATTAGAGTCTTCGGAAATAATATTGCTTTTTTCCCATCCTGCAGGTCAACATTACACTACAACATGCTATCATAACTCTGGCTTTTGGTATTGATATTTATTGTATTGTGAAAGTACTGTTTGCTACCTTAAGCTCTGGAGAGATTATAATGTAGATTCATCATGTGGATTGTTACCATCTTCAGACAAAGGTACTGAATACATTCAGTAATTTTGTCTTAATAAGGTAACCTTGCTGTTACTGAAACATCACACATAATTCGTTTATTTTTATTTGGCCTTGCTTTTTTTGGTATTTTTAAAATTACCCTTGACTTCAGAAAATTATGCAAATTTCCTATTTATTTTGTATACCATTTTAAAAAGTATATTCTTTTGTAAAAATATCCAATTTCCCACACTTTTCTAAAACTGCCAACAATAACCTAATAAAAATTCATCCAAGTCCGGGTATTTCAGTATTGCAGATATACTACATTCATAAAGGTTGCTTAACTAGAGATGTAAGTGCAGAATTAGGTGCCCTTAAAAAAATGTTTAATCTAGCTGTTTCTTCTTGAACAGCCGAGAGTGAAGTGGAGAAAGTAAAATTTTCGGGTTGCGAGGACCATTTTCCTTAATTCACTCTAATCATTAGATTTTTTTTTTTCATTTTTTAGATACCAAAGCCCAGTTTGGTTACTTGCACTCACTGGAGGGGTTGGACCTTTTCAAGAATCAGGGGCCATTGGGGCAATTTTTTTTTTCAGAACAAAGTGCCCAAAGCTGGATTCGATGATCCCGGGTCGTGGTTTTTAAAATTCAACAGTTTAGACCACTCCTCCAAAACCGGGCGAAGCCGGGTCCAGTCGGCTAGTATATAAATATATGTGATAAATATTTAAAAAATAATAATAATAAGAAGGTCAGATGTTGATATAAAAAACCAAAGAAGGCCTATCCTTCCTACGAGCACCTGTGCCTTTTAGATGGCCGAGCGCCATCTAGTGGAACAGAAATCAACTAAACGTTGATTTAGCCTGTTCCCTGATATTTTTCCAACCAATTTTATTTTTATAAAAAAAGAAAAGCCAATCACGAACACGTTTCGGGCTGTTGGCCTTCATCGGCGTGGAACAGGCTGTACCACTGCGACCAAAAATATTTTGGTCCCAGAGGCTTCTTGAGAAACCAAGAAATGGGTATTTAAGGCTAAACTTGCGTAAATAGGCTGAACATGTGAAAACATTATTTTTTCTGAGTAGCTTTCTCCATTTCTATATTTAATAGCTTTCATTATTTTTCTTTTTTTCTTTTCAGAGAACACAGCTCTCACATCCAAATGAGACCACAAGGAATATCAATGTCTCTACAATTATTTTATGTCTCAAATAAAATACTTAATTTACCAATTTCTTCGAATAATGATTTTGGGAAGCTTGACCTTTGTACATATATTTTGTCAATATGTATACATCATTATTGCTCTACTGTAGTTTCATCAATAAAGCTTTTTTACTTTATTTTGTTTTCCCCCCATTTAATTAATTTGCATAACTATTCTAAAGAATTGTTATTTTATATTGTCAACATTTCTGGTTCAATTTAAGTTTTTGTTAGCCTGCAACACAACTTATGATAAATACTAGAGATAAACGTAAAGAGAAAATATTTTTTAATAATCAATTAAACGTTTATCTCTAGTATTTATAATCAAAGGAGAAAGTTTTCATGTTATTTTGACAACTTATGATAGCTCATTGCATTTATCAGGATAACTTTTCTGTTTTGAATTTTATACCATTAGTATTTTTATAACTCTGCAAAATTGAACAGAAAGTTAATTCTGCATAATCATGGTATATACACAATTGTTTTATAGTTGTTCCTATACAATTCTTCATTCCGTAATTATTTTAATTATATAAGTTTGCACAATTTATAAAATATTTGGTTTGGGTTATGTACATTAAGAATTTGTAAAATAAATAAAGATCAAAGTTTTACAAAAAAAAATGAAATACCATTTCTCTCCCATTTAATTTAAAAAACGCTTCATGTATGATTTTTAGAATTGCATTATTTTTAGGCATATTATTTAAAAAAATATGTTTGCAAGACATAGAATGTTGTAGAGTTAATGTACTAATAAAAATATTACCAACCCATGAAGCGTTAGCTCCAGTCTTTTACCGCTGTGGGCAGCACTGTTAGAGGTAATAAATGATTTCGATTGGTGCATACTTTTACATGATGTATGTTTTTAGACTATATTTATTCAAATCAAGATAGCCTTTTTTTTGCTTTTAAAAGTTAAGATTATACTTTTAACGTTTCATAATTTTTTTCAAATTAAAGTCTTTGGAAATAATAGTGCTTTTTTCCCATCCTGCAGGTCAACATTACACTGCAACATGCTATCATAACTCTGTCTTTTGGATTTGATATTTATGTATTGTGAAAGTACTGTTTGCTACCTTAAGCTCTGGAGAGATTATAATGTAGATTCATCATGTGGAAATCACACCATAGTAAAAAAGAACGCATGTAACTGGTA
>CP092875.1:22119339-22166488 GCA_030710605.1 Cordylochernes scorpioides
GTGTTGGCCCAATGTCTTATACTGGAGCTTTCATATGACATAATATTAGGTTTATATAGGGTATAGCTTTGGCCCAATGTCTTATACTGGAGCTTTCATATGACATAATACTTGGTTTATATAGGGTATAGTGTTGGCCCAGTGTCTTATACAGGAGCTTTCATATGACATAATATTAGGTTTATATAGGGTATAGCTTTGACCCAATGTCTTATATATACTGGAGCTTTCTTATGACATAATATTAGGTTTATATAGGGTATAGCTTTGGCCCAATAACTTATACTGGAGCTTTCATATGACATAATATTAGGTTTATATAAGGTATAGGTTTGGCCCAAAGTCTTATACTGAAGCTTTGATATGACATGATATTAGGTTTATATAAGGTATATATTTGGCCCAAATTCTTATATACTGGAGCTCTCATATTACATAATATTAGGTTTATATAAGGTATAGATTTGGCCCAAATTCTTATACTGGAGCTTTCATATGACATATTATTAGGTTTATATAGGGTATAGCTTTGGCCCAATGTCTTATACTGGAGCTTTCTTATGACATAATATTAGGTTTATATAAGGTATAGCTTCGGCCCAAAGTCTTATACTGGAGCGTTCATATGACATAATATTAGGTTTATATAAGGTATAGCTTTGGCCCAAAGTCTTATACTGGAGCGTTCATATGACATAATATTAGGTTTATATAGGGTATAGATTTGGCCCAAATTCTTATACTGGAGCTTTCTTATGACATAATATTAGGTTTATATAGGGTATATATTTGGCCCAATGTCTTATGTTGGAGCTTTCATATGACAAAATATTAGGTTTATATAGGGTATAGCTTTGGCCCAATGTCTTATACTGGAGCTTTCATATGACATAATATTAGGTTTATATAGGGTATAGCTTTGGCCCGATGTCTTATACTGGAGCTTTCATATGACATAATATCAGGTTTATATAGGGTATAGCTTTGGCCCGATGTTTTATACTGGAGCTTTCATATGACAAAATATTAGGTTTATATAGGGTATAGCTTTGGCCCGATGTTTTATACTGGAGCTTTCATATGACAAAATATTAGGTTTATAAAGGGTATAGCTTTGGCCCAATGTCTTATGTTGGAGATTTAATATGACAAAATATTAGGTTTATATAGGGTATAGCTTTGGCCCAATGTCTTTACTGGAGCTTTCATTTGACATAATATTAGGTTTATATAGGGCATAGCTTTGGCCCAATATCTTATACTGGAGCTTTCATATGACATAATATTAGGTTTATATAGGGTATAGCTTTGGCCCAATGTCTTATACTGGAGCTTTCATATGACATAATATTAGGTTTATATAGGGTATAGCTTTGGCCCAATGTCTTATATACTGGAGCTTTCATATTACATAATATTAGGTTTATATAGGGTATAGCTTTGGCCATATGTCTTATATATTGGAGCTTTCATATTACATAATATTAGGTTTATATAGGGTATAGCTTTGGCCCAATATCTTATACTGGAGCTTTCATATGACATAATATTAGGTTTATATAGGGTATATCTTTGGCCCAATGTCTTATACTGGAGCTT
The DNA here is from genome assembly GCA_030710605.1 of Cordylochernes scorpioides. Lineage (NCBI taxonomy): Eukaryota > Metazoa > Arthropoda > Arachnida > Pseudoscorpiones > Chernetidae > Cordylochernes > Cordylochernes scorpioides. The sequence continues at coordinate 22,120,939 of CP092875.1, forward strand.
TCATATGACATAATATCAGGTTTATATAGGGTATAGCTTTGGCCCAATGTCTTATACTGGAGCTTTCATATGGCATAATATTAGGTTTATATAGGGTATAGCTTTGGCCCAATGTCTTTACTGGAGCTTTCATTTGACATAATATTAGGTTTATATAGGGTATAGCCTTGGCCCAATGTCTTATACTGGAGCTTTCATATGACATAATATAAGGTTTATATAAGGTATAGCTTTGGCCCAAAGTCCTATATTGGAGCTTTCATATGACATAATATTAGGTTTATATAAGGTATAGCTTTGGCCCAATCTCTTATACTGGAGCTTTCATATGACATAATATTAGGTTTATATAAGGTATAGCTTTGGCCCAATGTCTTATACTGGAGCTTTCTTATGACATAATATAAGGTTTATATAAGGTATAGCTTTGGCCCAAAGTCCTATACTGGAGCTTTCATATGACATATTATTAGGTTTATATAAGGTATAGCTTTGGCCCAATCTCTTATACTGGAGCTTTCATATGACATAATATTAGGTTTATATAGGGTATAGCTTTGGCCCAATGTCTTATACTGGAGCTTTCATATGACATAATATTAGGTTTATATAAGGTATAGCTTTGGCCCAATCTCTTATACTGGAGCTTTCATATGACATAATATTAGGTTTATATAAGGTATAGGTTTGGCCCAAAGTCTTATACTGAAGCTTTGATATGACATAATATTAGGTTTATATAAGGTATATATTTGGCCCAAATTCTTATATACTGGAGCTTTCATATTACATAATATTAGGTTTATATAAGGTATAGATTTGGCCCAAATTCTTATACTGGAGCTTTCATATGACATATTATTAGGTTTATATAGGGTATAGCTTTGGCCCAATGTCTTATACTGGAGCTTTCTTATGACATAATATTAGGTTTATATAAGGTATAGCTTCGGCCCAAAGTCTTATACTGGAGCGTTCATATGACATAATATTAGGTTTATATAAGGTATAGCTTTGGCCCAAAGTCTTATACTGGAGCGTTCATATGACATAATATTAGGTTTATATAGGGTATAGATTTGGCCCAAATTCTTATACTGGAGCTTTCTTATGACATAATATTAGGTTTATATAGGGTATATATTTGGCCCAATGTCTTATGTTGGAGCTTTCATATGACAAAATATTAGGTTTATATAGGGTATAGCTTTGGCCCAATGTCTTATACTGGAGCTTTCATATGACATAATATTAGGTTTATATAGGGTATAGCTTTGGCCCGATGTCTTATACTGGAGCTTTCATATGACATAATATCAGGTTTATATAGGGTATAGCTTTGGCCCGATGTTTTATACTGGAGCTTTCATATGACAAAATATTAGGTTTATATAGGGTATAGCTTTGGCCCGATGTTTTATACTGGAGCTTTCATATGACAAAATATTAGGTTTATAAAGGGTATAGCTTTGGCCCAATGTCTTATGTTGGAGATTTAATATGACAAAATATTAGGTTTATATAGGGTATAGCTTTGGCCCAATGTCTTTACTGGAGCTTTCATTTGACATAATATTAGGTTTATATAGGGCATAGCTTTGGCCCAATATCTTATACTGGAGCTTTCATATGACATAATATTAGGTTTATATAGGGTATAGCTTTGGCCCAATGTCTTATACTGGAGCTTTCATATGACATAATATTAGGTTTATATAGGGTATAGCTTTGGCCCAATGTCTTATATACTGGAGCTTTCATATTACATAATATTAGGTTTATATAGGGTATAGCTTTGGCCATATGTCTTATATATTGGAGCTTTCATATTACATAATATTAGGTTTATATAGGGTATAGCTTTGGCCCAATATCTTATACTGGAGCTTTCATATGACATAATATTAGGTTTATATAGGGTATATCTTTGGCCCAATGTCTTATACTGGAGCTTTCATATGACATAATATCAGGTTTATATAGGGTATAGCTTTGGCCCAATGTCTTATACTGGAGCTTTCATATGGCATAATATTAGGTTTATATAGGGTATAGCTTTGGCCCAATGTCTTTACTGGAGCTTTCATTTGACATAATATTAGGTTTATATAGGGTATAGCCTTGGCCCAATGTCTTATACTGGAGCTTTCATATGACATAATATAAGGTTTATATAAGGTATAGCTTTGGCCCAAAGTCCTATATTGGAGCTTTCATATGACATATTATTAGGTTTATATAAGGTATAGCTTTGGCCCAATCTCTTATACTGGAGCTTTCATATGACATAATATTAGGTTTATATAAGGTATAGCTTTGGCCCAATGTCTTATACTGGAGCTTTCTTATGACATAATATAAGGTTTATATAAGGTATAGCTTTGGCCCAAAGTCCTATACTGGAGCTTTCATATGACATATTATTAGGTTTATATAAGGTATAGCTTTGGCCCAATCTCTTATACTGGAGCTTTCATATGACATAATATTAGGTTTATATAGGGTATAGCTTTGGCCCAATGTCTTATACTGGAGCTTTCATATGACATAATATTAGGTTTATATAAGGTATAGCTTTGGCCCAATCTCTTATACTGGAGCTTTCATATGACATAATATTAGGTTTATATAAGGTATAGCTTTGGCCCAATGTCTTATACTGGAGCTTTCATATGACATAATATTAGGTTTATATAAGGTATAGCTTTGGCCCAATGTCTTATACTGGAGCTTTCTTATGACATAATATAAGGTTTATATAAGGTATAGCTTTGGCCCAATGTCTTATACTGGAGCTTTCTTATGACATAATATAAGGTTTATATAAGGTATAGCTTTGGCCCAAAGTCTTATACTGGAGCTTTCATATGACATAATATTAGGTTTATATAAGGTATAGCTTTGGCCCAATGTCTTATACTGGAGCTTTCATATGACATAATATTAGGTTTATATAAGGTATAGCTTTGGCCCAATGTCTTATACTGGAGCTTTCTTATGACATAATATAAGGTTTATATAAGGAATAGCTTTGGCCCAATGTCTTATACTGGAGCTTTCTTATGACATAATATAAGGTTTATATAAGGTATAGCTTTGGCCCAAAGTCTTATACTGGAGCTTTCATATGACATAATAATAGGTTTATATAAGGTATAGCTTTGGCCCAATGTCTTATACTGGAGCTTTCTTATGACATAATATAAGGTTTATATAAGGTATAGCTTTGGCCCAAAGTCTTATACTGGAGCGTTCATATGACATAATATTAGGTTTATGAAGGGTATAGCTTTGGCCCAAAGTCTTATACTGGAGCTTTCATATGACATAATATTAGGTTTATATAGGGTATAGCTTTGGCCCAAAGTCTTATACTGGAGCTTTCATATGACATAATATTAGGTTTATATAGGGTATAGCTTTGGCCCAAAATCTTATACTGGAGCTTTTATATGACATAATATTAGGTTTATATAGGGTATAGCTTTGGCCCAAAGTCTTATACTGGAGCTTTCATATGACATAATATTAGGTTTATATAGGTTATAGTTTTGGCCCAAAGTCTTATACTGGAGCTTTCATTATGACATAATATTAGGTTTATATAAGGTATAGATTTGGCCCAAATTCTTATACTGGAGCTTTCATATGACATAATATTAGGTTTATATAGGGTATAGCTTTGGCCCAATATCTTATACTGGAGCTTTCATATGACATAATATTAGGTTTATATAGGGTATAGCTTTGGCCCAATGTCTTATACTGGAGCTTTCTTATGACATAATATTAGGTTTAATATAGGGTATAGATTTGGCCCAATATCTTATACTGGAGCTTTCATATGACACAATATTAGGTTTATATAAGGTATAGCTTCGGCCCAAAGTCTTATATACTGGAGCTTTCTTATGACATAATATTAGGTTTAATATAGGGTATAGATTTGGCCCAATATCTTATACTGGAGCTTTCATATGACACAATATTAGGTTTATATAAGGTATAGCTTCGGCCCAAAGTCTTATATACTGGAGCTTTCATATGATATAATATTAGGTTTAATATAGGGTAAAGATTTGGCCCAATGTCTTATGTTGGAGCTTTCATATGCCATAATATTAGGTCTATATAATTAAATTATCAGATTAACACAAATCAATAACGCGCCATCTATATATATATAATAAAAGGATTTAAAAGCGCGAATGTTTCTTTTATACATAAAACGAACTTCTACTGTCCTTACTGCGATGAAAAATATATTGGGAGGGCTTGGCTCATCAGTGGTGAACCCTCCCAGCGGTTTCGCCAATTTAATCCACCAGACCGCTTCTCAGAGCTCTAATACTGTATTGGATCATTCTGCTTTTATATGCTACACTGAAGGATGTAATCTTAGAAATAGTTTTCAAGTAAACTATGGACATAAGCTTATAAGACAGTAGAATTACATTTAAATATTTGCTTCGAGCAATGCTCTTCAGCAAATTATAAAGACAAGGCCAGTTAGGCATAAATTAACACAAAGCAACAACGCGCCATCTATATATATATATAATAAAAAGATTTAAAAGCGCGAATGTTTCTTTTATACATAAAACGAACTTCTACTGTCCTTACTGCGATGAAAAATATATTGGGAGGGCTTGGCTCATCAGTGGTGAACCCTCCCAGCGGTTTCGCCAATTTAATCCACCAGACCGCTTCTCAGAGCTCTAATACTGTATTGGATCATTCTGCTTTTATATGCTACACTGAAGGATGGAATCTTAGAAATAGTTTTCAAGTAAACTATGGACATAAGCTTATAAGACAGTAGAATTACATTTAAATATTTGCTTCGAGCAATGCTCTTCAGCAAATTATAAAGACAAGGCCAGTTAGGCATAAATTAACACAAAGCAACAACGCGCCATCTATATATATATATAATAAAAGGATTTAAAAGCGCGAATGTTTCTTTTATACATAAAACGAACTTCTACTGTCCTTACTGCGATGAAAAATATATTGGGAGGGCTTGGCTCATCAGTGGTGAACCCTCCCAGCGGTTTCGCCAATTTAATCCACCAGACCGCTTCTCAGAGCTCTAATACTGTATTGGATCATTCTGCTTTTATATGCTACACTGAAGGATGGAATCTTAGAAATAGTTTTCAAGTAAACTATGGACATAAGCTTATAAGACAGTAGAATTACATTTAAATATTTGCTTCGAGCAATGCTCTTCAGCAAATTATAAAGACAAGGCCAGTTAGGCATAAATTAACACAAAGCAACAACGCGCCATCTATATATAATAAAAGGATTTAAAAGCGCGAATGTTTCTTTTATACATAAAACGAACTTCTACTGTCCTTACTGCGATGAAAAATATATTGGGAGGGCTTGGCTCATCAGTGGTGAACCCTCCCAGCGGTTTCGCCAATTTAATCCACCAGACCGCTTCTCAGAGCTCTAATACTGTATTGGATCATTCTGCTTTTATATGCTACACTGAAGGATGTAATCTCAGAAATGGTTTTCAAGTAAACTATGGACATAAGCTTATAGGACAATAGAATTACATTTAAATATTTGCTTCGAGCAATGCTCTTCAGCAAATTATAATTTATGCCTAACTGGCCTTGTCTTTATAATTTGCTGAAGAGCATTGCTCGAAGCAAATATTTAAATGTAATTCTACTGTCCTATAAGCTTATGTCCATAGTTTACTTGAAAACCATTTCTAAGATTCCATCCTTCAGTGTAGCATATAAAAGCAGAATGATCCAATACAGTATTAGAGCTCTGAGAAGCGGTCTGGTGGATTAAATTGGCGAAACCGCTGGGAGGGTTCACCACTGATGAGCCAAGCCCTCCCAATATATTTTTCATCGCAGTAAGGACAGTAGAAGTTCGTTTTATGTATAAAAGAAACATTCGCGCTTTTAAATCCTTTTATTTTATAAATTATCAGATAATTATTTATTTTAATTTGGTAAATTCTTTCAACCCTTAACTGGACGGGTTGGGTTGCTTCCGCCCATGCATAAACTTAATATTGGAAAAATATATTTTTTTTGTTTACTGGGGGCCACAAGCTTTCATGTATTCTAAATTTACGGTGATATAAACAATCCATCGTTTATTAATATCAGTTCTGGGAGGGTTTACATGTGGGGGCGCCCAGGTCGTCCAGAAGCGGAGCATTTTTCGTGTCAGTGTTAGCTCGAAGCTCATTCTCGTGCGCGCGAGTCGCTATCTTCTGCTATTTTTTAGCTTCCTTTTAATAAATTAAAACATATTTCGTTTGATAAGTAAAATTTATTCTTTCAGATAAAAATAGCCTTCTAATATTATATTATGGTAAGATTATTTTTATTTTTGACATTCATTTTTATTTTATAAGTTGAAATTTTGAATAAGAATTTTGACGATGATTTTAAAACGAAGATTATTCGTTGCACGAATCTTCAGAGGTCAGTACAGATGAGGAATGTGATTTAATTCCAACCACTGTTCAAAGTAATTGTTTCATTTATTGTTGAAAGTAAATATTTAAAAGTTTTAATTTTTACTTGAATAATAATTAATTATTTAATTTGTTGTGAAAACACTGCTTATAAATTATGAATAAATAAATATTTTAATTTATGAATAAATTGGTTCCTTTTTTAATCAAATAAACCTTATTTATGCGAGTACTATTTATTGTTAGCAAGAAATATTTTGTGGCTCTTCAAAAACTGAAATTTTGTGAATTGTAATTTTTGACTGTTCCTACTCAGAAGTTTGCCGATCCATGGTTTGGGTCGAATTATAAATATTTCTGGCACTGTTTTACCATAAATATAGCGGCCCTCGCGTAACGTTCACAATCCGTGTAAATTCTGTTGCCATGTTCTATACTTTGGAGGACTTCAGTACAATTATATAATTATAAATACAATGTTTAAAGTATTAAAATATATAAGCAAATGAGTTATTAGTTATTCAAAAATATGTTCTGGGATATAGTAAGACCATATATAAATTGGCCAATTAGATATCGAGATTTACAGACAAAATAAAAAAGCATATCCTGACCGCTAACATAACCATTCAAATGGCAGATCTAGTGAAACAAATTTACGTGCATATGTGTTGTGTGGTATAAAATATATATAATTATTTGAATTTGAAAATATTTTGAAAATAATTTGTATATAATTGATTTGTTAATATATTGTCTCGTTTATATGTATATATTCACAAGCACACACGTTCAATGATTTCTCTAATTTTACACTGAGGGTAGCATCTGAGGTTTCTCTTTGTGCGGATCATTTTGTATTCAGACATTTCTGTTCCAGGTGAATGACATTAGGTAGATGTTCTGATTAGCTAGAGATAATTCAGGTACTTTGTCTTTTGTGTTTAGTACATGGTTTCAATTTCCTGATGAATTCACAGGTTTTCAATAGTTTTATTGCATATTCTCTATCCTATATATATATATATTATATTTAAATAAAAAAAAGATATTATTTCTGTTTGAATTTTGGATCATATTGACGATTATTCTATGGTGATGCAGTCGTGGCTAAAATCTTGAAATAAAAATAATAATGGTTTTGAGATCAGAGAGATTGATTTATTGTGCTGAGGAATGTATATGAATAACATAATTTGATAAAAGTAATGCCTGCCTTAAGGCGAGTAGAATAAGGAAACAAAATAATATTTACATAATGTACAAATGTTTTGGGTCGGCAAACGGGGAAGAGAGAGAGAAAATATCTTTATTTACGGGCTACTAACCAAAAGTTATGATTTTTGAGCCCAAAATCGATGTCAGGTGGCAAGGGAACCTAGGATGTGGAAGCAGGAGATGTCTCGCAGGGGTGGTAGAAACGTTGGGCAAGCAGGGGAATAGCGCCAAGGTGCAGTGAGGCGGGTGCGTTGAATAGGCCAGGAATCCAGGAGAAGTGGCAGATGATAATGGAGGCAGAAGGTCCTTGAAGCCTAGAACTTGAGGGCCCTAGACTTCAGGATGGGGCAGCTTGAGGCTCTCGCCTCGTGCTTGTCAGGAAGGCCCTGGGAGCAGCAGTTGGCACATTTGGAGGTGCGCTGGTCAGCAATGGATGGGCAGGTTCGGCCTTCATGGCCGTCTTCACCGCAGTGGAAGCACTTAGGAGCTCTGGTGCATTGGGCAGAGTTGTGGCCGAAGCCACAACAGCGGAAGCAGACGCGGGCGCGGATGGACTCCTCGAAGTTGAGGATTACTCCATCCACCACGATCCTCCCGCGAACGCCCAGGGCTCTAAAGGTCTTTAGGTCCACCTAGATGAAGGCGGTGCAGGTCCCGTTTCTGGGTGCAGAACGGTGCGCCACGCGCACCACCTTGTCCCCAGGAAGTTTTCTAACAGCAGCGGTTTCCAGGAAGGTCTCCTCAATTGTGGAGTTGGATGTCTCCTCATCCACTTTGAAGAGGCAGATCCGTGGCAGGATCTCCTTCTGCTGGCGGACCTTCATTCCATTCAACTTGCTGGCCAGGGAGGTTGTAACCTCAGGGATGGTGTCAGGATTGCTGGAATGGAGGACCAGCTTCCCCTTGGTGCGCAGGGAGGCCCAAACGCCTTGGGGGAGAGTGTGAGCAGCGCGGACTGTTTTCAGCATCTCCCTTGGGTCAGCCTGTGGGTCATCTGAGATGACCACTGTGTGGGCCGCCGATTTTTCTCCATGAAGGATCACTTGGGCGGCCGCAGGCTTGGAGACGTGGGAAGGCACAGGTTTTGAAGGACCATTCAGGTTTGTCCTCTTTGCAGGCGGGTTGGGAGCTTCAGACTGCTTCCTTTTGGTTGGAGCAGGAGCAGGCAGGGAGGAGGCAGGCTTCTTGGCAGGGAGAGCAGCAGGAGCAGGAGTGGCGGGCTTGATTGGGTCAGTCTGGGAGCTGGTTTCATTGCAGGAAGGAGCAGGGCAGGTTTGAGTGCCGCGGCAAGCAGTCTTGGGCTTGTTGGCCTCCTCAATTTCGTCCAACTCTGCGAAGGACTCGAGGGTGTCAGTGAGGTTCTCTACATTGGTAGCGAGGGCCTTGATCATTTCAGTCCGCGAGGCGATGTAGCGTATCAGGTCCTCATGCAGGGATTTCAGGGCATGATGGCCAATGGAGCTCAGGATGCTGCAGTTGCGTGAGATCACCATCTCATCTTCCCTCTCCAGGTCGGCGACGTTCACGATGCGGGTTGTAGGCTTGTAGGCCTTCTTTTTCTTCTTGGCAGGATTCATGTCAAGAGCGATTACCCGGAACCTTTGAATAAAATGAAAGAAATAACCTCTACGAATTTCCTATTATATTAATACGCCAACGGGGAAGAACAACAACGAGTTTTTATAGTGGAAGAGTGACCTCTGGCGGTCGATTTAAACAGAGTATTTGAATCTAATAATATAATTTTAAAATAAAATAATATTTTTATATAACATATATATATATATATATATATATATATATATATATATATATATATATCGCTAGGCTCCGATAGTTCCGGTAAATATTGTTTTAAATTTTCAGTTTACCTATTGTATAATTTATAAAAGTTATATAAATTGTTTAATTTAAAAATATTTTAACCTTTTAAATTGGCAATCACTGTTCAAAAGTTTAGGAGATTTCCCTTTTTTGTTTTTGTTTTATTGTCATTTTTGAAATTCTTTTCCATTGTTGTTTTCGCACAAATATGCAAAAATAGAATATGGAAATAATTATTCAAACTTTAAATGATAAGTTGGATGAAATTTATAACTATTTTGACAAAAAAGTTCAACAAAATAAAAAAAATCTAACTAAAAATGATATTACATTTTTGTCAACTATGGTTAGGCAAACCAAGGATGGTATTTCAACTTTAAAAGAAATAAATAACCAAGATATATTGGAACTAATGAAAACAACAATTACTGATGTTATGGATCAAAAACTGAAAGGGATCCAAGATGAACTAGTTAAAACAACTCCAACATATGCTCAAGTAGCTCGTACAGAAACATCACAAGATTACATTAAAATAAAAAAAAAAATTACATAAGGAGTTCACAATAGTGGCAACACCTATAAATGTGGAAGATAATACAAAAATGTATCAAACTATATCAAGCAAAGTTAAAAAGCTTAGGGACGAAGGAAAAAAAATAAAGATTAACAAAATTATAAATGCTAGGAAATCTGTAATAATAAAGACCCCTACAGAATCAGACGTGGAATCTCTAAATGATGAGTTAGGCAGGGCAGAGGAACTCGCTAATATTAGCAAAATTTATATCCCCAAACCAAGAGATCCTACAGTAGTAGTTAAAAATGTTAATAAACTTACAGAAACCTCTAAATTTACTAAAACAATCTGTAGTATGAACCCTGAATTAAATGAAATGGAAAATGATATCCATGTTCTGTTTAGCATGAAATCGAACACGCCCCACCACAACATAGTTCTTAGGGTTTCTCCAAAGGTTTACCAGATCCTTAAAAATATGAATAATAAATTATATACAGACTTTGAACGCTGTTTTGTGGAAGATAAGATTCTGGTAAAGCAATGTCAGAGATGCCTTCAATTTAATCCCAACCATAAATTGGCCGATTGTACTAACGTCGAGATATGCAAATTATGCGGCGCGCAAGGAATTCATGACTGTTCAAAAATTTGCAATTGTTATAACTGTCTAAAACATCCTAAATTTAGAAACTCGCCGAATCACAGAGCTAATTCCTCGGACTGTCCTTTATACAAAATACAGATAGACAGAATAATCCAACGAACGAGATATCGTCCAACCGACAATTAGGCAAATTTCGCAGCTAAGATTTTTGTTTATTTAGTTTGAATATCATGCAGGGAAAAGGAATTAAATGTTTACAACAAAATGTAAGAAAAAGTATCTTGGCACTGAATGAGCTTCAAGCTTCTATAAAAGACAACCCACCAGATATCATCCTAATACAGGAATCTTATCTGATTGATAGAGATGTAATTTTCGATTTAGAATCTCAAATAGTGCATTCAACAACAGATGAACAAATATACACAGCAACGATCTTTATGAATAAGTGTTTAAAATACAATAAAATCAATAAATTCACAAACTCCTTTTGTACAACCACCTCTATAAATTCAGCGGAATCAAATACTGTTATTGCAAACTTTTATATTCATCCACATAGATTTAATGACACTCATCAAAAATTTATCAAGGAGCTTCTAGATACCTACAATCAACAACCTATTATACTATGTGGCGACTTCAATTCTAGACACCCAGTCTGGTTTGATCCGACGACTAATTCCAATGGTTTCAAATTCTACTCCATCATAGATGAACATAGCCTATTTATCCATAATCTTAAGATACCCACCTGCCGAAATTCAAGCATTATAGATCTTACGATTTCAAACAAAAAATCAATAAGTTTTGTACAAAACTGGAAGACGACTATTTTGACGAGCATTTCAGATCACGTTGCAATAACCTTTGACATTTATCATAATTTTAACAGGCAAAGGACAGTTCAAAACTCAACATGGAAATTTATAGAGAAAGACGCTGATTGGAAAACATTTACCGAAAAAATTTCAATACAAGATGTAGATAACATTATCACCAAGATAAACCACGCGTCAACCATCGAAGATATTGACAACATTGTAAAGACTCTCACACAAATAATTAGAGAGGCAGCTTATCTGTCCCTAAATGTCAAGACAAGAAGCGGAAATCATAAAACAAATACATACTGGTGGGATGGGAAGTTGGAGAAATTGAAAAACGATTTCCACTATATTAGAAATTTGTACCATCGGCATGGAGCGATCTATGAAAAGACCTATAAATCAATGAGAAATAAATATTTAAATAAAATTAAAAAGGCAAAAAGAGCGAGTTGGAGAAATTTTATAGAAGAAAGTCATTCAACTAACGCATTTGGTAATGCTTATAGGATTTACAAGTCATTGAGATCAAAAAATAGAAATTTAGGATTACCTCTAATTGATAATTTACCAGATCATTTAAAGATCGACAAAATAAAAAGTTTAATGAACGATCTATTTCCGGATGATATTGTAGGTTTGGATAAAGATGATCATATTTTGATTAGAAATTATACTCCTAAATATAAAAATAAAAGTAGTGTTCATATCGATTCTAAGGAAATAGAGGAAACAATTTTAAAAACTAATATTAAAAAGCACCGGGCCCTGATTACATTAGTAACAATATGATCAGACAAGCTAAAATAAAAATAATCCCAATTCTGCATCAATTATTCAATAAATGTATAGAAATGGGATACTATCCGGATGAATGGAAAAAATCATTCTTAAAAATAATTCCAAAACCAGGCAAAACGAGTTATGAAGTAAATAAAAGTTATAGACCTATATCATTGACATCTAATTTATCTAAAACATTTGAGAATATAATAAAAAATAAATTAAGTAACTATTATTTAGAAAATAATCTAATGAGCTCAAGGCAGCATGGCTTTATGAAATCTAGATCAACTATTACTGGAATGGAAAAAATTATAGAAACTATATTGAAACATAAACAAAAATAATTGACTTCCTTGATAGCTATAGATATAGCTGGTGCATTCGACAATGCATGGTGGCCTGCGATTATAAAACGAATGGATAATGACAACGTTCCCTCAGATTTAATACGGATCATAAAATCTTATTTGAATAAAGAAAGGGAGGTGAAATTTACATACGAATCAGAAACTTTTTATAAGAAAATAACTAAAGGATGTCCACAGGGTGGACCTTTATCACCACTTCTGTGGAATATTTTGCTAAATGATTTGTTGATAAATTTCGAATCAATTAATGCAGATATTATATGTTATGCAGACGATGCTACAATAATTTGCTGGAATAAGACTATTGAAGAACTAAAAACCGCAAGTGAACACACCTTAAATTATGTGATCCAATGGTGTAATAGAAATAAATTAACGATCAGTACAGAGAAAACTAATTTGCTATACCTGCATAACAGAGAAAAAATACCTATCGAGGTTAATAACAATATAATCAGGCCGGTCAAGCAAGTAAAAATTCTGGGAATGAAATTTTCAAATCACAAATGGAAAAATAAAGTTAACTTTACTCTACATGTAAATGATATTCTGTGTAAGGCAGGGCGTATGAAAAATTTATTATGTTCACTAAGCGGCAACGTGTGGGGTTTAGATACACAAAAGAGGTTAACTTTATATAAAACTATAATAAGGCCTGTACTTACATACGGATCAGAAATTTGGCTTAAATATTTAAACAATCGTTCTAAACAAAAACTGAATTCCATGCAGTACCAGATCATTTTATGGGCAGTTAGAGCTTATAAAACCACATCATCTAACTGTGTGCATAGTTTGGCAAAAATTCCACTCCTAATAGACTATATAGAATCTAGAATAATCAAATATGATCTAACTCATCTGTCCACTGAAGATATAATTACTTACGAACCCCATGCTCCAAGTATAGTCAAATCATTCTTACACGCAAAAATGAAGGAAAATTTTGACAATACTAATGAAATTTTCAGAAGCTTTTTCGTGTCTGGAATCCCAAGATTTTTCCGTCCAAATTTTTATAATATCCAATTCATTACAGATCATGGTAATTTTGGGAAATTTTTGGCAACTATCGGCGCGGTGAAGGAACCAGGATGCTTCTGCGGAGGTGAAATTCAGGACTCGAAACATCTACTTATGAATTGCCCAATTTTCCGGGTTTATAGAGAAGACAAATTTGGTCGTATTGGACGGCTTGATGAATTTGTAGGCAATAAAGAGAGGTGCAAAAGTTTTGATCAATTTTGCAAATTTATTTACAACTTTCTTTTAAATTGGAAAAGGGAGAGGGAAAATTAGAAGGAAAAGAATTGCGATGCCTGCTTTGTGTGTTTTGCTTTGTTGTTTGTTTTTCTCTTCGGACAATTTTCTTTGTTAATTATGTAAAATAGTGAATTGAACAGGATTGTATATAGCCGATTTGTTGTGATGTAGAGAGAGGTATCGACGCAAATATCCCTGAGTTTGGGATATCGCGTTTCATGATGTTAATAAAGTTAATGTTAATATATATATATATATATATATATATATATTTTTATTTATTAAAAATAAAAATGGCATATCCTGACCAGGAACACATTTGCTTTACAGAAGGCAGAACGCCATCTGGTGGAACAGAAATAAACTAAACATTGATTTAGCCTGTTCCCTGATATTTAACCAACCCAATTTATTGATAAATCAAGAAAAGCCATTCACGACCGCGTTTCGCGCTTTTGGCGCTCGTCAGCGTGGAGTAGGCTGTACCACTCCGACCAAAAATTTTTTTTTTTGGTCCCAGAGGCTTCTTGAAAAACCAAGAAATGGGTATTTAAGGCCAAACTTGCGTAAATACGCTTAACACATGAAAAAATAAAAGAAAAAAATAAAAGATAAGTGGGTCAGGTGTTGATAATAAAAATAAAAATGGTATATCCTGACCAGGAGCACATGTGCACATGTTCGTGGATGGCTTTTCTTGATTTATAACGAAATTGGGTTTGCCAAATATCAGGGAACAGGCTAAATCAATGTTTAGTTGATTTCTGTTCCACCAGATGACGCTCAAAAATATTTTTGGCCGCAGTGGTACAGCCTATTTCCACGCTGACGAGCGCCAGAAGCGCGAAACGCGTTCGTGAATGGCTTTTCTTGATTTATCAAGAAATTGGGTTGGCCAAATATCAGAGAACTGGCTAAATCGATGTTTAGTTGATTTCTATTCCACCAGATGGCGCTCTGTCTTCTGTAAAGCAAATGTGCTCCTGGTCAGGATATGCCATTTTCATTTTTAATATCAACACCTGACCCACTTATCATTTATTTTTTCTTTCATTTTTTTTTTCACATATATAAATATATTTTTGATATATAAATATACTAGTATATATTAGGTATATTGAAGATTGAGCACAATCTCTATTATGAAAAATTTTGAGCATCTCCCGGCACCATGGAACACGTCGAGTCATCTGCCCATCCGTTAAAGAATGGGGAACCCATAGGGAACAATCTTTGTTTACTTTTAGATGGTCGTGCAGAATGGATTGAATTGCTGGTGCAGAAATGTCGAAACTCTTCTATCTGGCGATTAGTCTCCAATAATATATGACAGCAGCGAATTTTTCTTCAATAACTTACGAAATAAAATTTGCTAAACAATACTTCTAGAGTTATTTATAGATCTAACTACCACTGAACAATATACATCAAATAACAGAGCATTGATAGTGTGAAGCCAATATATAGCATCAATCCTTTATAAAATTTGCCGTTATATCGTGTAGTGTTGAAATCTTTCATATTAGTCCCAAAATATTGAATTTCTTAACAAGTTGCAATTGAAGTTTTCAATTATAAAATATTTTTGATTAATATACGGTTAATACAAAATATTTATAGCAATTGACGTACGATTATTTAAGATAGAATTATAATTTTAAAATATTTTCGAAATATTATTATTTTTTTCACAATCAGTTTTATTCTTCTGAATTTTGAGGCGAAAACCTAAGCCAGTCCTCTTTGGTAAGGTTGATGTGCCATCAAAGAATTATTAGAAATTATCCTCAAATACATTTTACATCTTGATTGAGAGTTTACTTCTGAATAGAAACATTTAACAATTAACTTTATCAGAAGAATATGAGGTTAGATGACCAATTTTAAACCTTGGAAAAATTTAAAGTTTCATTTAAAGTTCTGTGTGAGCGTTTGCAATTTCTTGATGTATCATTATATCATATAGATGTAGATTACGATTCGTGAAGATTACTCCAAAGACCTGTTGAGATCGATCATCAATCAATATTCACTGTTGTTGTGAACCTATAGTATGAATAAACGCTGGTCAGTTACCCCGCATTCCTTAAGAGGCAAATTCTTTTTAGAAGAGCTGGCGAAAAAATAGAATATCGCAGAGATAAGTATCCTTATGATCCGGGGTCAAATGTATAAAGAAGTTAATTTGCTCCTTCCAACATTGAGTTGATTGGCATCTTGGATTCGGCCTCTCTTCGGGTTGACTGGTAAAAAAAGATGTCTCAACTAAATCAAGCTTCCTCTGCCTTGAATTATCGTGGATGATTGGTGGGCGAGATAAATTCATTAGTTCTTTTTCTATAAAATCATGGTAATCATTTCTTCTTATTTCAATTTTTCTTTTATTAATAAAAATATATTTTTTTAATCATAATATCGACTGATTATCAAAAACACTTTCAAAATTTATATGATTTCAAAGAAGATCAATCTAAAATGTTTATAATAAATCATAATGTAGAAACGTTCGCGGGATCAAGATAGCGATGCTTAAAAAGAGGTAGAGTTTACAATAATACCCCTTCTCCGTGGAAACCATTACCTTTATTAGATTGTATTCCTTATTTTATTTTAGAGATGTGTTTCTCAATAGAATAACTGAAATACCTATCGAATGTCAACTATGTATTGATAGAATTTTCTGAATTATCTTGAAAGCTCCCTCAATCTCTCTGAAATAAATAGAAATGTAAATAAGGAATAATGTGGTAAATTCGTACCTAAATTTAATATTTATTGAATGTGCGCTGAAATTCCAATTGCCTAAAGGTTTTCACATTTATAAAATTCATAAAATATAACCTATATTAAATAAATATACACATAAATATATAAATAATTTATTATCATAAAATACATGTTTTCTGATTTTGATATCTGCAATCAGAATTAATTTATCTTTTGTATTTATCAGATATGAAGACTAATGTGAACACAAGAATTCCAGAACGGTCGGTGACCGAGTTCCTCTGTATATATAATATATATATATATATATATATATAAAACTTGGAAATACAATGTTTCTGGTTTGGTTAAAAAGGTATAATTAAAAAGTTGTATCAAAAGTTCGTTCCCAAAGCGGAAGCCCCATATAAAATAAAATAAAAATTATTTAAATATATACCAATATAAATGAAGTTTAATAAATAAAAGTTCGGTCCCACTGTTGATGAGCGTGCCAACGTTATTGAAATAATGTAATAGGGTTTAAAACAACATTTTAGTATTCTAGTAGAGAGCTAGATCATTTAAAATACAATATAACGCGGCTAATGATTGTAAAACGAAAATTGAAATTATACCGCGAATGTTTCTTTTATAAAAATCGAAATTTATTTTCAAAAAGAAATAGCGACATTTCTAACTTTGAGGATGAGGTATGGAAAGGTGAAACATGAAGAGTAATGGCGAACGGAATCCCGCCCCTGGACACTTTTTATTTTTCCGTTCGCCATTACTCTTCATGTTTCACCTTTCCATACCTCATCCTCAAAGTTAGAAATGTCGCTATTTCTCTTTGAAAATAAATTTCGATTTTTATAAAAGAACTAGATCATGTTTGATCAGAAATTACGATCCGAGTACAATTTCGCTTCTTTAAGAAAAAAAAAAGAGCTAAATGCAAATATGGCGGCAAAAGAAATATGCGAAGTGGGAGAGAAAGAGTCAATAGAAGAACAGCTTTAAAATGATTCAAAAGAATCAAAGAAGTAGACATCAACCTTGAGAACAAACCTCGAATGGGACGACCACATGTAACGGATATTGAGACCCTACGATATCTGGTGATGGACAACCCACAACAATCTACGCGTGAAATGTTAGCCAGACTTGGACAATCCAAAGATACGATGAACCGAACTCTGCACAAGTTGCATAACTCTTGTCAAAATAACTACCGTATACGGTTTCCAATACAACGACAACTATAGAAATATTTCAAAACTCATACTAGTCTCCTTTGATATTAAATGGCTATACCTTTCAATCCCACATGAAGGAGTAATTACATTTTTTTTTTAATGTTCAACTCAACCTACCAATCGATCTTGATAACAAATGATGTTTCTTTAGACTTACTCAAGCTATGCTTATCATTATGTTATTTCAATTACAAGAATCAGCACTATAAACAAGTCAAAGGGCTCTCAATGGACAGCCCAATATTCTCATCTTAGAGAGGCAAACATATTCATTATTTTACCATCAAAAATGAATGATAAAGCGAGAGAGAGAGAATATTAATAATAAAAAATTACAATATAGGAGATATATGTTGTTTTTTTTTCTTAACTGAAAATGACAATATAACAAGAATTCTGAATTTCTTGAACACTTGTGAAACAATTTCTATCATTTAGACATGAACTACAAGACAAAATATTTATTACACATTCCTGGCCCTCACCAGAGTCATCTATAAAACAGGACTTCACCGGTAGGCAACTCATACAGGTGGTTACTTGACTTAATCATAAAATATCTGTCATGAATACTTTCTCGCAGAGAATTTCAACTCGTTCCTTTCATAAACTATAAAATGTACAAGAAGAGAGAATGATACAATTGAATGAATCACAAGCCTAAATTTGGCCCATAGAATTTGTCAAAAGAAAATATTACAGATTAAAATGCACCCCTCTAACAAATAGCCAACTCAGCAATCATACTGCACTTTACCATACATCTATGATATTGGAAGAACTAGTTAAGCCTTCAAGAAATATAATATCAAAACAATATAACAGGCACCTGAAAATGTAAGAACGCTTACCTGCCATCCCGATTCCAAACATAATCCAAATATATTATATAAAAATCAAGTCTAATTCACAGATTTTCTTGCCATTTATGCCCAGCGGCATACATAGGAGAGACAGGAAAAAAGCTATAAGAATCATCCAATCAACACCGGACAGCCATAAAATATTATAACCCTCTTTCCCTCTTAGTAGATCAAGCCCTAAAACTGGGTTTCCTACCAAATTTAGACCCAGCTGAAATAGGTTAACATAATATCAAGGAAAATATTACCGGAATTCTATAGAAGGCTGGATTCAATATAGAAGGAACAATATACGCAACATAATTTGAAAAATCGATATCCCTTAATATTTTAACATATACATTTTGCTGAATTTTGTTTCAATATATATATGCTGAATTTGTACATTTATTTATTCTTCTACTGATTATCATTCTTCACAATTTTTAGTGCATTTTTTGCTTGTGTTAGATAAATTTTAATATTTCCTAACAGCTGTATAGGCACGTAAAATTATAGCGAGCCTTTCTGAATAGTCGTGTTCCCCGATGAAGTTTGTTGTATAGACAATATTAAATATTGATAGAAATAAAGGATATTTGATCCATATTATATGCACGGATATTTTAAAAGAAACCAGTATATATAGAAAACCAAAACGCATACAGGCAAATATCTCAATTTTAATTTATTTGGCCCCATTAATTCTTAGACATCAAGCTTACCAGAATAAATAGCAAAATAGAAAACAAGTATATATAATTCATTTGGCCCCATTAATAATAAAATATCCGGTATAAAAAAACCTTCTAAAAGAATTTCCACCCACTGCTCCTCAAATATTAAAAATATTAAATCTGAACAAAACATATTTTACAATGAGATGAAAATAATTAATATCCTCCAAGTTTCACCAAGAAACATATATATAAGCCCACCAACAGTCCTACAAACAATAGTGAAGAACCGAATAAATACTGTGCACTACCATACAATTATGTCATTGAAAGAATAACAAGAATACTTAAAAATTACAATATCAAAACCCGATACAAAACCACAGCAAATCTAAAAGAAATTCTACGCCATCTAACACTAAACACAATAGCAATCATGAATTTAAATCAAATATAGTATATCGCATTCCATGCAAATCATGCCCAGCAACTTACATAGGAGAAACAGGTAAAACTCTTGAAGAAAGAGTAAACCATCACAAAACAGCTTTTAAAAACCATAGCTCATTATCACTTTTAGTAGATCACGCACTCAAACAGGACCATATACCAAATTTTGAAAATACAGATATTATATACAACAACATTCAGGATAAACACTCAAGACTCTTTTTAGGAAGTTGGACCTCAATGAAAGATACCAACAGCATTAATAGAAAAATTGACATCCCTCCGCTATATTTACAGTTCAAATCGATTTAAAAATTATTTTCTTATACTTATTATGAATCATGTATATATAGTCTATTATTATTTATATTTGTGTGTATATATTTTAAATTTTAGCCCCAGAGTTGTAAATATTTTATATATCGTCACGTGAAGGCATCGCGTGATCATCCAAAGGAGTTTAAAAACAAGAAACTCCCTGATGAAGTTAGGCGTACAGCCTATTGAAATATTGGCATTTAATATTAAATAAAATGTTTGTTCTATTTTAGATCCAAAATATGCATTTTAATTAATATATATATAATTACGATATTAAAAATAAGATAATTAAAAACAGAAATAAAAAAAATGATTATATAAAAAAAAACGACAGAGTTCAGCCCTCCTAATTTAAGAAAGTAAAATTAAAATTAATATACTTTTCGTTTTTTCTTCAATTTTATTATTTTTTTCTGTATAAAGGCTAGTTGTAAGACTGCATCATAGAATTAAATTCCATTTCTGCAAATTAAAGATGCGGTGTGGAGATAAAAATGGAGTCCTTATGAATATAATTATTTTTTAAATTGTTTCAAGTTTGGAATTGAAGAAAGTGTGTAATAATGTCTGATTGGTATTTGCATTTTATAATAAAGATTATTATTTTCAATTTTAATTAAATTTTAATGAAAGAGGTTGAATTTCTATTTTATAAACATTTCTAATCTTCAGAGACGTCACTATATTTAATCGTGTTAGCCCACGCCGAGAATTTCGAGAATATTTCTAAATCCAACAAGAAGTGTGTAGTCTTCCTGCGCTAATTTATTCCCTTATCAAGATTTAGCGACGCATAGCCAAGTAGGAATTGCCTCCTATTCTAAGGCTAACTTGAAATAGGCAGCTAATGCTACACCGGAAACTGAGCTAGCTGGCATCGCAATTACATTTGATCTAACATTTTCTATAAAACTACAATATAAAATTAGTAATAAGTTTTTGATTGAAACAAATAAGGGAAATATTTAGAGAAAGTGACTCTTCTACTTGTATATCATGATTGTGATGGGTAAAAATGAACTATCTACAAATGGACTATTTCAAATCTGAATATCTTAAACACACACAGACTGATGTGTTAGCCCACAGTCACACATGCGACGAATAAACTTGGAAATATTTGTTCCGTATAAATATCAATAACATATTAGTCTGGGTGTCACACGTGTATATCTAAACCAAACTACCGAACCTCTTCAAATACGCATTTGGAATTTTGAAATAAGAATTCTTTTAATGGTGGTTAGTAATTTTTATGATAAATGGCAGAAGTAAATCATCTACAATCAGTGTCACGATGAGGAAGTGACCTCTTTCATTAATCTAGCACCTGATCCACTTTTCTCTACTTTAATCTCTTGTTGAGCATTTAAAAACATTTCAAAAAAGGGTTGTAAGATTTAAGTTATAAAGTGGTTATGGAATAAAATAGTAACAATTAAATTTTATTTTCTATAATTTTAAAGTTATGTTTGAATGTTATATATTTATTTGACATACTTTAGAATTTTGGTTAAATTGTAAAAAAACCTAAGTATATACCGTTAGATTTAAAATTAACTACACTCAACTAATTATTCAGAAATGTTTTTACAGTATACTCTACTATGCTTATATTTAAAAAAAAAATAACATTTATATTTTAGTTGTTCAAACACAATATAAATACCAATAAATATAATTTTCGAATCATATTTTATTATTATTATATTTGAAAAATAAATGAAAAATGATTCATTTTAATACCACATACTCTGTCATCGATTCTATTGAATATAGCATGCATGTATACCTATTGTACAGTTGATGGTAAAATGAGAATAGATTTGAACGAATATAGTAAATTTGTTTGATACATCCATTCACCCTTTGTCTCTTTCAAATATCGTTTAACAACTTCACCTAATCTTCAAATAATTGTACAATCATTGAGACAAAATATATCTCCTATACAATCTGAAGAATTAGAAAATATCGAGGTGAATTATTTAAGTAACCATTATATATTAGTAAATTAAATTTTATTGCCCTCTATCGTTAAAATTTTACACAAATAAATTTACTGGCAATGCGTTTCTTTTTTAAATCTCTACAGACCTTACTGCAATGATATGATTTTAATGAATGAGAGGGCTTGGCTCATCAGTAGTGAATCCTCTCAGCGGTTTCGCGAATTTGGCGAAACCGCTGAGAGGATTCACTACTGATGAGCCAAGCCCTCTCATTCATTAAAATCATATCATTGCAGTAAGGTCTGTAGAGATTTAAAAAAGAAACGCATTGCCAGTAAATTTATTTGTGTAAAATTATGTAAGTGTTTTTAAATTGTACCTCAGATTTTTATATGAAGTATAAATGTTATGTACTTATGTGTTTACACAACAAATAAATAACGCACATCAAATAATTATGCTTAAAGCAAACAGATTATTTATATTAGGGAGAAATTAATCTTTATACTATAATTATAGAATCAAATTTAAGGAAATGGTCCTCTAATTTTTCATTATGTTTGCATTTTAAAGTCAACAACTTTCTTTTTAGTGTTAATTTTGTAAACACGCCTCATCTTTCAAATATATTTTCAAGCGCTTTTATCGTTTCTTTAGCTATTTTTGGATCTTTAATTATGTCTAGATGTTTATCAGTTAAACATTGAACAAGCGTAGATTTTGCCTTTGCATCCTTAATTGCAAATAACTCGCGTTCTTTTTCTTCGCCAAAATCATTAATTTCCTTTTCTAATGTTAGATGTATTTTTTTTTTCATTCTAACAATAGTTTAACTCTAAATTTTCAGCTGTTGAAATTTGTTCCAGTTAAAATTGACAAATTAGAATTATTTACGATCATTTTTTAATAGTTATTTAAAGAGTTGTACTTACTAAACACGTTGTTGATAATTCTTTGTTATTATTTAAACTTCATTCTCATAATCTGTTATTTTGTAGTTTATTTAACATACTACAAATTAAGATAATAATATTTTATTATCTTTGAAAAAATTACAACCATTAAAGAATATAAAAACTCACAAAATGTAAACATTAGGGCTATACATATTATTTTGTATGAGAAATCAAGAAATGGGTATTTAGGGCCAAATTTGCGTAAATATGCTTAACACGTGAAAAAAAAAAACAATAGAAAAAAAGATAAGTGGGTCAGGTGTTGATATTAAAAATAAAGAAGGCATTTCCTGACCACGAGCACATGTGCTTTTTAGATGGCAGAGCGCCATCTAGTGGAGCAAAAATAAACTAAACGTTTATTTATCTTACTCCGTGATGAAATACTCATTTCTTGATTTCTCAAGAAGCCTCTGGGACCAAAAATCTTTTTGGTCGCAGTGGCTACAGCCTACTCCACCCTGACGAGCGCCAACAGCGCGAAACGCGTTCGTGGATGGCTTTTCTTGATTTGTCAAGAAATTGGGTTGGCCAAATATCACGGAACAAGCTAAATAAACGTTTGGTTTATTTTTGCTCCACTAGATGGTGCTCTTCCATCTAAAAAGCACATATGCCCGTGGTCAGGAAATGCCTTCTTTATTTTAATATATACCTTTATATATAGTATAGTTATGAAAAATTTTAAGATTAATAAAACATTTTATTTAATTTAAATGTGTGAGGTTTTTTTTTAAATTTATTTGCAATAAATAATTAGCTAGATTATATTAAAAAAAAAAAAGTAACACCAGCAAAGCATCGGCAGTTACGCGTCATAGGCTGGGTGAAAAAAAGGAATAAGCGAAGAGAAAGTTTTAAAGAGAAGAGCAAAGACAGAACCATGATAATAATTTTCTAAATATAAAATAAAGCTAATTAGAGAGAGAGAGACGTATTTTTTTCTCTATTTTCTCTCTTGATGAAAGAAGGTAGATTTTTGTGATTTTTTTATAAGCTTATTTTAAAGACAATCTAGTGTAAATGTGGAGGACACGATATAAGATAGTATATTAAATTAGGAGGGATGAAAACCTTAAAGGTTAGACCAGATGAAAACCATAAAGGTTAGACCAGATGGAAAGAGGATGGTACTCAGGCGGGCCTCTTCAGATGAAGACCTGAGCAGCAGTTTCGTCCCTTTCTCCATTACTGCCAAACCATGCCTCTTCGACCAAATAGAAAGCAAATTTAGGTTGGAACGGAGAGGTCTAACCTTTATGGTTTTCATCTGGTCTAACCTTTAAGGTTTTCATCCCTCCTAATTTAATATACTATCTTATATCGTGTCCTTCACATTTACACTAGATTGTCTTTAAAATAAGCTTATAAAAAAAAATTCCCAAAAAAAAAAAAAAATCACAAAAATATATCTTCTTTCATCAAGAGAGAAAATAGAGCAAAAAAATACGTCTCTCTCTCTAATTAGCTTTATTTTATATTTGGAAAATTATTATCATGGTTCTGTCTTTGCTCTTCTCTTTAAAACTTTCTCTTCGCTTATTCCTTTTTTCACCCAGCCTATGACGCGTAACTGCCGATGCTTTGCTGGTGTTTTTTTTTCTTTTTTAAAAATATAATCTAACTAATTATTTATTACAAAAAAAAATAAATAAATAAACCTCACACATTTAAATTAAATTTTAAAAAAATATATTAATCTTAAAATTTTCATAACTATACTATTTGATACAGAATTAGCTTGCTGTTCTGACTCAAAAGTAATTCAAAATCTGTAGTTCTTAATAGTTTACTTTCCTCTATTTTCCAAATATAAAAAAAATTACTATTAATATATAAAGTAGTGTCAAATCTATAATATATATGAAAAAACTGGTAAAATAGTGTATAGATAGTGAAAAAATTATAAATATTATATTTTAAGGTAACAAAAAGGTTTTGTATATTTTGTGACAAATTGGGCTATAACAAGCTTCGGCAATTACGCGTCAGATGAGCGGGGAACATAGGGGGAAAAGGAATAACTGAAGGTATTAAGAAAAGAAAAAGAGAAAAAACAGAACCATGTTAACCTTCTATCAAATTCTCATAAGCAAATAGAAAGAAAATTTAATTTTTTATATATTAAAAAAAATGTATGTATATATTTTGTTAATATAACATAACCTTTGTTAAATTTTTCTAGTAGATATTGTAGTCAAATTTGTTTATGTTTTATGTTAATGGAGACCATAATAGTTCAACCTTGGAAAAATGAATATATAAAAAATATATCTTCTAATAATTTTAGAGAATAAAAATAAGTGTGACACATGAAGTGAAAAATAACATTTATTTTTTGTAAATAGATAACTGTGTGTGTATAAATAGTTTAGTATTTTGGAATAAATTGCTTAAAACCTTAAAACGAACCATAAAACCTTAAAATTGTTAGTGTATTATCTATATTGATATTGGAATCAAATTGCTTAAATATAACTGATAAATTAAAATATTTATTGACATTTAGGAGCTGTTTTATTGTAAAAATAAAAATATGTAACAAATCTAACAAAAGTAGAAGTAATTAACAATTAGAGTAGAAGCGTGAAATAGCTACCACCATTAGATATTAATAAAATTCAATAATACGCACGTTTCAAAAGCGAAGCAATTTGATAATGAGAAATAAATTAATAAAATTTGAAATAAAAAATTATACGATTGGAAATTTGAAAAAAAAAATTAAATATAACTGCAAATATTTGGAGAATAAAAATAAGTATGACACATGAAGTAAAAATAACGAATATTTTGGTAGATAGATCGCTAATTAGAGTTCAGCATCTTGGAGAATATTGCTTAAAACTTAAAAACTAAAAACTCTGTTAGTGTATTATCTATATGGATATGCGTGAAGATAGTGGAACCAGATTACTGAAACATAACAGATGAATTGAAATATTTATTAACTTTTGGCATTTTTGTTTTTGTGAAAAAAAATTATGAAACACGAAATATCTACCATTAGAAAAATTACTAAAATTCAATAATACTCAGATGTTTTAAAAACAAAGCAATGATGACTAATTGAATATGAGAATATTTTATTTCAAAATTCTATTCTGTGTTAGTTTAATATTTAGAACTAAAGAATGCGATTTCGTGTCCCCGATTTCTAAATATACAATTTGTATTTATATATAAAATCGCCGGCGGCCGACGCGAATTCGCGAACTATTATATATATATATTTTTTGAAAATAGAGCAATCCATACTCAATTCATTAGATAATAAAAGGCATATATTGGATTTAATAAAATCTTTATTTTGCCAATATTTCGGCTGGCTGAACGCCAACCTTTATCAAGACATTACATTTTTGTAAACACAAACTCAGCGCCCCATAGTGTTATAATATCAAAGTTGAAATCAATTAAAATACAGAGTAGGTGGGAGAAATTTGTGCATGAAAATATTATCATAAATATTGCAATGAAATATGTAAAATATCTTAAAATATTAAAGGAAAAAATGTATTCTATCTTATATTTAAAAAATATTGTAATAAGTACATACAAATAATTCATTAATAATTAATTAAGAGATAAATGTAAAAATATATGTATCTATTAAAACATTTGAAAATAAATTCAAAAGGATTTAAACAATAAACCGTAAGAACCTTTTTAAAAAAGTTTAACAAAAAATGTGGGTATTTAAAAAAATTCATTTTAAAATTTATGGAGATCGATTTATATATAAGTAAAAAAAATATTTTATAAAAATGCATTAAAATGGAAGTTAAAACAATTTAGGATGAATATATGAGAAAAAATAAATTAAAAATGGAAACTAAAAAAGTTTAAATTATTGCATGTAATATGTTATATATTTAATGTATCAATACTTTTGCGTTTTGAAGCGATAAATGTAAAAATAATTACTAATGTGTGAAAATATAATTCAAGAAATCGCGGGTATTACAACAAAATTTAAAAATTCATTGTTGTAATAATCAATTTCAACATTTTACTCTTCTTTTATTTTTTGACCAATTGACCGCTGTATATAATAATTGCTACCATTGTTGTGTTTGAGTATGTTAAGTAAGCTGCTTTAAGTTTATGTAAAATTTGAGCATTATTAATTAAACATTCTTTTTTTAAAAACATTTCCCGGCCTTCTCCTTCCTCTTTTTTTAACAGGTTATGGGCCCAGGACTGATTGTCTAAGAAATTAAGAATCAAGAATGTCCAGTCTATATCAAATTGAGAAGTTGAATAAGCAAAACTTTGAGACATGGAGGCTTCAAATGCAAATGATTCTTATTCACTCTGATCTGTGGAATTATGTTGATGAAGCTAATATTAAACCTGAACCCGGTCACCAAGAGTTTACTTATTGGCATATAAAGGATCAGAAGGCTCTCGCTACAATTGTATTGGGCTTGAATCCATCAGAACTCTCTCTTAGTTCATGTTAAGAACTGTAAGACTGCCGAGGAGGCCTGGAAAAAAGATTGAAGAAGTTTATCGACCAAAAGGACCTGCGACGAGAGTTTCCCTGACCAAAAGGCTAATACAGATGAAAATGAGGCCTAGTGATGATTTGAAAGATTACCTGAGTAAATTTACTTTATTGGTGGACAATCTAGGTGAAATTGGGGCTCAAGTACACGAAGACTTTTTAGTTATACTCTTGTTGTGTAGTCTTCCAGAATCGTACGAAGGATTCAGGACTGCAATAGAAACCAGAGATGAGCTCCCAAAACTTGAAACTTTAAAGGTGACGATTATAGAAGAAGATCAAAGACAGCGTGAAATGGAGGGAACTTCGTCTGGAGAACAAAATGCCTTTGTTGGAAATATCCGGAAAGAAAAATTACTAATTCCACTAAACCATCAAATCGGAAGGATTTCAAATTTAACTGCTTTTACTGTGGCAAGAAAGGCCACAAAGCGGCTGACTGCTGGTCAAAAAGGAACTCTAAAAGGAACAATACTCGAATGGCTGCTTCCTTGGAAATTAGAGATGAAAAAACTCTTGATGTTGACGAGTGGTGCCTGGATAGCGGCGCAACTGCACACATGTGCTGCTTAAGAAAAGCATTTTCAAATTTAAGAGGAACAGAGCCAATAGCCGTTAAATTAGCGAACGACAAAAGCATAGAAGCTCTAGGTACAGGAACGGTAGAATTGGAAGTTTTCGAACATGGTGAACCATTTTTATTAAAATTAGAAAATGTGTTGTTTGTCCCAGGACTGAAGGGAAATTTATTTTCAGTCGGCACCTGTGCAGAAAAATCATTCTTTGTAAAATTTATGAGAGGAAAAGCGGAAATTGTGAATCCATTGAGTAAAATTTGCATAGAAGCTTACAAAAGAAAAGGACTTTATATATTGCGTCAAACTAAATATGTAAAAACACAATTTACCAGAATGTGTATAGACATAAATAGCAGTGACATTTGGCATAGTAGATTTGGTCATCTTAATTTTGATGACCTTAAGAAATTGCAGAGAGAAAATTTAGTCAATGGATTACCCAAGGGTGAATTTAAAAGTACACTGCGTGACATTGAAAATGGAACACCAAGAAATAGTGGCCAGAAAATTATGCAAATATCAGGGTAGACGCGCCTAACCGAGTTATGCAAATGATGTAAAATGCCCAGCTCTCGTGCGCACATGGAGTAAGATATAAGGGAAGGAACTTGCAGAAAGGACAGTATTTGTGTTGTTATTTCTTCAAGGAAAATCATTGTAGAAATTTTGTTCTTGTGTCAAAAGACACGTGTAATAACAGAGAATGCCAGGTCATCGTAAACGGAGGCAGTTCAAGCAGACAGACGCTTTTACGAGGGGCATGGTGATCGGACTGAAAAGGGCAGGTTGGTCCATACGTCAAATCGCAGCTGATACACACCTTGGTGCGTCCACGGTGCACCGACTGTGGAGAAGATGGTTGGAACAAGGAAATGTGGCAATTTATAGGAATGTCGGTGCAACCAGAGTGACGTCAGCACGTGTGGATCGGCGTATCCTTCGACAAGCAGTGGCGGCCCCACAAGCCTCTTGTACCGCCATCCTGCAACATGTGCAAGACACCCTAGATCATTCCATCTCGACCAGAAACCATTTCCCGTCGATTGGTTGCTAATGGCTTGCACTCATGCCGTCCGCTAAGAAGACTGCCATTGACCCCACCGAATAGGCGCCAACGTTTGGAATGGTGCCGGGCTAGATCGACGTGGATGACGGAATGGCACAGGGTCGTGTTCTCAGATGAGTCGCGTTTCTGCTTGTCCAGTGATAGTCGCCGTGTACGCGTGTGGCGTCGACGTGAGAAAGGTCCAATCCGGCAGCAATTGTGGAACGCCCCACCGTGCGACAACGTGGAATCATGGTTTGGGGCGCAATCGCGTATGATTCCAGGTCACCTTTACTTCGTATTCAGGGCACTATGACGGCCCCAACGATACGTTGATGATGTGCTGCGACCGGTGACACTCCCCTAACTTCAGGGGGCACCCAATGCCCTTTATCATCAGGATAACGCCCGACCGCACACTGCTCGCATTAGCCAACAAGCTCTGCAAGATGTACAGATGCTTCCCTGGCCACCGTACTCTCCTGATCTCTCACCAATTGAGCACGTCTGGGACATCATTGGACGCCGTTTGCATGCCTTGCCACAGCCACGTTCAGAAGACGAACTGTGGCAAATGGTTGAGAGGGAATGGAGAGCCATCCCTCAGGACGCCATCCGTACTCTGATTGACTCTCTACCTAGAGGTGTTGCTGCGTGCATCGCCGTCCGCGGTGGTCCTACTTGCTACTAGCCGACGCCGTTCTCGCTCTGTATTATGACTATCATTTTGAAATAAAGATCACTTATTGTTCGTCCCTGTCTCTCTCTGTCTGCCCAGTTTCATCACTTTCTGGCCACTATTTCTTGGTGTTCCATTTTCAATGTCACGCAGTGTATATCAAGTTGTAAAATTTGTATTAGGGGTAAACAGACTCGATTGCCATTCCCAGAAGTCTCTCTGACAAAGTCAACAGAGCCACTGCAACTTATTCATTCTGACATATGTGGACCTATGAGAACAAAGTCATATGGCGGTGCATTGTACTTCGCAACTTTTATTGACGATTTCTCACGAATGATATTCACTTTTGTTATGAAACGAAAAAGTGAAGTTTTCAATGGATTTAAAGTCTTTAAAAGGTTTGCTGAGAAATAAACTGGCAAGAAAATAAAGGCAATTAGAAGTGACAGTGTCGCAGAGTATTTGAGTACAGATTTTAAATAATATTTATTGGAGGAAGGAATTAGACATCAGCTCTCAATTGAATATTCTCCGCAACAAAATGGAGTTGCTGAAAGAGCGAACAGAACTCTGGTAGAAATGACTAGATGTTTCATAATTCAAGCGAACCTCCCAGATCCACTTTGGGCTGAACTTGTGCACACATCTACATACATCAGAAACAGATGCCCAAGAACAAATGAAAGTCGAACTCCGTATGAAATATTTATAGGAAGAGAACCAACCGTTTCTCATTTAAGAATGATTGGATGTAAATGTTTCGCTGTTGACAACCGTCCGAGAAGAGGAAAATTCGCTCCTCGTAGTGAAGAATACCGACTGGTTGACTATTCTCCCGAGTCAAAGGCGTACAGATTATGGAAGCCTGGAACAAACATGATGATAAAAAGTCGAGATGTACGTTTCCTCGAATCTGAAAACTCTACCTTAAGGAATGACGTGATACAAATTGAAGCTATACCACAGAAAAAGGAAGATATATTATTGGAGGAGGAAAGTCTTCAGGATGATGAAAAAACTTTGCCCGGAACTGATTCGGAGTTTTTAAGCGAACCATCAGAAACAACGGAAGTCATCTCGCAGAGAGGAAGAGGAAGACCAATAATTTTACGTACTGGAAAACCGGGAAGACCACGAAAGGAATACGTTGAAGCTAACTTGTCTAAGGATTTTAGACAGAACACCAGTTTGCCAGATCCAAAGGGTTTAGATCAATCCTTGTCTAGTGAAGATTCGCATCTATGGAAAAGGGCAATGAAGGAAAAGTACAGTTCCCTTTTGAAGAATGGAACTTGTCGATCCTCCTAAAACCAAAAATATAATAGGAAATAAATGGGTCTTCCGAAAGAAATTTAGAGCCGACGGCTCTATTGAACGGTATAAGGCTCGACTTGTAGCAAAAGGTTATTCCAAAAAATACGGTATTGATTATGAGGAAACCTTTGCACCAGTTGTACGCCACAGTATGATCAGAACAGTTTTAGCCTTGGCCGTTGAATATGATTTACTAGTCCATGAAATGGATGTTCTGTCTGCCTTCTTGAATGGTGATGTCAAAGAAGAAATTTACATGACACAACCAGAAAATTTCGAGTCAAAGAAATATCCAAGAAGGGTATGTAAACTAAAGAAGGCCATATATGGTCTGAAACAGGCTGGAATGACTTGGCATGCAAAGCTCGATTCAGTATTAAAAGAAATGGGCCTAGAACAGATGAAAACTGATAACTGTGTCCACATCAAAAGAGAAGAAGGAGTTCTTCTGGTTGAAATATATGTTGATGATATGATTGTTGCTGCAGAAGAAGAGAACACGCTGATTTGCTTCAAAGAAAGTATGAAGAAGTTGTTTAAGATAAATGATCTTGGAGCACTGAATTGTTGTCTTGGGATACGGGTACAGAGAGGAGTGGATGGATCTATATCACTCGATCAGGAAAGATACATTGAAGAACTTCTAGAGAAATATGAGATGAAAGAATCAAACCGATCTCTACGCCCATGGACCCTAATTACAAAGTGACAAAATGATCACCTATAGATGGTGAGAATGAGCCAGTAGATAAGATAGAGTATAAATCTTTGATAGGATCACTGATCTACCTATCTGTCTCAACAAGGCCTGACATTGCCTATACGAAAAGTACTTTAGGACAATTTAGCAACGATCCTAGAAGACAACATTGAAATATTGCAAGGCGTGTTCTAAGCTACTTGAGAAAAACATCAGGCCTAAAGATTACTTTCAAAAAATCGATGAAGGAACTTTATGGTTATGTAGACGCGGATTGAGGCGGAAACCTCATGGACAGAAAGTCTCATTCAGGATTTGTGTTTTACTTGGCGGGCGGTCCAATAGCGTGGGAATCCAAAAAACAACAGACTGTTTCCCTTTCAAGCACTGAATCGGAATACATCGCACTTTGTGAAGCTGGTAAGGAGGCTGTTCACATAAGGATGCTTTTAGATGAATTGGGATTTGGTGAAATATTGGAAGGACCTATAGTTTTGAGGACAGACAATCAGGGAGCTCAGCAATTGACAAGGAATCCTGTGTACCATGCGCGAACAAAGCACATTGACATCAAATGGCATTACATCAGAAATATTTATAATGAAGGTCTTGTCGAAGACGTCCATACACCAACCCAGGAGAATGTTGCGGATATCTTCACCAAGAGTCTGACAAAGATCTCTCATGAGAAATGTATTCGTGAATTGGGAATGTAGAAATTGAGGGAGGGTGTTGGAATAATCAATTTCAACATTTTACTCTTCTTATATTTTTTGACCAATTGACCGCTGTATATAATAATTGCTACCATTGTTGTGTTCGAGTATGTAAAGTAAGCTGCTTTAAGTTTATGTAAAATTTGAGCATAATTAATTAAACTTTCTTTCTTTAAAAACATTTCCCGGCCTTCTCCTTCCTCTTTTTTTAACATTCATTAAAGCAAAAAAAAAAATAAAGCAAATTTATGTAATTAAAAAAAAACGGCACCTCTCCCTTCAAAATAGTATATAATAAGTCAATTTAAAATAAAAATTAACTAATTGAAATTAAAATAATTAGACAAAAAAAATTAAGAAGATCTAAATGGTGTGTAGATGTCTGGTAAATTAATGTTCCTATTTATGCTTTCTTTGTCTTCTGCAGAGGCCCAGCTTTCTAAGAACAATCGGCAGTGTTTTTCCTTAATGTTCTGGTATAAAACAGCTGTATTTTCGAAATCCGGAGTGTGGTTGTTTTTTAGTGCATGATCTACAAGGAGAGACAGTGGGTTGTAATTCCTTAATCCTGATTTGTGTTGATTTATACGATCTTTGAGTGGTTTGCTGGTTTCCCCTATATAAATAGCATGGCAATTGTTACAAGGTATTTTGTAAATTACGTTGATTTTGTTTTCCATTTTGTTAATTTGCTTAGTGTCTGGATGGCGTAGGGCCTTTTTTAAATTCAAAGATGATTGATAGGTGGTTGTGATGTTGTATCTCTTTAGGAATCTGGCGATGCGTTCAAAGCCGCAGCTGTAGGGGAGGGGGCAGAAAAGCTTTTTGATTGATCAGGGGTGTTATTTAATGGTGGATATTTTGGTTTATAAAAATGTTTTTCGATAAATTTGCTTGGGTAATTGTTGTTTTTTAATTCACTGAAGATTCTATATCTCTCCACTATATCATTAATTTTTGACGAGCAATGTGAATCTAATCTTTTGGAGAGAGATTTAATTACAGCGATTTTATGGTGAACTGGGCCAAAAGAATTGAAATCCAAATAATTACCTGTGTGGGTTGATTTTCTAAATATACTAGTTTCTATTTGGTTAAACTTTCTTTTAAGCTGTAAATCTAAAAATGCCAGAGAATTATTATTTTCAATTTCATGTGTAAATTTTAAAAATGGTCTTAAATTATTTTAAAAAATGAAATTACTACAAAAAATCTGATTATGTAATGCAAAAAATATCATCTATGTACCTTTCCAAAATAAATTTTGAGTTGCTTTGATTCTGTGACAACTTGATCAATTTGGTCCATGAAAATGTTTGCTAATGCCGATGAGATAGGGTTTCCCATCGGTAACCTTTGATTTGTCTGTAGAATTTATTTTGGTGGCTAAAATAATTGTGTTCCAAACAAAGTATAATTAAATCAATAAAAGCCTCAGTAGAGAAAGGGAAATCTAGATTTTGATGGGTTTCTGTAAATTTCTGGAGTGCTAGAATAGCTTCATTGTGGGGGGGATTGAAGTGTAGATCGTATAAAGATCGTATAAATGAACACAAATCAGGATTAAGGAATTACAACCCACTGTCTCTCCTTGTAGATCATGCACTAAAAACAACCACACTCCGGATTTCGAAAATACAGCTGTTTTATACCAGAACATTAAGGAAAAACACTGCCGATTGTTCTTAGAAAGCTGGGCCTCTGCAGAAGACAAAGAAAGCATAAATAGGAAAATTGATTTCCCAGACATCTACACACCATTTAGATCTTCTTAATTTTTTTTGTCTAATTATTTTAATTTCAATTAATTAATTTTTATTCTTAAAATGAATTATTATATACTATAGTCACGACCGTCTTTCCTCCTCAATCAATTCCTCAATTCCTCATGTCACGGATGCGCGCGCATCATCATTATGATCATTATCATTATCTAATGATAATAATAATAATTATTATTATTATATTATTATTATTATTATTATCAACATATATAGTCACGACGGTCTTTCCTCCTCAATTCCTCATCGCTGTCACGGATGCGCGCGCATCATCATTATGATCATTATCATAATCTAATGATAATAATAATAATAATTATTATTATATTATTATTATTAATATATATAGTCACGACCGTCTTTCCTCAATTCCTCATCGCTGTCACGGATGCGCGCGCACAGGGAGGTCACGTGCTTGCCGGCAGCCAACGGGCGCGCGCCGCCGGCATTACGTCATAGATTATAAACACAAGGTAATAAGGCCAAATAAAAAAATAGTGTGTGATAAGGCACAATTTGGATTAACTACTTATATAATTGCCTTTTTCTGTCTGTGTGAAGTTCACGGATAGATTTTGGTCAGAATGGATAAAATAAAAAAATTGTCAAGGGATGGGAATCGAACCCAGACCTTCCGCTTACCGGGCAGATGCCATGACCACTAGGCTACCCTGGACATATTTTTCGTTCACATTTTTATTTTTATATTTTCAAGACACACACAGTTTGGGGCGGGACGTTTCACAAGAGAGACATCCACGGCGCCAATTTATAATTGTAAAGAATAGTATTTTAAATAAAAACATTTTTAAAATATATACGCACTCGGGTAAAACCCGGGCGTTGCCCGGGCCATTCGTCTAGTTATATACTATTTTGAAGGGAGAGGTGCCGTTTTTTTTAAATTGCACAAATTTGCTTCATTTAATTTTTTTGCTTTAATGAAATATTAAATTTTGTTGTAATACCCGCGATTTCTTGAATTATATTTTCACACATTAGTAATAACCTGTAATCAATACATACCACTTGTTTAATTATTTTTACATTATCGCTTCAAAACCCAAAAGTATTGATACATCTATATATATAGAAATGAATGTTTGTATGTTTGTTGGTTTGTATGTCCGGTATACAAATTCGCAGTAATTCACTAATTCAAACCAAAATTATCATACATAGGTAAAAAATAACGGGGATGACGATAGGCTATTTTAAAAATATATAAATCAATTATTAAAACTATATATTCAAATTATTTGACTTAGCTCACGAGCAGCGCCCTCTAGAACGCTCTGGCGACCTGCCGGCGGCGCGCGCCCGTTGGCTGCCGGCGAGCACGTGACTTCCCTGTGCGCGCGCATTGGGAGGCGGTCGCGTGGAACAGGCCTCGCCGAAGCCATGCGCGCGCACAGGGAAGTCACGTGCTCGCCGGCAGGCAACGGGCGCGCGCCGCCGGCAGGTCGCCTGAGCGTTCTAGACGAGAAGCTTTTTCTTAATTACAATGCAAGTCCTTAACTATATTTACAGGTTTTCTAATTTATAACTATTTCACATATTTACATATATATTTTCATTTTTTGCTATAACTGATCTAATTGGCCGTTTAAAAATAACTGCTCTTGCTATATTTGCTATGTTTTATGTGTTTGAATAATACATTTAATCGTGTAAACCCGGGCGTTGCCCGGGTCATTCGTCTAGTTAAATATATAACATATTACATGCAATAATTTAAACTTTTTTAGTTTCCATTTTTTAATTTATTTTTTTCTCATATATTTATCGTAAATTGTTTTAACTTCCATTTTAATGCATTTTTATAAAATATGTTTTTACTTAATTATAAATCGATCTCCTAAATTTTGAAATAAATTTTTTAAATACCCACATTTTTTGTTAAACTTTTTTAAAAAGGTTCTTATAGTTTATTATTTAAATCATTTTAAATTTATTTTTAAATGTTTTAATAGATACATATATTTTTACATTTATCTCTAAATGAGTTATCAATGAATTATTTCATGTACTTATTACAAATATTTTTTAAATATAAGATAGAACTCATTTTTTTCCTTTAATATTTTAAGATATTTAACATATTTGATTGCAATTTTATGATATTTTTTCATACACAAATTTCTCCCACCTACTCTGTATTTTAGTTGATTTCAACTGTGATATTATAACACTATGCAGCGATTTGTGTATACAAAAATGTAATGCCCCGATAAAGGTTGGCATTCAGCCAACCGAAATATTGGCAAAATAAATATTTTATTAAATCCAATATATGACTTTTATTATCTAATATATATATTTATGAAAAAACATTTAAAAAAATAAAATATATATGTATATGTAATGAGGTGAAGTTACTGTAGCTCTTGTAGAATCCTGTCGACTCACTGTAAATAAGATGATGTCTTGGTCAGCCTCTTGTAGAGAATCCTGTCGACTACTGAAATAAGTTGAAGTTTGGTAAGCCTTGTGTAGAATCCTGTCGATTAACTTTGTGATGATAAAGTGTTGACCGAGAGGAACAGTCAGGATGTGGTGAGTTCTCCAGTACCTCTCTGCACCTTGTAAGTCCTTTAAAAGTTCTCACAGAGTACAGGCAGTCGTGGTCGAGGCAGAGTGGAAAGCTTGGGAATGTCCACACAAAAACGAAGACACAGTTGCACTAAGAAAGATCCGTGCACAGATAAAAGTTGAGCTAGGAGCGAAAGATGGAGATAGAAGAGTTCTTACTAACTACATGTTAGATGAGATCGACATGAGGTACGACCGACGCGGGCTTGCACTGAGGGTGAACTAACTGTATTTTTGGCTAAAGACGGGGGCCTTTATATACCTTTTCTGAGAAAGGGGGTATTGCATTTCAGCACATGCGAGAGGGGCGTGGATCGTCTGGCGAAACTGTACACTGGCGCCGTGGCCGTTTCCATCTTTAGACTTTGTTGTTTTTACAATACTATATGCTCGATCTCTGCTTTAACTCAACTCTTAATCAATTACAGAGTTTATTTATTTATCCTGTTTGTACAAATTGCATTACATATGATGATGTAAAGACACATGTCAATAATACGTATAATCCTTAACAGATGTGTTTCTATTATACAACATTAAAATCTTGTTATAAGTTATTTACAATATGGGTTTGTTGGCTTAAATTACTATACATATATATATATATATATGTGAAAAAATAGTACAAATGTGAAATTGTGCTGAGTTAAGTTGAATAAATAAAGAAAAAATACATCTCTTTATCCTGCAGCTGAAAGTTGCTGATGGCTTGCGTCATCTGTCGGAATGAATACCAGCTGAAGTTGATTTTTAATTATTCCAGAATTGGCCAAATACTCATTCTTGATTAGCGTGGATAGCCTTTCTTGATTAATCACGCTATAGATTTTTTAAAATTAATATATATATATATCAATTGATTTTAAAATATCTTGGATATAAATTGAATAAATACTCATCTCCAAAAACCCGTTGCATTGTTTAATACATATCTGTATATAAATATGTATCATCAAAAAGCCCTATAAATATCTATCTATAAATATACCGGTGCTATGAAGTAATCCTCCCTGTACTGACGTGTAATATATAAAGAGAAGTAATAACACACGCACATCGCACGTCTCAATTATCTAACAAATAATTCTCATCGTTGGTTCAACAATTGCTTGATTTGTCACCTCAGGAACCCTCAGTTTCAATGTTTATTTTCGTGGGAACATCCTCACAAGAGAAACAAGTTCAATCTACATCAAATAACTTGAATTTGTGAAATATAATTAATATTTAAACATTCACACAATAGCATATGTTCCTTTACTAAACACTTCGGGCTGATGTTATTACTCTATTTTCGCAGATTTGATTATAAAATATATAGTAAGTACATTTCAGTTATAGGCCTTTGAAATATTATATACTGATAAGAGATTTTCTATTTATTAATATATTTGATAAATATCTAGTTGCTTTGATTGGAAATTTAGAGCCTTTCTCTATACGATATTGGAAACAAATATAATATCCCGAATGTCCAGACCTTTGACCCAACTGAAAAATAAGAAACATTTGGAATCAACAATGTGCAAGTCATGTTTGGGTGGAATAGAAATAAAGAATTCTATATACATTCACTTTTATTCCATTTCTTCAATTATGTTAG
Organism: Cordylochernes scorpioides; assembly: GCA_030710605.1. Lineage (NCBI taxonomy): Eukaryota > Metazoa > Arthropoda > Arachnida > Pseudoscorpiones > Chernetidae > Cordylochernes > Cordylochernes scorpioides. Next base: position 22,159,493 of record CP092875.1, read on the forward strand.
CAAAAGAGCATGTTGTAAACCTACTTACGATTCATATTCCGTTATTGTTGAATTGAAATGTCACAGCAAACTCATTGGTTGAACAGAAACGTGTTACAAACTCCTCGCCGATGGGGACCATCAGACAGACATCATGCTTGAATGGTTTTGATAGAGTTCTTCTGAAGAAAAATATCATCATAGATTATACATAGGTTATGTATCATATAATCAATGTTTATTTGTTTAATTCACATAATATAAATGAAATGTGGCATCTACATATTTCTATAGATTTGTAATTTTAGAATATTTGAACTAAATTAACTTGTATACCGGGTTAAATCTGACCACCTTTGTCTATTTAAAATGTTTTAGATTATTCCTTTAATAAGCTAATTTTAAACGAAAGCGGTGTGGTCCTGAGCTTTTAAACGTTAATGATGTATATTCACAAAATAATACCCTTCTTTCAACCATTCGAGAAGACTTGGTATTTGACCTCGGATAACCGAACTAAAACCATAAAACGACAACATTTCGATAATAGCGAGCAAACAGAGAATAATTTAAATAAAAAACCGTTTTCCGACATCGTTAAATTCGAAAATAAGTTTCTAGTTATTAAGCTTCTATCGTGTTCTAATAAGGTTTAATTTTATCATTATGTAAACGTGATAAAAAACTCAACTTTAGATTGGCAGGCTTTACTTCGATATATATCAGATCATTCTGGTCGGCGAGAGTAAGATCATGTGTGTGTCCCACTATACTTGTGATTGACTCCAAAATATCATATTTAATTGTCCAAAAATATGCCTATCCTTATTTCAAGTTAACTTAAGTTATACGTTCTGTTATAGGCTTTATATACATACATAAATCAGGATTGACCAAATATTTCTTTACCAATCAAAGTTTTGTTATACCAGTATGACAGCCTTAGGTCTAAACTCAGCACACCCTATCCAATCAATTTAAAGACATATGGTTTTTCACCGTCTAGGCTAGTCTAGGATAAATAGTCGCATGTACTTAGAGGATTGCAATAGAGAACTTACAATATACATTAATATTTGGAAACATTATTATTTGAAGCAGAATATTATCTTATAAATTAATCAAGTAGAAATACCTTTTTTTTAACCATTCGTGGGAGCGCCCGCTTATCACCAAGGTCCCACGCGCTAATCTCGTGATCGCGCGAGCTTCAATCAGATTATAATTCTACCACTCTAGTCTAGCATGTAGTGTGCTGCATTTATGTACTACCTCTAGAAGTAAACATATATTTTTACCTCTCGCCCACTGTCTTTCTTTCTGCAAACAACACTTCCTCAAGCGTTGTTAAATAGTTTCTCCCAAGATATAAAATATAATTAATTAATATTATAAGAATATTTTATATAAAAATATATATTTTTAAAAGAACGTCATATATATGTTAATATTATCTATATTATGACAAATTATTGCATCCTGTAATTCTGTTAAATATAAACTTCTATATATTTAGTTAAAATATTCAATCCTATTCATATAAAGTTCAAATATGTTGTCAAGAATCCTGAAGAAATACTCCAAAAACCAAAAATATAATTAATATAAACAATCATTCATTAGTATCATTTGATGTTTGTAACTTATTCACCTGCCTAGATTAGAAATTAGTGCTGACAACCCTAGAAAAAACTTTAACATATTTAAATCTAGAATTACCTTCAAATACTATCCTATACTTAACCGATATCTGTTTAGAATTTTCATATATATGTTTAAATGACAACATATACCAGCAAGTCAATGGTATTTCAATGGGAAGTCTCCTCTCTCCAATTTTAGCTGATCTCCTCTTAAACTGTCTTGACATCCTGGTAAATGAAAGATTCAAACCACCAATATGTACTGGGCAAGATATGTTGATGACGTGATGTCAATAGTGGCTACAGACATTATTAAAAATACTTTGGCATTTTAAATGACTTTCACCTCTTTTAAAATTCACAACTAAACAACACAACAAAAAGGGAGTCCAATGGCTTCCTACACTTTTTGGATATACCTTTCGAAAATGAATTGAATTATCTTCAAACAAGTGTTTACAGAAACCCAGCCACTCACCAGTATACCTCCAAGCCAACTCCTTTGGTCCTATCTCATATAAAACTTCTCTGCTAAAAACTTTCACCAAGCGTGCCTTCACATATTGCTCCACTGACAGGTTCAAATATAAAGAGTTAAACACCCTACAAGAGGAATTAATAGCAAATGGATATATATATACAAAGGAATTTATAAATAAACATTCATATAATATTAACAGCATTTATAGTAAAAAGATATCAAAAATTAGTGTATAATGCCATATGAAACAGGAGCTGAAAAATTAGCTCATGAGTATTAAAGAATTACGAAAAAACACTATTTTTAAAAATGCATAATCTTTGAAAACCATAGTCCGAAATATAATTACAAAACAGAAGGAGAAGATAGAGGACACAAAGTACGTTTTGTATAGGATCCCGTGTAAAAGTTGTAATGTCTACTACATTGGAGAGACAGGTCGCTTCCTTGGGACCAGACTCCAAGAACACAAATCTTCATGGAAGTGTGCAAAGGAAATATTTGCCATGGTGGAGCAAGGTCTTCAACCAGGACTTCAGCCAGATTGGGACAATACGTACACTATATACAGGGGCATCCGTAACTCGCACCAAAGGAAGTTCCGGGAGGCCACAGCATTAAATGAAGGACCCAGGTAGTGTGAATAGATATGAAGAAATTCCCAAATTGTATGTGTCTCTTTTAAACTAATTATTTTTCTAATAACTTCATTTGTTTCTATTTTCATTTCTTTACATTTTGTTCAAAATACATTATATAACACTGCGTTACTATTCTTACATAAGCCTTCAATTTCATTTAAATATTTTTTTAATTTCAATTTTATATTTTAATGTTTTCTTACCATTAATTATTTTTTACCAATAACAAAGTTGTTTCCATGTGATCTACAAGAATTTATAATTAGAGTTTACTGTGCAATAAATTGATAAAGAGGGAGCAATCTCTCGATATATTTTGAGATTCTTTTTCTTTACAGATCCAGGTACGTCCTTTTTTATATAAATTTATTTAATGGATCGCTTTTTGACTCAAACAATATATGTTTAATTGTTTATTAAGTATAGCAACCAACGTTCTACACAAATCGGTTTTGTATTTGTTATAAGAATGCTTTTTCATAAAACGTGAGACAATTCCCATATGTAATTTTTTATAATTCATTATATAATTCCGATATAATTGTCGGAATTATCTCTGCGATTGCCTTTCTCGACAATATACAATATTGTTGTTTCTAACAAGTTCATTTGAAAGGAAGTTCTACTTCGATAAATGTTATTTTTTAAATGTATATTTAAAATCATTAGGTGTGTTTGAAACCTTCATTGATAAATAATACACTGCGTGACATTGATAATGGAACACCAAGAAATAGTGGCCTGAAAGTGATGATACTCGGCAGACAGAGAGAGACAGGGACGAACAATAAGTGATCTTTATTTCAAAATGATAGTCATAATACAGAGCGAGAACGGCGTCGGCTTAGTAGCAAGTAGGACCACCGCGGACGGCGATGCACGCAGCAACACGTCTAGGTAGAGAGTCAATCAGAGTACGGATGGCGTCCTGAGGATGGCTCTCCATTCCTCTCAACCATTTGCCACATTTCGTCTTCTGAACGCGGCTGTGGCAAGGCATGCAAACGGCGTCCAATGATGTCCCAGACGTGCTCGATTGGTGAGAGATCAGGAGAGTACGGTGGCCAGGGAAGCATCTGTACATCTTGCAGAGCTTTTTGGCTAATGCGAGCAGTGTGCGGTCGGGCGTTATCCTGCTGATAAAGGGCATTGGGTACCCCCTTAGGGTAGGGGAGTGTCACCGGTCGCAGCACATCATCAACGTATCGTTGGGCCGTCATAGTGCCCTGAATACGAAGTGAAGGTGACCTGGAATCATACGCGATTGCGCCCCAAACCATGATTCCACGTTGTCGCACGGTGGGGCGTTCCACAATTGCTGCCGGATTGAACCTTTCTCCACGTCGACGCCACACGCGTACACGGCGACTATCACCGGACAAGCAGAAACGCGACTCATCTGAGAACACGACCCTGTGCCATTCCGTCATCCACGTCGATCTAGCCCGGTACCATTCCAAACCGTTGGCGTCTATTCGGTGGGGTCAATGGCAGTTTTCTTAGCGGACGGCATGAGTGCAAGCCATTAGCAACCAATCGACGGAAATGGTTCTGTCGAGATGGAATGATCTAGGGTGTCTTGCACATGTTGCAGGGTGGCGGTACAAGTGGGCTTGTGGGGCTGCCACTGCTTGTCGAAGGATACGCCGATCCACACGTGCTGACGTCACTCTGGTTGCACCGGCATCCTATAAATTGCCACATTTCCTTGTTCCAACCATCTTCTCCACAGTCGGTGCACCGTGGACGCACCAAGGTGTGAATCAGCTGCGATTTGACGTATGGACCAACCTGCCCTTTTCGGTCCGATCACCATGCTCCTCGTAAAAGCGTCTGTCTGCTTGAACTGCCTCCGTTTACGATGACCTGGCATTCTCTGTTATTACACGTGTCTTTTGACACAAGAACAAAATTTCTACAATGATTTTCCTTGAAGAAATAACGACACGAATACTGTCCTTTCTGCAAGTTCCTTCCCTTATATCTTACTCCATGTGCGCACGAGAGCTGCGCATTTTACATCATTTGCATAACTCGGTTAGGCGCGTCTACCCTGAAATTTGCATAATTTTCTGGCCACTATTTCTTGGTGTTCCATTTTCAATGTCACGCAGTGTATTACAAAACGCGACGACCTTTGTGAAATCACGTTTGACTCTTTTTCAATGAGACAAGACCTCTTGACTAGATCGACGATACATGTGGCTTGGGCAGACTTTCTTATGGAAGGATTTTATAAATAGAAATAATTAACATTATATATATACGGTAATATGTACCAAATCACAAAAAAATTGCCCATGTTGGCTTTTTGAAAACTAGGTTTTTATATATTTATTCACGCTACATCAATGTAAAACTGTGGCCTTGCTATTCTGTCGGATCTACGCAGATTCGAACCCACAGATATATTCACGAATTGTTAACTCTCCCTGATTAAACAATGCCAGAGAAAAAAAGATGTTTTCCGATAATTTTCCCAAAAGCCTGTCCTTTCTAACTTAGAAATTCGATCCCGGCCACATATTGGATTTGTTTTTCCAATAATAGCTTGTGAGGCGATTATCTGTCTTAGTTGGAAACTGGATTTTTTTCTTGGCAGAAACAAACTGAAATTTCCTATTTTCTTTCAAAATATTTAGTTCTTTCAAAAATCGTGTCCTGGGAATAAATAGATTCTTCAATCTATTAATTTCTGAAAGCTGCCTTAGAATCAAAGGAGTGTATCTTTCGTGATTGTGTGAGTGCACTTCCCCAATAGAATTATATTCCTATTGCTATAATTTATAAGCAACACGCTCACAAACACTTACTCGATATCGGGGGCATAAAATTGTTTCAAAAATATCCTTTTTAATTATATTTAAACATTGAATTTCATAATAAAAAAAAAATAATTAAGTGGGTTTTAGAAATATATTATTCTCTCAGGCATAATTTATGAAAGTAGAGACTAATTAGTTGTAAGTTGTAAATGATAGAAGGATAAATGTATCTTTCCTTTTGTAATGATAGGTCGATATGAATCAAGCGCATTATAGATGTCATTATTAAAATACTTGAATATGAGATATATATAACTAATTAAAATTATTTTTATATTACAAAAAACTGAATTTTTTTTTCATTTGATACATAAATGGTAATAACCACATGTGTATATTGGCCTTATTAATAAAAAAAGATAAAGACGACTGAAATTCTTTTTTCAACATGTATATTTATTAAAACCCATGTATAGGTGTATTTATAAGTATATTCACATAGGTTTGGCCTTAAATATAACATTTCTTGATTTCCCAAGAAGCCTCTGGGACCAAAACATTTTTGTCGCAGTGTTACAGCCTTCAGCACACGCTAACGAGGGCCAACCGCCCAAAAACCGTTCGTGGATGGCTTTTCTTAATTTATCAATAAAATGGGTTGGCCAAATATCAGGGAACAGGCTAAATTAACGCTTAGTTGATTTCTGTTCCACTAGATGGCGCTCTGCCATCTAACAAACTTATGTGATAGTGGTCAGGATATGCCATTTATTTAGCACATGTATATGTAAAAAAAATAAAGTTTTTTTCTATTGGCATCCCACACGAAAACTACGGAATCAAATACCATTGAGAGCTAAACATGCAGTGGAACTCTAAGACTACCCGTTTTATATGTCATCGTGCTGTGGACATAGTTGATGTTCTAAACAAATTTTGGGAATCATTCACGCTACTTAATTAGCCATCGCAGAATTCGCAAGTTCGTACAAGAAGATGCATGAGAAATTGTTTCAAAACCATTTCTTGGGAACTAAAACAATAGAAAAGAATAAAATATTTTGATTCTTATTAATACTACTAACTCAAGTTTCACACATGTCCATATATCTCTATGAATGGAAGTGGATATCTTTTCTCCGACGAAAACTTGAGATTCTGATGTCGTATTTCTTTACCGTAGCCCAATTGTCTAGAAAGTTTATGTAATTAAAACCCAACACTCTTAATATAATAAAAATAGTCAAATACCAGACTAACCTAACCGAACTGTTTAATTTTCGTTATCTTCTTATTATTTACTTTATCTTAAATTTATTTTTATTTTGAATCAATTTATTAGTTTCTTTTTCTTTTGTATTTTCATATATATATATGATACATTTTGAATGATAGAAAGTAAATTTCCTGTTAGCTTTGTTCATAGTTTCTCTCTCCCTCTCATTTCCTTAAATTCAATTTTATGTATGCAAAAAAACAAAATCTCT
>CP092875.1:22166588-22185783 GCA_030710605.1 Cordylochernes scorpioides
GAGCCTGGAGATACGGGGCGTCCAAGAGGACCCTCTCATCGTCTGGAGGAGAACTCTGGCAAGATGGTGGAGCCTTCCTCAATCATAATTTCACTGTATTATTCTCATTATTTTTCATCCATAATTGACTAGTAGTCAATAAAGTATGTTTAACCGTCTCTCTCTCTTTTCTCTTCTCTTCATGCCGCATATTAATGAAATTTTCAACAAAACATCCAAAGATAGTGGTTACCTACTTAATTTTACAAATAGAATATGGGGTCTGGGCAGTATATGTGAGAGTTAATTAGGATTACTTACAATTAGTTACGTTAAAAAAAATAATGGTTTCCATTCATTAAAGAACTATACGCCTAAAGACAAACTAAACTCTCTTCAATCAAATTTTCTGAAACACTGCATATATTGCACATAATCGTCAAACTACAAACATATTAATTTGAGAGGGAAATAGAGGCCATAATAAATTTAATATTTCGAACATAATATAATTTCCAACCATATAGCCTGAAAGTCACAGGAATACCTTGTTGAAACCTATATTAATTTCAAATGTTTTTTCATTGATTAAAGTTACTTAGATTTGTCGAACAAAATTTCTATAATGTCCTATACTGGTTATGGTAAATTTAAATCCTTTTTTTTTTCAGAATCATTGCCTAAGTGTTCATGTGGAGCGGAAGAAGAACCCCCCGAAAATATTCTGACTTCTTGTCAATGGTACTGGACAGAAGAGAGCAGTAATATGGATAGCGCCGACCTACATCAAATAGTTTATAATAAGGATAAACATTTATAATTTAATGGGATATTTAAATTTATCACATATATAGACAACCTGAATTTTCAATACCAACGTTCTCTCTCTATGGTACTATCCACTGTAAATAACGTTATACTTTCACCCTCTACCATTGCAAAATATTTGTAAATAACCCTAATTAAGGATTCAACTTATACCGTAATAAATAGTTGGTGTATGTATATATGTGTCTTTATTTATATAAATGAGATAATAATTCAGTAACAATTCAGATACATACTCTACTACAGTATGAACTATTTTAAATAGCTTCACGCACAATTACACAGTTGCGGTATAGCGTGTCTAATGAGAAACGAAAAATTCGAATCGTATTAATATATACAGTTATCAGCGTCATAATCAATTATTTCTTAATCAATTCTGTCACCGTTTGCTTTTGTGAATGGAATAAATACCCAAATATGGCCATTTCTCATAACCATCGGTGGTTTAGTGGTAGAATGCTCGCCTGCCACGCGGGCGGCCCGGGTTCGATTCCCGGCCGATGCATTTTATTTTTTCAATTTTTAAAACTCATTTATATATTATACAAGAATGACATCCACGGCGCCAATTTATAATTGTAACGAATAGTATTTGAATAAAAGCATTTAATCATGTAAAACCCGGGCGTTGCCCGAGTCATTCGGCTAGTAAATTATAAAAAAAAAATAGGAGGTTATTCTGTTCAAAAAGAATGAAATTACATTTAGAAATGGTGAATTTTGTATATTAAACTGTGAAAGTGCTTCCATTTCTATATATTGATGAATTAATAAAATTTGTTTATAAATTTAAATTATTTAGATGAGGCTGTACAGTGAGGACAATACCTATACGCTGGTAAAGAAAAATATACTTAAATTAAAATGATTAAATATCTAAATAATAGCTAAAAATGGCTATATTTTAATGAATAAAGAATGAATAAAGCTTTTTTTGGTTCAAAATTTATTATAATTTCCAAAATTTCGATGAGGCAGTTCGCATATCTTCATCGGGGAATTCAAACCTTGTAAACAAATTATCTACGTGATGCATGAGTGGCGAGGGTTTGTATAAGGCAGATTGATGTGGCAAAACTGTTCTATGGGGATATGATTATTTCTTTTAAATTATATTATTAAAATTTTATTACATATATTCTATTAATTACTATTTATGTTTTATCTGTAGGTATGATTGGGGTATATCTATCTTCTATTAATGCTATTTATGTCCTCTATAGATGCCCAGCTCTCCAGAAATAATCTTGCGCGCTTATCTTGTATGTTTCTGTGTTATATATCAGAATTATAAAAATAAAACAAAGCAACATACCATATGCATATATGCAAGTTGAGCACACAAGATTATTTCTGGAGAGCTGGGCATCTATAGAGGACAAAAATAGCATTAATAGAAGAATAAATATACCCCAATCATACCTACAGATAATACAGAAATAGTAATGAATAGAATATACGCCATAATATTTCAAATATATAATCAATAGAAATAATCATATCCCCATAGAACAGTTTTTCCTTGACCAATCGCCTTATACAAACCCTCGCCACTCATGCATCATGTGGATAATTTGTTTACAAGGTTTGAATTTCCCGATGAAGATAGGCGAACTGCCTCATCGAAATATTGGAATTTATAATAAAATTTGATCCAAAAAAAGCGTTATTTATAATATATGTCCTTATATCTATAAAAATGAAATCCAAAATCGATGTTTGTTATCGCGTTGCGCAAAATCTACAGAATAAATCATTATGAAATTTCGCAAGTAGGTGGCTGAAGATTTCGTTTAACATAGAGGCTATTCAAAAAACTAAAAAGGTTAATGTGCTTTTTAAAAATGTAAAACCAAAAAGTGTTAGTTCCAGCCTTTTACCGCTTGGGCGCAGCACTGGTCGCGACGATAAATGAATTTGATTGGTTAATAATTTTACACGTTGTTTGTTCACACGATGAATTTTAGTTTGTTTACACGATGAATATTTTTTAAAGGTAAGATTATATATATATTTAAACTCTTTCTGAATAATATTAATCGATCTTTATCAAATTTATACGCCCCCAGAACCTAAGTTAATTAAAACTGTATTGTGGAATTTCTCGCGCTTAGGTAGCTGAGGTTTTGGTTTAGCTTTTAGGCTAAAAGTGCAAAAATTGCATTTCGAATATCCTTTTTTTTTCCTTTTTAGAAGGTAAGATTTTATTTAGTTATTTAGTAACATTAGTTATTTAGTAATATTTTTCAAATTAAATTAATTGGAAATATTATTTATTTTGCAGCTTATTTATTTATTTATTATCATTTACAAAGCACGCGATATCCGTCTTGGATATTTGCATGCATACACAAGTTTGGTAGCTTATTTACAGTAATTATTAATATGATTTTAGTTATTATAAATATAAATTATTAACGTATTTGTCAATTTGTTAAAGATTTAATTACCCTATAATGTATATTAGTGAACATCACAGATAAGAACAGAAATTTAGAGCTATTTACATATATAACTATATACCAGTTATTACAGCCTAGGCTATCTATTACTAAAAACATTCTACAAAATCTATTAAAAATTATATACATATATCTATTATTAACTATTTGATTTAGACAATTTATATTTTTTTGGTTTTTGACTCTCAAGACCTCTACAAGTCGACAGTCCATTAGAATATGAAAGGATTTTCTTCTTCTGCACCACATGAACATTTAGGCGAATCCGTCTTTCTGACATTGTACAAATATGATCTAAAGTTACCGTGTCCAGTAAAAAATTGAATATTGTAAAAATATGGCTTGACATATTTGGGTATTTGGGAATCAGTGAAGAAGGACTTGAAAATGGTATTAGTCTTCTCATAGTATATCTTCAATTTTTCCCGTAATTAGAAATTATATTCCTACTTGAAGAGAAATCGATTGTAATTTATTTCGGTTTTCAACATGTTAGATTCGATATATTCCGTAAGTTTGGAGACTTGTGCAAGTATGTGTGTACAATCCGATTATGTTGTACTGTAGGCCTGTATACAATGTTTTAATATATTATATTGAAGAGAATTTAGTTTGTCCTTAAACTTTTTGTTTATGAATGGATACCATATTGGATAACCATAAGTAAGTGTACTTCGATATAATGTCTTATACAATATCAGTCTTCGTCTAAAGTCTAGACCCCATGCTTTCTTTGTCAGGCCAAATAGGTATCCACAAGCTCTAGTTACTTTTATGATCATTTCATTAACGTGAGGCGTAAAGTCCAGTTTGCTTCTGACTCGGTGATTTTTAATAGTCACTCCTAGGATCTTAAGTTCTTCAATCGGTTTAATTAACTTGCTACCTGAGACTATTATATCGCTATTGCATTTATATAAATATAATATTTTTGTTTTTTTATCTGACAATTTTAATTTAAGACTTTCACACCACTTATTGATTTTTCTTAATACATTATCTATTGTCTTTCTTAGTTGTTCAGGAATTTTATTCCAACATATTGTTACATCATGATTAATGGCGTATTTCTTATATTAGTTTTAATATATTTGAAATTTAAATTATATATTTATTTATTTTTATATAAAATATTCTATGATATTTATTTAAAACAGATTATTAATTTATCATCATTTGTATTTAGGTACACTGTGACTTCACTGCTCTCTTTGATGTGAGAAAATAAATAAAGGATTCTGGTGGCTACTTAAAGAAGACTTATCTCGTTATTCCCTTTTATAAATTTGTAGGATGGTTGAAACACGCTCTGGTAAGATGCAAGACCCAGCACAGGAGAGAATCCAGGCTGAAGAGTCTGCCAAGCCGCAACCTGGTGTAACAATTGGTAGAGATGCTAGTTCCGACCCAGTTGTCCTGAATCCCAACATCGACATCCCCAAGTATGATGGAACGGAAGACCCTCGCCCATGGATTGAATATCTTGAAGAAATTGGCTTCTTGTACCATTGGGCAGACTACATTATCTCTCGTTATGCCGCCATGAACATGACGGGAAGCGCTAAAACCTGGTTGAATTTACACAAAGCTAGTTTCACGAGCTGGGAAAATATTAAAATCCGCCTCATTCAGATTTTTTCTTTGGACGCGAATAAAGAAGAACTTAGAATGAAGCTCAACAGAATGCAACACTGGAATGAACCAGCAATCAGGTTCGCGGAATACATTCTAGTGTTGTGCAACAAGGTTGACCCCGCAAAGGAAGAAGAAACAAAAATTGAACATGTTATTGGAGGACTGAAAAAAGAGTACTCATTCGCGCTCTACCTGAACCCTCCTAAAACGACCGATGACCTTCTTGTCGTGTGCAAGAAAATTGATTCTTTTGAAAAGAAGTATCGGGAACGTGTGGAGAAATCCAGAAACCTATATAACGGTCCACGCTATTCTAGACCCCAACAACAATCGAGGTACGTGCCGCCGACTGCCGCACGAAACTACCAGACCACTTCCAGGCCCCAAGCCCCTGTTTCCAATAATTACAAGAACGACTCCCATCCTACCCCCAGACAGTATCGAAACAACTTTCCCCAGCCCTCTACCCCTAGACGTCCTTATAATCCTAACTTTGTGCCGAAACCAAACCTTCAGAGAAACACTTACAATAAAAGCCAAGAAGTGAGCAAAAATAGGACGGAAGATGGAAGACCAATCTGCTTTAAATGTAACAAGCCAGGGCACGTGGCCCGTTATTGTAGGGTCAAGTTTATAAGAATCCTAGTAGAGGATCCAGCAGATACCCAAGAGAAGGTCGAAGAAAAATGCCAAATGAATGAAATATCAGAGAAATCAGGACCTCGGCTTTATGCTGATGTATGTCATAGCACACAGACAAATATTCCTACCCGGAATAGATATTTCGTGTTGGAAGATTTAAACTAAGCGTCGCGCCTGAATCTGTCAATCAAAGCAAGTCGACCATAAACGGAATCAAGAAGTTGGACCCTAAATACAAATTAAAAATTAATGTGGACAAGATAGGGACTTTTGAAGCTTTGGTTGATACAGGTGCTGACCTCTCAGTGGTCGACCTCAGAACGGCCCTCGATACAGGCCATGGTATAAGTAAACTCGCAAAAATTTGTGCAGGACCCGATGGAAAAAAATTGGACATGGTAGGAAGTATATTTTTAAATATAAAAATTGATGACGAAACATTATCACACAACCTTGTGATATTGAAAACGCATTTACGGACATTAATTCTTGGGAGAGATTTCCTTAAGAAAATGAACGCAAAAATAGATTGTAAGCAAGAAACTATAAAATATGATTTGACGAATAATCATGACGAAATCAATTTTGAAATGTTGAAAATAAAGAGTGCCAAGGATTCCATTGTACCGGAATGTTCCATGAAATTGATCAAGGCATTGGTAGAAACAGAGGATGGAGAATATATTATCGAGGAGAGCAGCAAAATGTTTCAAACAAATGGACTTCGTCTAGCAAGAAGCTTGATCAATGTTATAAATAGGGAAGCACACATCTGGATAACTAATCCGTATCCTCGACCGTTAAAAATAATGAAAAACCAAACATTGGCTTTTGGAAGTAGTCCAGCGAAAATAAATGTGAGTCGAGAAAGAGAGGTAGAAAAGAACGAAGAACCTAGATTCCAAATAAACGAAAATCTTTCACCAAAGGAACAGAAGGAGTTAAAACAAGTTTTAGAAAGGTATGGAGATCTTTTTTCATCGAGATTAGGGAGAACCAATTTGGCAAAACATCGGATAGACACAGAAGACGCGAAGCCAATTAAACACAAGCCTTACCGGGTAAGTGCTAAAGAACGAGATATTATAAAAGAGCAAATTGACGAGATGCTTACAGAAGGCATAATTAGGCCATCTTCTAGCCCCTGGTCTTTTCCAGTAATATTGGTCAAGAAGCGAGATGGTAAATACAGATTTTGTGTGAACTACAGAAAACTGAATAATGTGACAGTAAAAGATGTCTATCCGATCCCTAGAATAGACGAAGTTATGGATACTCTCCAAGGATCTACACACTTCTCAGCAATAGACCTCAGATCTGGATATTGGCAAGTTGAAGTCGAAGAAAGAGACAAAGAGAAAACAGCTTTCACTACAGCGCATGGATTATATGAATTCAACGTGATGCCTTTTGGACTTTGTAACGCGCCTGCTACCTTTGAGAGAAATATGGAGAATATGCTTGGAAATCTGAGATGGCAAATTTGTTTGTGTTATCTGGATGATGTTATCATATATAGCCCGGATTTTCCAACGCACCTCAAAAGACTTGAAGCTGTTTTTAGATGTTTTCGCGAATCTAATTTAAGGTTAAACGACAAAAAATGCCGATTTGCTTTTGAAGAATTGGAGATTCTCGGCTATATAACGAGCAAACATGGTATAAAACCCGCGGAACATAACATCAAAGCTGTCAGAAATTTTCCTCGACCCAAAAAGGTCAAAGAAGTACAATCCTTTTTGGGAATGTGTTCATATTATAGAAAATTTATCAAAGACTTTTCAAAAATTGCTGACCCTTTGACCAACCTTATAAAAAAAAGTGTATCATTTACCTGGACAGAAAGACAAGAGGAAGCGTTTCAAACCCTAAAAACAGCACTATTAAGTCCACCAATTTTAGGTCACTTCAATCCAAATGCACCTACTTATGTTCATACTGATGCGTCCAACATCGGCATAGGTGCAACACTTGTCCAAGACATCGGTGGTGAAGAGAAGGTGATCTCATATTTGAGTCGTACCCTAAGTAAAGCGGAGCAAAATTATTCAACCACTGAAAAAGAGTGTCTGGCCGTTGTCTGGTCAATGTCAAAATTACGACCCTACCTTTATGGAAGACACTTTAAAATAGTAACAGACCATCACGCCTTATGCTGGCTCAAAAACTTGAAGGATCCAACAGGTCGATTGGCAAGATGGGCATTGAAAATTCAAGAATATGACTTCGATATAATACATAAATCGGGAAAGAAGCATCTGGACGCCGATGGCTTATCTAGGGGGCCCTTACCAGAAACTGATTGGGATGAGGATTTTGAAAGGCTATTTTTAAATCAAATAACAGACGAAGAGGATAAATTTATCGAAAGTGTTAAGAAAAACCTTAATGGAAGCAGGCGATCAATTGCGCAAAACTTTAAAGAAGAAGATGGATGCCTCTTTAAGAAAAACCCGAACCCTGAAGGCAGGGCGTGGTTGCTTGTGGTTCCAGAGAATAAAAAGAGAGAAATTATGAAAGAATATCACAATCATATGTCGAATGGCCATCTAGGCGTCGCCAGAACCATGTACCGAATAAAGAGTAAATACTTTTGGCCATCCATGCTAAAGGATGTCTCAGAATTCGTTAGGACGTGTCACCTTTGCCAAAGTAGGAAAGGCTCAAACCAATTACCTTCTGGACTACTACAGCCCATCCCCCCAGCCAACTTTCCTTTCGAAAGAATTGGAATTGACTTTGTTGGTCCACTACCATCTACGAAAAACAGGAAAAAATGGATAATCGTGCTGTCGGACTACTACACTAGATATGAAGAAACAAGAGCAGTCTCGGAAGCAACAGTGAAAGAAGTTTCTAAATTTCTAGTAGAGGATATTTTTCTTCGGCACGGAGCCCCACAATATCTTATTAGTGACAGAGGCTCTCAATTTACCAGTAATTTAATGAAAGAGGTGATGAAAACGTGCAAGATTAAACATTGCTTCACAACGAGCTATCATCCCCAGACTAATGGATTGACAGAGCGGTTAAATAGAACATTGATCAATATGCTCAGTATGTATGTGAACACTGATCAGAAAAATTGGGACGAAATACTCCCATTCATCACTCACGCTTACAATACTACAATTCAGGAAACCACAGGATATTCTCCCTTTTTCCTGATGTTTGGAAGAGAACCCACGTCTCTTTTGGACGACAGGAATATCTCGGTGGACATTGACAAAGATGATTATGATGAATACATAAAACATCACTTAGACAAAATAAACAGAACAAGAAAATTAGTTATTAACAACACAATAAAGACTCAAGAAAGAATGAAAAAGAACTATGACAAGAAACACATGGAAAGAAGCTACGAACCAGGAGAATTAGTAGCAGTTTGGACACCAATTAGGAAAATAGGAAAGTGTGAGAAACTACTGAGAAAATATTTTGGCCCTTATAGAATATTAAAGAAGCTGTCCAACGTAAATTACTTAATTGAACCAAAAGATAATCCTGGCCAAGACCCATTGATTGTCCATGTCTCAAGAATCAAACCCTATTTTGAAAGAATTGATGAGGTCAATCACGAGGACGTGACGACCTCTGGAGGGGGGAAGTGTTACATCATGATTAATGGCGTATTTCCTATATTAGTTTTAATATATTTGAAATTTAAATTATATATTTATTTATTTTTATATAAAATATTCTATGATATTTATTTAAAACAGATTATTAATTTATCATCATTTGTATTTAGGTACACTGTGACTTCACTGCTCTCTTTGATGTGAGAAAATAAATAAAGGATTCTGGTGGCTACTTAAAGAAGACTTATCTCGTTATTCCCTTTTATAAATTTGTAGGATGGTTGAAACACGCTCTGGTAAGATGCAAGACCCAGCACAGGAGAGAATCCAGGCTGAAGAGTCTGCCAAGCCGCAACCTGGTGTAACAATATTAACGTAATATCATCTGCATATCCTATTGTTTCGCAATTATCATCCAGATTATTATTCAGTATCTCATTAATAAGAATATTCCATAATGTGGGAGACAGTGGTCCTCCCTGTGGACATCCTTTACTTAGTTTCTTATTAATTTCAGTTGAGGAATATCTAAATCTTATTCTTCTATTATCAAAGTATGATTGTAGAAGTTTTATCATTGAAGCCTGCACACCATCTCAATCTAGTCTTTTCACCAAGGCCGGCCACCATGCATTATCAAACGCTGCACTAATATCCACTGCAATTATTGCTGCATATTCTCTTGTTTTATGTTCTAACGCAATTTTTATTATTTGAGTTAGTGCAGTAATAGTAGATTTCGATCTTCTAAAGCCATGTTGTCGATCACTTAGTAAATTAAAATCTTCATAATATTTTATTATTCTATTATTAATTATTTTTCAAATATTTTAGAAATGTTGGAATTAAGACATAAAGGTCTATAATTTTTATAGTTATTAAAATCTGTTTTTCCAGGTTTCGGAATAATTATTGCCTCTGCTCTTTTCCATTGAGCAGGATAGTATTGTAGGTCTAAACATTTTTGAAATAGTTTCACCAATATAGGAGCTCTAAATTGTTTAGTGTGCCTTATCATGTTGTTAGAGATGTTGTCTATTCCGGGAGATTTCTTTGGATTTAATTTGTCAATTAAGTCGTTAACTTCAGTAATCATAACCATCGGTTTTTCTTTATTGAGTAGTTTTAAATTATAATTTCTTTTACCTTTATGGATGTTTGTATCTTCTTCACCTTTATCATCTGGAAATAATTTAAATTCCATAATTCCTCACCCTTCTGCAAACATTCCATATCAGTATTACCCTCCGAAATTTGCATATTTCTCTTCCGATTAGATCCACTTTTGATGTTTTTATACACCTTATATAAGTTTCCATAAGGGTTGTTCGATTTGTTTTCCTCCAGAAAAATTCTCCAGGATGCTTTCCTAGCTTTTTCTATTTCCCGTAAATAATTATTTCGTATGCTTTTATAGTATTGTTTAATATGATTAGGGCAATTTTTGTTTCTATAGTAAAGGTTTCGTATTCCACCAATTATTACTAATATTATTTTTTGTTGTCATATTATTATTTACTTTAAGTGAATTATGTGCTGCCTCAATCAGTATGTTAGTAAGTTATTTTACCGTTTGATCAATCATTTCTGGTGTATCCACTATGTCTAGTAAGTTTTCAATTTTTTCTCGTTTGTAACTGTTAATTCTCTGATTAAAACTTAACCAGTTCGCATTTTCTCATTAAATTTCCAAGTGGAATAATATTTTTCTGAACTAAATTGTTCGTTTGTATATATTTCAAAAGATATAGCTACATGATCTGAAATTTACAATCCAAATCTCTATTTCTAAAATGTGGATGTTTTACGCAGTTGCAACATTTAATTGTAGTCGAGCATTCGTGTTCTCCCTCTTTTTCACATTTAATACATTTTTGGGATTGGGACAGTTATTCCTCTTATGATTAGGATTAAATAAAAAGCAGTTCTGACATTGATTCACTTATATTTTATTTTTAATATCGCATCGTTGAATATCCGTGTAAATTTTTTCCATTTCTCTTCATAATTTGGTAGACTCTAGGTGAAACCCTCAGTACTACATCTTGCTCTGCTCTATTGGTTTTTAGTGGAAGTAGCACTTTGATCTCTTCACTTAGTTGAGAAAGTTCAGGGTTCATCTCACATAACGTTGTCGATAAATTAGCTAAGTTGGTCATCTTATTGACTGATTTTATTATTATGTTTGGATCTCTTAGTTTTGGCTTGTATATTTTACTGCATTGGTTTAGATCATCTTGCTTAGTAAAACTTTCTATCATTCGATCTATATCTTGATATTTAGGCAATTTTATTACTGTACCTTTCCTAGTATTAAATACCTTGTTAAACCTGATTTTATTTCCCTCCTGTCGTAAAAATATTATACTATCATTCACCTTTTGTTGTACCTGTGAGATGTTTTGATTTTCATTGGCAGTTATTATGATAGTTTGTTCCTCAGTAATTTGCTTATCTTTTGAATAAATTTATTTTCCCCATATTTTACCACCTCTGCATACGAGTCCTTGTTTCTACTTTGTTTTACTATTTGGGATAAATCGTTTCTAATGTCGGTATAATATTTCTGCATTCCCTCCCCAATTCGATTTAAACTCTGTTCTAGTTTCACTAATTCTATTACACTATCCTTTAGCTGTTTTGTTGTACTTTTTACATATCCAATATCTTGTTTATTCAACGTTTTTTGACTGTTATCAAATTTGTCTACAAAATATTTACATAATTCATCCAACCTGTCTAATATTAATGCATTCATTGTTTTGCATATTTATTGACAGCGTAAAATTTTTTGTGCGCATACCCTAGCAAATATTAACTCTTATTAGTATTGATTTAATTGAATAATTCTCTAATATCTAGCATATTTTCGTTCTAAAATATTCCTTTTAACTTTTTTTTAAATCTGTAAATTGCCTTTTTCGAATACACACAATACTTTAAAATTTGATTTCATTTAACTAAATTTGCATACCAACCCTTCGTACATATATCAATTGTGTTAATATATATATGAAAAAATAGTACAAATGTGACATTGTACTGGGATAAGGTGCATAAATTAAGAAAAAGGCATCTCCTTATCGTGCAACTGAAAGTTGCTGATGGCTTGCGCCATCTATCGGAATAAATATCAACTATTCTCGTTGATTTTTAATTATTCCAGAATTGGCCAAATACCCATTCTTGATTAATCATAAAAAAGCTAACCACGGACGCGTTTCGGGCTGTTGGCCCTCATCAGCGTGGCGCAAGCTGCAAGCATTTGTACTATTTTTTTCACGTTGTGTAGCGTTCTCACGAAAAACTGGCCTTAACTACCCGTTTCATGATTTTTCAGGATGCCTTAATGACCAATTTTTTTGGTCGTTGAGGTACAGCTTGCACCACGCTGATGAGGGTCAACAGCCCGTAACGCGTCCGTGGTTAGCTTTTCTTGATTAATCAAGAATGGGTATTTGGCCAATTCTGGAATAATTAAAAATCAACGAGAATAGTTGATATTTATTCCGATAGATGGCGCAAGCCATCAGCAACTTTCAGTTGCACGATAAGGAGATGCCTTTTTCTTAATATATATATATATATATCGTAATTTGAACAATGTTATATGTAAGTAATAAAGTATGACGTCTTTTCTAGTCGTCTCAAAGTGACACCAGCTTGCCACTGGACACCTGGGGGATCCAGAGAGGGAAAGAAGGGGCGTTGGTCCAGATGTTGACAGTAAGTTAGGTTACGGTGGATATTTTCAGACAGCCCCGCTCGGGTCTAGGCCATTATCATCTCACGGCAGGCCCGCTGAGTCAAGGTCCGTTGTCATCTCACGGCGGCCCTCAGGGTCGCCGCTTTGGCTCCTCCTGCTCCCGCGGCTTCATGCAGGACGCCGAGCTTTCCTCAGTTAATCCTCAACTTTCCCCTGGGTCTGGTGCCACGTGAGACGTACTAGAAGAGCGTCTTTTGATCCCAAACTTTGTCCTTACTGTACCGTGCGGACTTCCCACTCTGCACGCCTTGGCACTCAACCCCGACTGCTTCCAACTCACTTGTTGGCTTACCCAGGTTTACGACATATATATATTTTCATCTAACTAACTTGCATACCAATTATGTACATAATTGAAATATCTTTCTTTCTTTTCTTTCAAAATATTTGGTTATCTTTGAAGTGCAAGTGTCCCTAGGGGGACATAGCGCTCTAAGTCGAAATAAAGAATATTGGGTATTTTTAATACAACTATATAGAGGAGAGAACCAAATTTACAGGTATCACGTGTAATGTGTATTTTTAAAACAAATATATAGAGGAGAAACAAATTCATAGATATGTCATCTATATTGCGTATTTTGAATACAACAATATAGAGGAGAGAACCAAATTTACAGGTATCACGTGTATTGCGTATTTTGAAAACAAATATATAGAGGAGAAACAAATTCATAGATATGTCATCTATATTGCGTATTTTGAATACAACAATATAGAGGAGAACCAAATTTATAGGTATCAAGTGTATTGTGTATTTTAAATACAAAGGCATAGGGAGAGCCAAATTTACGGGTATCATGTGTATTGGGTATTTTAAATACAAATATAGAGGTGAAACCAAATTTACAGGTATCATGTGTATTGTGCATTTTAAATACAAAGGTATAGGGAGAACCAAATTTCCAGGTATCAGGTGTATTGTGTATTTTAAATACAAAGTAATCGGGAGAACCAAATTTACAGGTATCATGTGTATTGGGTATTTTGAATACAACTAAATAGAGAACCAAAATTTCAGGTATCATGTGTATTGTGTATTTTAAATACAAAGATATAGGGAGAACCAAATTTACAGGTATCACGTGTATTGGGTATTTTAAATACAAAGGTATAGGGAGAACTAAATTTACAGGTATCAGGTGTATTGGGTATATTAAATACAAAGTTATAGAGGTGAAACCAAATTTACAGGTATCATGTGTATTGGGTATTTTGAATACAATAAATAGAGGAGAACCAAATTTTCAGGTATCAGGTGTATTGGGTATTTTAAATACAAAGTTATAGAGGTGAAACCAAATTTACAGGTATCATGGGTATTGTGTATATTTTAAATACAAAGGTATAGGGAGAACCAAATTTCCAGGTATCAGGTGTATTGTGTATTTTAAATACAAAGTATAGGGAGAACCAAATTTACAGGTATCATGTGTATTGGGTATTTTGAATACAATAAATAGAGGAGAACCAAATTTTCAGGTATCAGGTGTATTGGGTATTTTAAATACAAAGTTATAGAGGTGAAACCAAATTTACAGGTATCATGTGTATTGGGTATTTTAAATACGAATTATAGAGGTGAAACCAAATTTACAGGTATCATGTGTATTGTGTATATTTTAAATACAAAGGTATAGGGAGAACCAAATTTTCAGGTAGCAGGTGTATTGTGTATTTTAAATACAAAGTTATAGGGAGAACCAAATTTACAGGTATCATGTGTATTGGGTATTTTGAATACAAAGGTATAGAGAGAACCAAATTTACAGGTATCAGGTGTATTGGGTATTTTAAATACAAAGTTATAGAGGTGAAACCAAATTTACAGGTATCATGTGTATTGTGTATATTTTAAATACAAAGGTATAGGGTGAACAAATTTACAGGTATCAGGTGTATTGGGTATTTTAAATACAAAGGTATAGAGAGAACCAAATTTACAGGTATCAGGTGTATTGGGTATTTTAAATACAAAGTTATATAGGTGAAACCAAATTTACAGGTATCATGTGTATTGTGTATATTTTAAATACAAAGGTATAGGGTGAACAAATTTACAGGTATCAGGTGTATTGGGTATTTCAAATACAAAGTATAGGGAGAACCAAATTTACAGGTATCAGGTGTATTGGGTATTTTAAATACAAAGTTATAAGGGTGAAACCAAATTTACAGGTATCATGTGTATTGTGTATATTTTAAATACAAAGGTATAGAGAGAACCAAATTTACAGGTATCAGGTGTATTAGGTATTTTAAATACAAAGGTATAGAGAGAACCAAATTTACAGGTATCAGGTTTATTGGATATTTTAAATACAAAGTTATAGAGAGAACCAAATTTACAGGTATCATGTGTATTGGATATTTTAAATACAAAGTTATAGAGGTGAAACCAGATTTACAGGTATCATGTGTATTGTGTATATTTTAAATACAAAGGTATAGGGAGAACCAAATTTCCAGGTATCAGGTGTATTGTGTATTTTAAATACAAAGTTATAGGTAGAACCAAATTTCCAGGTATCATGTGTATTGTGTATTTTAAATACAAAGGTATAGGGAGAACCAAATTTACAGGTATCAGGTGTATTGGGTATTTTAAATACAAAGGTATAGGGAGAACCAAATTTACAGGTATCAGGTGTATTGGGTATTTCAAATACAAAGGTATAGAGAGAACCAAATTTACAGGTTTTAGATGTATTGGGTATTTTACATACAAATTATAGAGGTGAAACCAAATTTACAGGTATCATGTGTATTGTGTATATTTTAAATACAAAGGTATAGGGTGAATAAATTTACAGGTATCAGGTGTATTGGGTATTTCAAATACAAAGTATAGGGAGAACCAAATTTACAGGTATCAGGTGTATTGGGTATTTTAAATACAAAGTTATAGAGGTGAAACCAAATTTACAGGTATCATGTGTATTGTGTATATTTTAAATACAAAGGTATAGGGTGAACAAATTTACAGGTGTCAGGTGTATTGGGTATTTCAAATACAAAGTATAGGGAGAACCAAATTTACAGGTATCAGGTGTATTGGGTATATTTTAAATACAAAGGTATAGAGAGAACCAAATTTACAGGTATCAGGTTTATTGGATATTTTAAATACAAAGTTATAGAGAGAACCAAGTTTACAGGTATCATGTGTATTGGGTATTTTAAATACAAAGTTATAGAGGTGACACCAGATTTACAGGTATCATGTGTATTGTGTATATTTTAAATACAAAGGTATAGGGAGAACCAAATTTCCAGGTATCAGGTGTATTGTGTATTTTAAATACAAAGTTATAGGAAGAACCAAATTTACAGGTATCATGTGTATTGGGTATTTTGAATACAACTAAATAGAGGATAACCAAATTTTCAGGTATCATGTGTATTGTGTATTTTAAATACAAAGGTATAGGGAGAACCAAATTTACAGGTATCAGGTGTATTGGGTATTTTAAATACAAAGTTATAGAGGTGAAACCAAATTTTCAGGTATCATGTGTATTGTGTATATTTTAAATACAAAGGTATAGGGAGAACCAAATTTACAGGTATCAGGTTTATTGGATATTTTAAATACAAAGTTATAGAGAGAACCAAATTTACATGTGTATTGTGTATATTTTAAATACAAAGGTATAGGGAGAACCAAATTTACAGGTATCAGGTTTATTTGATATTTTAAATACAAAGTTATAGAGAGAACCAAATTTACAGGTATCATGTGTATTGTGTATTTTAAAAATAAAGGTATATGGAGAACCAAATTTACAGATATCACGTGTATTGGGTATTTTAAATATATAGGTATAGGTAGAACCAAATTTACAGGTATCAGGTTTATTGGATATTTTAAATGAAGTGTTATAGAGAGAACCAAATATACAGGTATCATGTGTATTGGGTATTTTAAATACAAAGTTTTAGAGGTGAAACCAGATTTACAGGTATCAGGTGTATTGGATATTTTAAATACAAATATATAGAGGTGAAACCAAATTTACAGGTGTCATGTGTATTGTGTATTTTAAAAATGAAGGTATATGGAGAACCAAAAATTTACAGATATCACGTGTATTGGGGTATTTTAAATATATAGGTATAGGTAGAACCAAATTTACAGGTATCAGGTTTATTGGATATTTTAAATACAACAACAAAACAACTTTATTAGGGCATCTTGCCCTGTACCGATTCGCCGTGGCATTACAGACAATATTAAACACAAGAGAAAAGAAGAAGATGGAGTATTTATAGTTAAGGTATGGTAAACAGGGTGACTTTTTATTGTGCCCCTGTTCTTCTCTCTTCCATAAGTGCAATTTTATTTCCAACCGCTTTTGATAGTTTAACAGTTCAATTGCCCAACTTTTCTTATCTGAAACAGTTTTTATTAGCTTTATTGAGTTCAAATGCGGTCTAGGAAGACTTTTCAGGATCTTTTTTCTCTCTCCTTCCAGATCCCCGCACTCAGCAATAAAATGGTATATTTCGTCAGTTATCTGACTTCCACATAACCTACGGTACAAATCTTCTTTCTTAATTGCGTAAATATGATTTTCTTTGATCAATGTTGACATTAATCTGATCTGTGCAATAAAACTCACTAAAGCTGAGGACAAATTGCATGAAAAATAATGTTCTGGAATGAATGAATCATAAAGTAACCTATAGTTTGAGTATGTTTTCGTAAGAGATAATTTTGCCAGATCTTGCTGCAATAGCTGTTCAATTTTTATTTTTAGTATATTCGGAAATTCGATCTGTATGTCATCATAATTTAACCTATAGTTTAGCCATGTGAGTCCACAATGATTGATGATATCCATAATATTCTTACAGAATCCTATAGGTTTTTTTGTCATTAAGGAAATTCCCTTCAATCTATTCCAGCATAGCTTAGGTAGTCTATTGTCTTCCATTTTTTGTAATCTAATGAAGTATTTCATAATTAATTTGATCGTTGTAAAAGTCAGAGATATTCTGCCAGTTTCCAGCCTTATAATATACCCTGGTATATATCTTGGTAGATTCAGAAAGTTTTTGATAAACGTATTCTGTAATTGGTCTATAATATCCGTATTGTCCCAAGCCCACACAGGGGCCGCATAGAGTAGTATTGATTTAATAACTGAGTCAAATAGATTCAGTGCAACTTTTAATGAGTTAATTTTTTCTTTTTTTATCAGTCTAATAATTGCATTTATTGCCGTATTTGCTTTGGCTTTATAAAAGAGGGCTACCTTTTTGCTATTATTAGTGGAAGTGAATGGATATCCCAAATTGGTAATATTGGACGCAACAGTCAGTGGGGTGTCTCCCCAGTACCAGTTTTCGTGTCTTGCCGGTCTTCCTCCATTTCTGAATACCATTATTTTGGACTTATTTTCATTTAAAACTAATTTGTTATTATCCAGGTAAGACTTTAGTAAGTTGATTTTAATTTGCAGATTAATTTTCGATTCTCCAATTATGGCTATGTCATCCGCATACATAAGTAGGTGTAAAACACCAAAATCGGGGAGATGAAATCCTGTAAGTGCTGAGTTATTATAAAGTTCTATTAGGTCGGCCATATATAGTATAAATAAAAGTGGGGAAAGGATATTTTAAATACAAAGTTATAGAGAGACAAAATTAACAGGTATCAGGTGTATTGGGTATTTTAAATACAAAGTTATAGAGGTGAAACCAAATTTTTCAGGTATCATGTGTATTGTGTATATTTTAAATACAAAGGTATAGGGAGAACCAAATTTACAGGTATCATGTGTATTGTGTATATTTTAAATACAAAGTTATAGAAGTGAAACCAGATTTACAGGTATCATGTGTATTGTGTATATTTTAAATACAAAGTTATAGAAGTGAAACCAAATTTACAGGTATCAGGTGTATTGTGTATATTTTAAATACAAAGTTATAGAGGTGAAACCAAATTTACAGGTATCATGTGTATTGTGTATATTTTAAATACAAAGGTATAGGGAGAACCAAATTTACAGGTATCAGGTTTATTGGATATTTTAAATACAAAGTTATAGAGAGAACCAAATTTACAGGTATCATGTGTATTGGGTATTTTAAATACAAAGTATAGAGGTGAAACCAAATTTACAGGTATCATGTGTATTGTGTATATTTTAAATACAAAGGTATAGGGAGAACCAAATTTACAGGTATCAGGTTTATTGGATATTTTAAATACAAAGTTATAGAGAGAACCAAATTTACAGGTATCATGTGTATTGGGTATTTTAAATACAAAGTTATAGAGGTGA
>CP092875.1:22185883-22210185 GCA_030710605.1 Cordylochernes scorpioides
GCAGAATTTGTGCCCTGTGTGAAGCTAGCGTTCAAAATTTATTTTTTTCTAAAAGATATTTCAATTGTTGGCCTTATTTTCACATGTTACTGACCCATAACGCTGATCCA
The DNA here is from genome assembly GCA_030710605.1 of Cordylochernes scorpioides. Taxonomy (NCBI): domain Eukaryota; kingdom Metazoa; phylum Arthropoda; class Arachnida; order Pseudoscorpiones; family Chernetidae; genus Cordylochernes; species Cordylochernes scorpioides. The sequence continues at coordinate 22,185,994 of CP092875.1, forward strand.
TATCGGGTTAATTAATAACTCATTTGACATTTTACTTTTATTTAAGGTCTTGGGAATATATATATATACCTTTTCAGGTAAAAAATTGAGGTATATTGTTGAGAGATATTCTGCTAACGGATTCAGCCGTTCAGAACGCCACAGCAGTGGTAGAGGTTATGCAAGGAATAGCGATACCCCAAAATTACCCAATGATATCATTTGATATTGAATCTTTATACACGTCTATCCCACATAAAGAAGCCATTAGTGAAATTCCAAAATTTATAGACACCAATCCACAACTTAATTTAACAATTTTCAAAGAAGCACTTGAAGAACTACTCGATCTATGTTTATCCTTCAGTTATTTCAGTTACAAAAACCAGTATTATAAACAGATTAAAGGTCTTCCAATGGGCAATCCAATTTATTCTGCCCTCGCCAATATTTATATGGATCACATTAACAATATTATCATTGCAACCAAGCTTCTCAAAATAATAGCCTGGAAACGATATATTGATGACATCATTTGCCTCAGTGAAAATAGCAACCTCGACAATATTCTAACCTTCCTCAACAGTTAAAAGCCATTTTTAACCTTTACATACGAAATAGAAAATAATAGCTCTTCAGCATTCTTAGACATCGGGCTTACCAGAATAAATAGCAAAATAGAAACAAGTATATATAGAAAACCAACGCATACAGGCAAATATCTCAATTTTAATTCATTTGGCCCCATTAATAATAAAATATCCGTTATAAAAACACTTTCTAAAAGAATTTCCACCCACTGCTCCTCAAATATTAAAAATATTAAATCTGAAAAAAACATATTTTACAATGAGATGAAAAATAATGAATATGCTCCAGGTTTCATCAAGAAACATATATATAAGTCCACCAACAGGATAACAAACAATAGTGAAGAATCGAATATATACTGTGCACTGCCATACAATTATGGCATTGAAATAATAACAAGAATACTTAAAAATTACAATATCAAAACCCGATACAAAACCACAACAAATCTGAAAGAAATTCTACTCCATCCCAACACTAAACATAATAGCAATTATGAATTTAAATCAAATATAGTATATCGCATTCCATGAAAATCATGCCCAGCAACCTACATAGGAGAAACAGGTAAAACTCTTGATGAAAGAGTAAATCAACACAAAACAGCTTTTAAAAACCATAGCTCTTATCACTTTTAGTAGATCACGCACTCAAACAGGACCATATACCAAATTTTGAAAATACAGATATTCACAACGAATTTGCATCAAGTTTTGTGTGAAAAACGGATTCAAGGGTGCCGAAATTTTTTGGGTGTTGCAAACAGCCTACGGGAATTCCGTCATGAGCCGAAGGCGAGTTTTCGAGTGGTACAAGCGCTTCAAGGAGGGTCGGGAAGAGACCGCCGACAACGAGCGTTCCGGAGGACCGTCCACATCAACCACGCCTGAAAAATTGGACAAGGTGTTGGAACTGGTGCGTGAAGACCGACGAATAACTGTCAGGGAGGTCGCCGAAGAAGCAGGGATACCATTCGGCTCGACTCAATCGATAATGAAGGGAATTTTGGGAGTGAGAAGACTCAACGCCGTTCTCGTTCCGAAAGATTTGACTTTTGATCAAAAGAACGCCTGGAAAGAAACGGCCAGTCTCAATCTCGAGGAAACAACCGACGACCCCGAATTGCTGAAGAGGGTCATTACTGGAGACGAAACATGGATTTACGGATTTGATTCGGAAACTACCTAACAGGCATCGGAGTGGCGCTTCAAAAATGAGCCGACACCAAAGAAAGCGAGGAAGGCTCCCAGCAAAGTCAAGATCATGTTGACGGTGTTCTTCGACTACCAGGGCATCGTTCATCATGAATTTCAACAACAAGGCTCTACAATAACTTCTGACTCCTACCTGGGAGTTTTGAGGCGATTGAGGGAAGCGATCAGGCAAAAACGGCCGGAGCTGTGGAGGAGCAAGTCGTGGATCCTCCACCACGATAACGCGCCGGCGCACACAGCCCTCAAAATCTCGAAGTTTCTGCAGAACCACTCAACCTCTGTGTACCCCAACCCCCCTACAGTCCCGATTTGGCCCCCTGCGACTTCTTCCTTTTTGGAAAGCTCAAAAAAAAAGTTAAAGGGTCGGAAATTTCAGAGCATAGAAGAGATCAAAGTGGAATCGAAAAAGGCCATGAAAGCGATCCCGAAAACAGACTACCAGAGGTGTTTTACCGACTGGAAACAAAGGTAGCTGAAGTGCATCGCGGCCAACGGGGACTACTTTGAAGGAGACAATTTGAATTTGGTAGAATAATAAAGTTATTTTAAACTTATCAGCAAAGTGTGTCGAACAATTTCGATCAGAGTAGTAGAACTCAAAGACTAAAATAATTAAATTTTCGATATGTAGCAAATCTTGGGGGCTAAGCAACAAGAAAATACTCATTTTATACAGAACAATATTTAGACCGATACTCACTTATGGAACTGAGTTCTGGTATAAATATATAAGTAAAAAGTATATACACAAATTTAACTCACTTCAATATCAAATATTATTATGGTGTGCACAAACTTATAAAACAACTAGCTATTTTTTATTTTATTTTTATTTTATTATTATTTAAAAAGCACGCGATATCCGTCTTGGATATTTGCATGCATACACAAGTTTGGGAGCTTATTTACAGTAATTATTGATATGATTTTAGTTATTATAATAGAAATTATTAACATATTTGTCAGTTAGTTAACGATTTAATTACACTATAATGAATATTACTGAACATCACAGCAAATTTAGAGCTATTTACAGCATATAACTATATACCAGTTATTACAGCCCAGGCTATCTATTACTAAAAACATTCTACAAAATCTATTAAAATGTATATACATATATCTATTATTAACTATTTGATTTAGACAATTTATATTTATTTGGTTTTTGACTCTCAAGTCCTCTACAAGTCGACAGTCCATTAGAATATGAAAGGATTTTCTTCTTCTGCACCACATGGGCATTTAGGTGAATCCGTCTTTCTGACATTGTACAAATATGATCTAAAGTAACCGTGTCCAGTAAAAAATTGAACATTGTAAAAATTTGGCTTGTCATATTTGGGCATTTGGGAATCAGTGAAGAAGGACTTGAAAATGGTATTAGTCTTCTCATAGTATTTCTGCAATTTTTCCCTTGTATAATTAGAAATTATATTCCTACTTGAAGAGTCAAATCGATTGTAATTTATTTCGGTTTTCAACATGTTAGATTCGATATATTCAGTAAGTTTGGGGACTTTTGCAAGTATGTGTGTACAATCCGATGATGTTGTACTGTAGGCCTGTATACAATGTTTTAATATATTATATTGAAGAGAATTTAGTTTGTCCTTAAACTTTTTGTTTATGAATGGATACCATATTGGATAACCATAAGTAATTGTACTTCGATATAATGTCTTATACAATATCAGTCTTCGTCTAAAGTCTAGACCCCATGCTTTCTTTGTCAGGCCAAATAGGTATATACAAGCTCTAGTTACTTTTATGATCATTTCGTTAACGTGAGGCGTAAAGTCCAGTTTGCTTCTGACTCGGTGATTTTTAATAGTCACTCCTAGGATCTTAAGTTCTTCAACCGGTTTAATTAACTTGCTACCTGAGACTATTATATCGCTATTGCATTTATATAAATATAATATTTTTGTCTTTCCATCTGACAATTTTAATTTACGACTTTCACACCACTTATTGATTTTTCTTAATACATTATATATTGTCTTTCTTAGTTGTTCATGAGTTTTATTCCAACATATTTATGTAATATCATCTGCATATCCTATTGTTTCACAATAATCATTCCGATTATTATTCAGTATTTCATTAATAAGAATATTCCATAATGTGGGAGACAGTGGTCCTCCCTGTGGACATCCTTTACTTAGTTTCTTATTAATTTCAGTTGAGGAATATTTAAATCTTATTCTTCTATTATCAAAGTATGATTGTAGAAGTTTTATCATTGAAGCCTGCACACCATCTTCATCTAGTCTTTTCATCAAGGCCGGCCACCATGCATTATCAAACGCTGCACTAATATCCACTGCAATTATTGCTGCATATTCTCTTGTTTTATGTTCTAACGCAATTTTTATTATTTCAGTTAGTGCAGTAATAGTAGATTTCGATCTTCTAAAGCCATGTTGTCGTTCACTTAGTAAATTAAAATCTTCATAATATTTTATTATTCTATTATTAATTATTTTTTCAAATATTTTAGAAATGTTGGAATTAAGACATAAAGGCCTATAATTTTTATAGTTATTAAAATCTGTTTTTCCAGGTTTCGGAATAATTATTGCCTCTGTTCTTTTCCATTCAGCAGGATAGTATTGTAGGTCTAAACATTTTTGAAATAGTTTCACCAATATAGGAGCTCTAAATTGTTTAGTGTGCCTTATCATGTTGTTAGAGATGTTGTCTATTCCGGGAGATTTCTTTGGATTTAATTTGTCAATTAAGTCGTTAACTTTAGTAATCATAACCATCGGTTTTTCTTTATTGAGTAGTTTTAAATTATAATTTCTTATACTTTTATGGATGTTTGTATCTTCTTCACCTTTATCATCTGGAAATAATTTATTCAACAATTCCTCATCCTTCTGCAAACATTCCATATCAGTATTACCCTCCAAATTTTGCATATTTCTCTTCCGATTAGATCCACTTTTGATGTTTTTATACACCTTATATAAGTTTCCATAAGGGTTGTTCGATTTATTTTCCTCCAGAAAAATTCTCCAGGATGCTTTCCTAGCTTTTTCTATTTCTCGTAAATACTTATTTCGTATGCTTTTATAGTATTGTTTAATATGATTAGGGCAATTTTTGTTTCTATAGTAAAAGTTTCTAAGATAATGACAGTGATCTTTTAGAAGCTGTAAATTCGTATTCCACCACTTATTACTAATATTATTTTTTGTTGTCATATTATTATTTACTTTAAGTGAAATATGTGCTGCCTCAATCAGTATGTTAGTAAGTTATTTTACCGTTTGATCAATCATTTCTGGTGTATCCACTATGTCTAGTAAGTTTTCAATTTTTTCTCGTTCAGTACTGTTAATTCTCTGACTAAAACTTAACCAGTTCGCATTTTTCTCATTAAATTTCCAAGTGGAATAATATTTTTCTGAACTAAATTGTTCGTTTGTATATATTTCAAAAGATATAGCTACATGATCTGAAATTTGCGATATCTGCTGTGTCTTCCAATTTCTGATCGCCGCAATTGCCTGTTTATTTGTTAGTGTGAGATCAATCACACTTGCATCACGACACGTGAAAGTTTTATTATTATGGATAATTAGGTTTATTTCATCTATGATAGGGATCAGTCTATGTCCATTATAATTTTTCCTTATATCATACCATTACGGAGCTCTGGCATTGAAATCGCCGCAAACTATCACCGGTATATGTAAATTTGTATTAATTAACTTCTTCATAAATTCCTCGTGCTCAATTTTCAATGAATTAGGATGTATATAAATGTTGGAAAGATATATTTTCTTTCTTTTTGTTTGTATGGTTATAGTTGTAGCAAATGAGTTAGTGAATTCTGTACTTAATTGAATTTTTAAGCTGCTATTTCTTACAACCATTGCCGTATTTATATTGGGACTGTTCATCAATTGATATTTTGTACAAGGTCCTGGAAATTTCACCTCTTCTTTGATTATATAAGGTTCTTGTATCTTACTATATCTGCATTTCTAATTTCATCAGATGCACAAAGCTCATTTATCCAATTTTTGCTTTTTCTGGTATTTTGTTGAATAATTTTGATTTTGTCAATATATAGATTTCGCCCCATCATTCTGGAAGTTTATTATTGGCCCGCATCTTCTATATGTGTAGAATAGTCTGTTCTTTGTATTATAATTTGAATCTCTTTTTTATAGATTGGGCAGTCTTGACTATTCGGTTTATGCTCCAAATCTCTATTTCTAAAATGTGGATGTTTGACGCAGTTGCAGCATTTAATTGTAGTCGAGCATTCGTGCTCTCCCTCTTTTTCACATTTAATACATTTTTGGGATTGTAACAGTTATTCCTATTATGATTAGGATTAAATAAAAAGCAGTTCTGACATTGATTCACTTATACTTTATCTTTAATATCGCATCGTTGAATATCCGTGTAAATTTTTCCATTTCTCTTCATAATTTGGTAGACTCTAGGTGAAACCCTCAGTACTACATCTTGCTCTGCTCTATTGGTTTTCATTGGAAATAGCACTTTGATCTCTTCACTTAGTTGAGAAAGTTCAGGGTTCATCTCACAAAACGTTGTCGATAAATTAGCTAAGTTGGTCATCTTGTTGACTGATTTTATGACTATGTTTGGATCTCTTAGCTTTGGCTTGTATATTTTACTGCATTGGTTTAGATCATCTTGCTTAGTAAAACTTTCTATCATTCGATCAATATCTTGATCTTTAGGCAATTTTATTACTGTACCTTTCCTAGTATTAAATACCTTGTAAATCCTGATTTTATTTCCCTCCTGTCGTAACAATTTATACTATCATTCACCTTTTGTTGTACCTGTGAGATGTTTTGATTTTCATTGGCAGTTATTATGATAGTTTGTTCCTCAGTAATTTGCTTATCTTTTTGAATAAATTTATTTTCCCCATATTTTACCACCACTGCATACGAGTCCTTGTTTCTACTTTGTTTTACTATTTGGGATAAATCGTTTCTAATGTTGGTATAATATTTCTGCATACATTCCCCAATTCCATTTAAACTCTGTTCTAGTTTCACTAATTCTATTACACTATCCTTTAGCTGTTTTGTTGTACTTTTACATATCCAATATCTTGTTTATTCAACGTTTTTTGATTGTTATCAAATTTGTCTACAAAATATTTACATAATTCATCCAACCTGCCTAATATTAATGCATTCATTGTTTTGCATATTTAGTGACAGCGTAAAATTTGTGTGCATACCCTGGCAAATATTCCTTTGATTACGGATTATATAGAATCCAGAAATATAAAATATGATATGAATAATTTATCGAATGAGAACCAACAGCGATATGACCTGGATATTCCAGACATAATTGAAAAATATATAAAATATGAAATGAGACATTATTGAAGAAAAATAATAACCAAACATTTCAAAGTTTTTTTCCCGTTAATAATTCGAAATATTTTTGGGCAAATTTCCACAACTCTAAATTTATTACAAATCACGGAAATATTTGAAGCTTTTTAAAATTCATCAAGCAGTGCAAGATTCAAGATGCTTCTGTGGATGTGAGGAACAGACTTCTATTCATTGCCCCGTTTCCAAAAGTATAGAATAAACAAAGGACTAAATGTATCAAACCCGTTTGATCTAATTTCAACAAAAGACGAATATATAAAATTCAATTCATTTTGAATTTTATATAAAAAAACTAAATTGCATTGGAACGCTTTCATTTAGATATTAACTCTTTTTAGTATTGATTTAATTGAATAATTCTCTAATATCTAGCATATTTTCATTCTGAAATATTCCTTTAAACCTTTTTTTAAATCTGTAAATTGCCTTTTTCGAATACACACAATACTTTACAATTTGATTTCATTTAATTAAATTTGCATACCAACCCTTCGTACATATATCAATTGTGTTAATATATATATATATATATCGTAATTTGAACAATGTTATATATAAGTAATAAAGTATGACGTCTTTTCTAGTCGTCTCAAAGTGACACCAGCTTGCCACTGGACACCTGGGTGATCCAGAGAGGGAAAGAAGTGGCGTTGGTCCAGATGTTGACAGTTAGTTAGGTTACGGGGAATATTTTCAGACAACCCCGCTCGGTTCTAGGCCATTATCATCTCACGGCAGGCCCGCTGAGTCGAGGTCCGTTGTCATCTCACGGCGGCCCTCAGGGTCGCCGCTTTGGCTCCTCTCTGCTCCCGCGATTCATGCAGGACGCCGAGCTTTCCTCAGCTAATCCTCAACTTTCCCCTGGTCCTGGTGCCACGTGAGACGTACTAGAAGAGCGTCTTTTGATCCCAAACTTTGTCCTTACTGTCCCGTGCGGACTTCCCACTCTGCACGCCTTGGCACTCAACCCCGACTGCTTCCAACTCACTTGTTGGCTTACCCAGGTTTCATCTAACTAACTTGCATACCAATTATGTACATAATTGAAATATCTTTCTTTCTTTTCTTTCAAATTTTTTGGTTATCTTTAAAGTACAAGTGTCCCTAGAGGGACATAGCGCTCTAAGTCGAAATAAAGAATATTGTGTATTTTTAATACAACTATATAGAGGAGAACCAAAATTACAGGTATCACGTGTATTGTGTATGTCAAATACAAAGTCGTAGGGAGAACCAAATTTACAGGAATCATGTGCATTGGGAATTTTGAATACAACTATATAGAGGAGAACCAAATTTACAGGTATCACGTGTATTGTGTATTTTAAATACAAATATATAGATGAAAACCAAATTCATAGATATGTAATCTATATTGTGTATTTTGAATAAAAATATATAGAGGAGAACCAAATTTACAGGCATCACGTGTATTGTGTATTTTGAAAACAAATATATAGAGGAGAAACAAATTCATAGATATGTCATCTATATTGCGTATTTTGAATACAACAATATAGAGGAGAACCAAATTTATAGGTATCAAGTGTATTGTGTATTTTAAATACAAAGGTATAGGGAGAGCCAAATTTACGGGGATCATGTGTATTGTGCATTTTAAATACAGAGGTAGAGGGAGAACCAAATTTACAGGTATCATCTATATTGTGTATTTTGAATACAACAATATAGAGGTGAAACCAAATTTACAGGTATCATGTGTATTGAGTATTGTAAATACAAAGGTATAGAGAGAACCAAATTTAGAGGTATCAGGTGTATTGGGTATTTTAAATACAAAGTTATAGAGGTGAAACCAAATTTACAGGTATCATGTGTATTGTGTATATTTTAAATACAAAGGTATAGGGAGAACCAAATTTCCAGGTATCAGGTGTATTGTGTATTTTAAATACAAAGTTATAGGGAGAACCAAATTTACAGGTATCATGTGTATTGGGTATTTTGAATACAACTAAATAGAGGATAACCAAATTTTCAGGTATCATGTGTATTGTGTATTTTAAATACAAAGGTATAGGGAGAACCAAATTTACAGGTATCAGGTGTATTGGGTATTTTAAATATAGAGGTATAGAGAGAACCAAATTTACAGGTATCAGGTGTATTGGGTATTTTAAATACAAAGTTATAGAGGTGAAACCAAATTTACAGGTATCATGTGTATTGTGTATATTTTAAATACAAAGGTATAGGGAGAACCAAATTTACAGGTATCAGGTGTATTGGGTATTTTAAATTCAAAGGTATAGAGAGAACCAAATTTATAGGTATCAGGTGTATTGGGTATTTTAAATACAACGTTATAGAGGTGAAACCAAATTTACAGGTATCATGTGTATTGTGTATATTTTAAATACAAAGGTATAGGGAGAACCAAATTTACAGGTATCAGGTTTATTGGATATTTTAAATACAAAGTTATAGAGAGAACCAAATTTACAGGTATCAGGTGTATTGGGTATTTTAAATACAAAGTTATAGAGGTGAAACCAAATTTACAGGTATCATGTGTATTGTGTATATTTTAAATACAAAGGTATAGGGAGAACCAAATTTACAGGTATCAGGTTTATTGGATATTTTAAATACAAAGTTATAGAGAGAACCAAATTTACAGGTATCAGGTGTATTGGGTATTTTAAATACAAAGTTATAGAGGTGAAACCAGATTTACAGGTATCAGATGTATTGGATATTTTAAATACAAATATATAGAGGTGAAACCAAATTCACAGGTGTCATGTGTATTGTGTATTTTAAAAATAAAGGTATGTGGAGAACCAAAAATTTACAGATATCACGTGTATTGTGTATTTTAAATATAAAGGTATTGGGAGAACCAAATTTACAGATATCACGTGTATTGGGTATTTTAAATATATAGGTTTTGGTAGAACCAACTTTACAGGCGTTAAGTGTAATCGGGTAAATTGTAGTTATTAATGTATAAAGGTAAGGAACTATTTATAGGGGGGGGGGTGTCCATATAAAATAAACTATTTGATAAGTCCCTTTCTTATATGATCCAACTGGAAATCTTATAAGCTAAGAACCTTCAAGGTGTTAAGATATAATGTAAAAATCGCGAAGTGTGGCAATTGAAATTTATATTTTAAATTTTTGGTCCTGAATTATTTTGCGTATGCTAGAGTTCCTTCACTTTATATTTTATTTTAGCCTATATTGTGTTGAATGATTTATTTATGTTGTTAAAGCTCAAAATATTTTTCGTTTATATATTATTTATAACAATTAAAAAGGTTTAGAGGGTTAAATATTGTATTTGATTTCACTAGTGTCGATCTATATTGGGCTAGTGTTTGAATTCGTCTATTAATCATATTACTAGTAGCAAACTGTGATATTTGTCGAAACACATTATTGTGGTGTCCCAGTTTAGATCTTTGGCCATATTCAAGGTTGTCCTTTCAAATCAGGAATCTTTCTTTCCTGACATTGTGCTGATGTTCCAGCAGTCAAACATTTATGGTAATTCTTATTCAATCAATATATGTGGCTTTACATTCACTGCACGCATTTTATTGCGTTTTCTCACTGTGAGGAACCAAATTGTTACCTGGCTAAGGTGAATGTATTTCTTAATATCTGGTTATTCTCGGCTATTTAAGCGATAATATAAATGGTGTGTTATGCATAACATATATAATAATACATTATATATTCTTCATTGGGGTGGTTCCACCGCGGGACAGACTCCCACACCGATACGAGGCTAGAGATAATTCCCAATTTGTAGTAGACAAAACCGGTGGCCAGCGCTCGGGAGCCGGGGAGTAGGTAGGCCTCAGAGACCGTTTGTCGCCTTGAAGACAAAGATTCCTTAGACTGTCGTGATGCATAACCTGGAGATATAGCTCAGGAACGCTAGACGTGGCCTACAAGAGATCCAGCAGTCTTCTCCTCCTTGGTGATATACAGATGTTAGGAGTTGACTGTCTTTTCGCCCGTATCCTATAGGGGAAATATTCCAGGAGGGTGCTTCGATGATTATACATCCCTCCACCAGGCACTCTGCCATTTCGACACTGGTCAGCCCAACTAGCATCTGGCTGGGCACCTACATGATCTGAAAGTCATTCCGAAAATTTTCTCCGTGCATCGATATATCGCACAGGGCTGATGTCGGCGCACTAATCAATGAGGCAGTATTTGTCAAAAGCTTGCTGCGATGGGGTCTGCCTTTGGGATCTTATCTGGCCTGTTTAAGAAGTCCTGACCTTTTCATTTACAGCCTCCAGGCTCCTTGTTACCATTATTAATAGAATTTATTTCGAAAGTATCAGTATGATCATTTTAAACTGCATTTTCTCTGTTTAACAACTCAAATTGTTCAGCATGACCAATATGGGCTAGAAACATTTTAATTTTTGTTGGCAAATTTCCAGTCTTAGATAGCTTGTCATTTGTTTTCTCTTTACAGCTGGAAACAATTTATGGCGTATTCTTAAGCAGGTAGACCCTCCTACGAAACTGGCAAAGATTTGTAAGTCGCAATTCCTAATCACTCCATCAGGCCGATATTATATCTATATACATAAAAATGAATGTTTGTATGTTTGTCTGTTTGTTGGTATGTATGCCCGATATACAAATTCGCAGTAGTTCACTAATTCAAACCAAAATTTCCATACATAGGTAAAAAATAACGGGGATGACGATAGGCTATTTTAAAAAATATATAAATCAATTATTGAAACTATATATTCAAATTATTCTACTTAGCTCACGAGCAGCGCCCTCTAGAACGCGGGCGATCTGACGGCGGCTCGCGCCCGTTGGCTGCCGGCGAGCACGTGACTTCCCTGTCGTGACTCCCCCCCCCCTTCGAGAAAATGTAATCGTCGCTCAGTTTTGTATAGTGTTTGAATAGAACATTTAATCGGGTAAACCCGGTCGTTGCCCGGGTCATTCGTCTAGTATACAATAAAAGTAGCGCTCGCTTTAAAAATTCATTAAGATGTATTTTGATCTATCCTCTCTCTCTCTCTGAGAAAATAATGCAGATTTAGATTGTGAATAAACTGTTTTGTTTTCTTTAAAAATCAGGATGCGAAGATGAACAATTAATTATATTTATTTTAAGAGAGGGAACTTTTTAACTTATGGCTTATTTATCATTTATATATTTACAGCCTAACTCGAGCTGTCTCTATCTAAAACATAAACAATCATGATGATAACTTTTCTTTTTAAATTCTATGAATAATTACAGATTACCTCACATCTCCTTTCTTAGAGATTCGCCCTAGTCATCTCCAAAATATCTGGGCGGACGAAATATTCTTTCTGAGCGAGTCCAATAAAGTGTTTCTTTAGGAGATGTTGATGAATCGGTCACATCCGTAGGAGCATCTGAAGTGTGTGTGTTGGCTTCTGGGTAATTTATATATAGTTCTTCGTCTGGCTCAAGTGTGGAGACCCTGGAGACCTCTGACCAGTAGGAAGAAGATGGAAGCGATTTCTTCTAACTCTTCCTCGCGGTGTATCAACCATATATGATCTAGGAGTGTCTGCTTTGGAAATGATGACTACGGGAGTTTTAAGGTCCGTCAGCCAAATTCTATCATCTACCTCCAATGGAGGCAGTTCTCAGACTCTTTTTGCTCGATCAAAGTAGTTGTTTTGTTTTTTCCCGTTGAATAGCCTCTTTATTTTTCAGATTCATCAGGTTGGGTCGTTGGTGTTGTTTCTTTGGTGTTGGAATGGTGGTGCGAATCCGCCGTCGCATGCTAAGGTTTGTTGGGCTGAAGCCATTTGCAAGTGGTGTAACTCGATATGCCAGAAAAGCCAGATAAGGATCTTTTGACTTTCCAATTCTTTCTTTAACAATTTTTACAAAAGATTCTATGAAACCGTTACTCTGCGGGTATCTTGGACTGGAGGTGACATGAGTAAATCCGTAATATTGAGCAAATTCTTTAAATAGTGATCCGAACTGGGGGCCATTGTCACCCCGCACCTCCAAAGGAATTCCGTGCCTTGCAAAGATGGACTTACAGTGGACTATTACAGAAAATGATGTCATGTCCTCTAATCTTGCAATTTCCGGGTATCTTGAATAATATTCAGTTATTAACAAATAGTTTTGGCCCTTTATTGTAAAGAAGTCAACCCCAACTTTCTCCCAAGGATGACTTGGAAGCTCTGAGGGTAATAGTGGCTGATGTCGATTTGTTCTTTCCTCAATACACATAGGACACGTTCGGACCATCTCCTCAATTTCGCTTGTGATCCGGGGTCACCGACGGATCATTTGGCCCTTTCACGATATTTGACTATCCCAAGGTGTCCCTCATGAATTATTTGGAGCAACCCTTTCCTGAATTCCTCCGGGAAAAAATATCTTGGCCCTTTCACGAGAATACCATTCTCAACTGAGAAATCATCCTTTGTTGGCCAATATTGACTTTCGGACATGGATACATTTGTTCTCTCCGGCCATCCTTCCTGGGTGAATCTGATAATAATTTGGATAACCTGGTCTTTGTCTTGACTTTATTTGATTTCTTTTACTCAGACATCAGATATGGGAATAAATGAGACAACCTGTTGAATGTAGGCACATAACTCCTCAAATTCCTGAGTCCCAACTTATATCCTAGGTGATCTATCAAGTTTTTTCCAGTCTATGTACGATCTTATACGAATATCCCATAATCCGTAATCTCAATCTCTGAATCATAGGTGTGAGATCATCGAAATTTTTGGAAGTAAAGATCGGTACTAGTGGTTTGTGGTCGGTTTCAAGAGTGATCACCAGGCCTTGGATGTATTGCTTGAATTTCTCACAAGCCCAGGTGATAGTAAGCGCCTCCTTTTCGATTTGAGCATAACACTTTTCTGTTTCAGAAAGCGTTCTACAAGCATATGCGATGACTTATCTCAGTCCATCTTTGGTTTGTCATATTACTCTCCCCCCCTCCCAAAAGATGAAGCATCGGCTGATACTGTAATAATCAAAGAAAGATAATACAAGGCTAGCCCTTGCGCAGAAGTAAGACTTTTCTTTATTTGGTCGAATGCCCGATCTTGAGCATCTTCCCAAATCCATTCTTCTCTCTTTGACAGTAACTTGTCCAATGGATGCGATATATCCGCTAATTTAGGGACAAATCTAGCCGAAATATTTACCATTCATAAAAACTGTTTTAGTTCCTTGACAGATCTCGGTTTGGGAAACTCCAGTATAGCTCGTTTCTTTTGGGGTCTACCTGAATCCCGTTAGAATAAATTTGATAACCTAAAAACTTAATAGTTGTAACTGCAATTTTGCATTTCTCCTTGTTCAAGTTAAGTTCCGATTTAGAAAGTCTTGTTAAAACTGCTTCGAGTCTTTTATCATGTTATTTTTGGCATGAACCATAAACCAAGATATCATCCATATGGCATAGAGTTCCATCCAGTCCTTCCAATATTTGACTCATTCTTTTCAAAAAATTTCCGGAGCGGAAGAGATACCGAAAGGTAACCTCTTAAACAGACATCTCCCAAATGGAGTGATAAATGTGGTAAGTGTTGACGACTCTGAAGACAGTGGTATATTTGCCAGAATCCACTATTGGCATCCAACATTGTGAATAATTTAGCTCCTTTCAACTGAGCTAGCGTATGTTCGACCACCGGAATTGGGTGTATTTCCCTTTGAATGTTTTGATTGAGTATCGAGAGATCGACACATATTCTTAATTTTCCCGAAGGTTTTGCAACGAGAACCATGGGCGAACACCATTCAGAAGAACCCTCAACACTTTGATGTCATCCTCTCCAGTTCCATTTGAAGTTCTTTCATTAGAGGTATAGGTACTCTTCTTGGTGTATATATCGAATTAGGTTTTGCCCCTTCTTTCAACTTTATTTTGTACGGGATATCTATTTTTCCCAGTCCAGTAAATAACTTAGGAAATGTGAGCATTGGGTCTAGCTTGGCAGGAGCATGATCTTCGACAATATTTATCCTCTTAACGAGACATAGGATCTCGCTAGCTCTACAGCTTAGTAAAGGTCGGGCAACCCCCTTAACGATGTAGATGTTCTCTTTGCACTTCTGCCTTTTTGATTCCAAAAAAGCCTGGAACATTCCATTTACCTCTATCTTCTTGGAAACAGTAAAACTATTCTTATCGGCCTTCTCCGCTTTAAGGTATCCAAAATACTGTAAGTAAATATCTTCTGGTATAACCGAAACCTCCGCCCCTGTATCGATTTTAAACTTTATTGGCTGGTCATTCACCTTTATCACCTCACACCACTTATCTTCTGTATTCTCATGATTTCCCATTATTCTAATGAATGCATTATCTTGGTAGCTTGATACTTCTTGTATGGTTTTAGTGTGATAAACCTTGGAAAAATGACCTTTCTTTCTGCACTTGTTGCAAATAGCATCCTTAGCAGGACCTTGTTCCTTCGAATTTCCTTGGTAATATTCACATCGGAAACATTTACGTTTCTCATTAGAATACCATCCTTGATGATTCTTTGGAAAATTAGAATTATACGTTTTTGTACCTTTCAGTCTTATTTTCTGGAAAAATGTGCCATTTCTCCCTTCTTTCTTGTCTAATGCATCCACGTTCCGATTTTCAGTGTTTTGTCTCATTTCTTTTTGTTAATTTTTTACACTTTCTGATTGGCGCACTATCTGGATTGCCTTCTTCGGTGTTAGTTCCTATTCTAATTTTTCAGAAAGCTGAAGGTTTTTCACTCCAACTACTGAACGATCCTTGATCATTTCTTCCTTTAATATTCCATAGTTGCAGTTCTCTGCCAGGACGTAGAGATTGGTTATAAATTTTCTACGGGCTCACTATCCCCTTGACTTCTTCTGTTAAACTTGGCTCTCTCATATATGATGTTTCTTTTGCCTATGAAGTAATTTTGAAATTTAGACACTACAAGTTGATTGTCTTTATTTTGGGCTTCACTTATATTAAACAAAATTAAATTTTCTTCTGCCTTATCACCCATAAAATATACTAGAACAATTACCTGTTCATTCTCACTTTTCTCTGAAAGTCCTGAAACGATTCTATATCTTTGAAATCTTTTGAAGAATATCGGTCATTCATTAGGTTTACCAAAATTAAACCCTTCTGGAGCATCAATTTGCATATAATTATCAATTTTTTCCTTTAATAAAATAATTTACATATATTTCAACTTTATAATTTTAATAATTGCTTTTACGGTTTCTTTTCAACGCGGTTTGGTTTAGCTTAGCACGTTATAAAATTACTTACAGCTTTAGGCTTCTTTTCCTTTTACCGCTGCCACCATGTTTTGTTTTCTTTAAAAATCAGGATGCGAAGATGAACAATTAATTATATTTATTTTAAGAGAGAAAACTTCCTAACTTATGGCCTATTTATCATCTATATATTTACAGCCTAACTCGAGCTGTCTCTATCTAAAATATAAAAATCATGATGATAACTTTTCTTTTTAAACTCTATAAATAAATACAGATTACATCACATATACCACATTGACCAATTCGAGAAAATACAATCTTTGTTTGAACCTTCTTCGAATTTTCAACGCAATATATAAATTATTTAAAAACGCTCCTTTTGCTTCATATATTTTATTTTCCTATATATCGTATGGCAATACGCCAAACTTCTTCGGAGAACAAGATTGTTTTGAGATGCTCGCGTATCAATTCACGAGTATGCAAAATCTTTTTATTACAGCAGTTGTACATACTCGTGAATTGATACGCGAGCATCTCAAAACAATTTTGTCCCCCGAAGAAGTTTGGCTTGTTGCCATACGAAATATTGGAAAATAAAATATATGATACAAAATAAGCATTTTAAATAATTAATATATAAATTCTCAATTTTCAAACATATATATATATTATATTTAAAAAAAAAAAGATGGGATTTCTGTTGTTTTTGATCATCTTGGTGATTATGCTATGGTGGTGCAGTCGTGGCTAAAATCTTGAAATAAAAACAATATTGAAGATCATAGATTTCTTTATTTGAGCTGAGTAATATATATGAATAACATAATTTGATAAAAGTAATGCCTGGCTTAAGGCCTAAGAATAATTAAAACAAAATATTATTTACATAATTACAAAGTTTTGGGCCGGCCAATGGAGAAGAACAACAATCAGTATTTATAGGGAAAGCGTGACCTCTGGCGGTCGATTTAAACAGAGTATTTGGATCTATGAAATATATTTTAAATAAAATAATATTTTTATATAACATTTCCCCCCTGTGAAGAAAATAATATGGGTACAGAGAAAAGTGATAAAAGAATATAGTTTAAAAAAATATAAAATGATAGAAAGAAAAAAATAACGTGAGAGGTGATATTCACTTATCATATTGGTTTTTATATGGTAACCAATAGACAGAAAAATACAATAATTAAATGATGAAATTTTGGTAAAGAGTGAAATGTGGAAAAGATAGAAAAGAAATTGGTGTTCCATCATCGTATTGGCTTATTGTGAACCAATAGATTGGAACGACATAAGAAAATGATACATATTATATTAAAAATGAAGAAGAAAAATAAAATTAATTATAATTACAAGTTAGAAATAAAAGGATGATATCCCTTGATCATATTGGCTTGTTGTGAGCCAATAGATTGGGAAAAACATGATAATGATACACATATATTATTAATGAGGAATAAAAATAAAATGCAGAATTATTAAAAGGAATATGAATGAAAAATATAAATGATAGCATTGAAAATAAACAATATAAAAATAGTGGCACTGGTAAAGGATAAGTGGCAACATTAATACATTGGGTGATTATAGGAAAAAAAAAGGCATTGGTGAAAAATCAATAAATTGTGGATAAAGTTTATGTACAAAAGGCAAATGTGAAAACAAGAAATGAACATGTAAAGATAAAAGTAATGGTAAGAATAAAGAATTATCATTGAAAAAAGAATCAAGGTGAACACAAAAACAAAATTTAAAATTTACATATGTTGGTAGCGCTAAATTTACATATTAGTTAGGTACGCTTTGAGATGTTAACATAGGAAATAAGCAATGGGGGTAAAAATGCAATTTTTTTTAATAATAACATATTAAGAAATGAAATTAAATAAGAAACTATCAAAATATTAAAAGTTAGGGCATTTTAAATATATAAATGTGAGGCTATAAGGTATTGTTGTTATATGATAAGCAATAGGAAATTCGGGACATATTGTAAAAGGAAAATATGATAAAAATTAAAGTTTAGCTAATTTTCAATAAAGATTAATGATGCGAGGAAGTAATATTAATTTGTTGTTGTTTTCCTGGCCGACCGTTTTACATATGGTATTATAAAAAAAATGATATGGTGAAAATGGTCTAACTTGATTGCAAATATTTAAAGGTAACATGGAATGTGGGATATATAGTAACTAATCATACAAAGGAAAATAAGCTTTACGAGGATTAAAGGGTGTGATTGAATCAAAAGGGCAAAAAGAGCTATGGCAAAATTGATATTTGAGATTGATTTAACAAAAGGGAAATAACTATAAACAAGCGATTGAAAACTATTGTAAACAAGAGAGAAAAAGTTAAAACGGGGCAAATTATGTAAAAGGGTGATACAAAATACCTTTAAATGGAAGATAGGCTGGATTTGAAGATCTCGGGAGATGGCTGGTGTTGGGCGGAAGGCTGCTTGTTGCGTGGAAGCGGGTGATGGTTGAAGTTAGCTGGAGATGTTTGTTGGAGATGACTATGGCTGTCTGTTGATGCTATGGCCGTTTGTTGAGAATGCTATGTTTTCTTGTGGAGAATGCTATGTTTGCTTTTGGAGAAGGCTATGTTTGCTAGGTGATCTATATTTGTATGGATTGACCTATGTCTTCTTGAATTGGACTATGTTTGATTGTAGAGACTATTTTTGATTGGGAATGGTTATGTTCACTTGAATTGGGCTATTTTTGATTGAAATGAACTATTTTTGATTGGGAAAGCTATTTTTGATTGGGAGATTTGCATATTTGATTTGAAAATTTTTGCTTTTGGGATTTCGTTCACACAAGTTTCAGATATCCTGTCGGCTAATATTATATTTAAAATAAGATGATATTCTGCTTGAATTTAGATCATGTTGAGGATTATAGTAATGCAGTTATTTGCTGGTTCTCTTTAGTACTATATGGTATTGGTTATGCAGTCGTGGTTATATTCTTGATAGAATAATAATAAAAATAGTAAAGATTAGAAATTTCTTTAACTGAACTCAGGAATATATATGAATAACATAATTTGATAAAAGTAATGCCTGGCTTAAGGCGTAAGAATAATTAAAATAAAATATTATTTACATAATTACAAAGTTTTGGGTCGGCCAATGGGGAAGAACAACAATCAGTATTTATAGGGAAAGCGTGACCTCTGGCGGTCGATTTAAACAGAGTATTTGGATCTATGAAATATATTTTATAAATAAAATAATGTTTTTATATAACATATATATATATATGGTAATTTAAACCAACAACCCTATATTGTATAATACTTATAACAAGATTGTCATGTTGTATATAGAGACACATCTATAAATAATTATATGCATGATTGACATGTGTCATTGCATCACCATAAGTAATGTACTTTGTACAAACTAATAAATAAAATTATGTAATAGATTAAGAGCTGAGTTAAAGCAAGATTAAGAAGTTCAAAAACGTCTAAAATCGAGAGAGAAATCCAACAACCCTGGCAAGTCGTTGTCATCGAGGTCAAAGGGTGCAGGATGCAGCAGACGTTCAAAGTCCAACCCCCCCCCCCCCCCACCCCTCCTCGGGAATGGTATATAAAAACCTCGGTTTCAGCCCAATTTAGTCAGACTTCACCGTCGGCGCGAGCCCTTGTCGCTCGTAGCCAGGACCACCTCATCGACCATGTAAAACAGTAAGATCTACTCTAACTCCATCTTGCTCTTAGCTCGCCTCCTATCCGTTCATGGAACTTTCCTACTACAATTGTGTTTCTTCGTTTTTTGGTGTGTGGACATTCCCAAGCTTTCCACTCTGCCTCGACCACGACTGCCTGTACTCTGTGAGAACTGTTAAAGGTCCTCCAAGGTGCAGAGAGGTACTGGAAAACTCTCCACGCCCTCTGACTGCCCCTCTCGGTAACTACAGGTTTGACCCTCGGTTACCACATATATATATTGTGGAATAGTCTGAATATGCGATATTTAGTAGAGAATATGTAAGAACTTCAGAGTGGTATTGCAGTTTTTTCAATATATGCAATCCTATATAGAAGAAAAAGAGCTGAATGACATTGTCTAAATGTAGAGTTTTAGCAGTCAACAAAATATATAGATATATAGATTATGTATTCACAACAAAAACAATAACAACAAAAAGGCTTTTATTAGGGCCCATTTCCCTGTATGGATTCGCCATACAACAACAAAATATCACAGTAATATTTCCACCCTTTCCCCATGTGCACGTGAGCCTTTGTTTGAAAAGGGATTTATTTACACATCCGTTCTAGAACTTTCTTCACTACCTATTTTGTGTGTGAATCTATTTACAATTGATCTGTAGAAATTATAGAGTTCTAATGCTATATTTTTCTTTTCTGAAATAGATCTCAACGTTTTCAGTGTGTTGCTAGATCTCCAGAAGGTGTTTTTTAAGAGTTTTTACTCTTTCTTCACCTAAATATTTGCATTCTATGATATAGTGCAAGATTTCATCAGATATCATATTTCCACAAATCCTGCAGTGAATGTTTTCCTTTTTGATGATGAGAATATGACTTTCTCTATCCAGAGTTGAAGTAATTCTAGTCCATGCAATGAAGGATATTATCTTAGATGACAGATTCCACGACAGGTATCGTTCTGGCATAAATGAATCACAGAGAAGTTTATAGTTTGAAAAAATTTCGAATTGACTAGTCTAGCGAAGTCTTGTTGAATAAGCGCTGTTTTATTTTTGTTTTCATAATCTAAGGAAGTTATTTTTTAATTGTATCTTAGTTTGGTGGGAGGTTCCTCCATGACTGACCACAACAGTTAATTATATCATTAACGGTTTTGTATAATCCTATAGAGTTTTTGACATTTGATGTACTTCTTTCAGTCTGTTCCAGCATAATTTTGGTAGTCTGTAATGGCCCATTTCCAGTATTCTCATGTAGTATTTCAATGTTAATTTTGTGGCGGTAGCAGTAAGTTTGATTCTTCCAGTTTCCAATTTTAGTATGTGCCCCGGGATATATCTAGGTAAATCAAGAAAGGTTTTTATAAATGTGGCATGAAGTTGCTTTATAATTTCCCCATTATCGCAGGCCCACACTGGGGCCGCGTAAAAAAAAAACTGATTTTATCGAAAATTCAAATAGTTTGAATGCAACTTCTATCGAATCGTTTTTTTCTCTTTTTAGAAAAACAATGGTTGAGTTTAGTGCGGTGTGTGCCTTTGCTTTGAAAACTAGCGCATCTTGTCTGGTACTGTGTGTATTTGTATAGGGGAATCCCAGATATGTTATTCTAGGGGTGACAGTCAACGGAGTGCCTCCCCAGAACCAGTTTCCATTTCTTGCTGGTCTTCCACCATTTCTGAACACCATTATTTTTGACTTTTTTCATTTAAAACTAATTTATTTTCCTTCAGATAATTTCTGAGTTAATTGATTTCTCTTTGCAAATTGATTTTTGCTCTCATTATTGCCATGTCATCTGCATACATGAGAAGATGAAGGAAACCGAAGTCTGGAAGATAGAATCCTATAAGTGAAGAATTATTATAATATTCAATTAGATCAGATATATAAGTTAAAAATAGTAGAGGTGACAGTGGCTCTCCTTGTAAAACTTCGGAATCAATTTTACGTTGTTTGGGTATTCACCTTTCAATCTATTTGAGATTTTTGCTGCCTCATAATAACTATTTATTATTGATATAAACCTTGGGCTGTATTTACATATATAGAAGGTTAATGTGGAAAAAATACAGAGTAACAAATAAAACCACTTTTTATTTTATTCATTTAGAGGAACTGCGGTTTATAAAGTGAGAGAGATATCTCTCCGAGTCTAGGGATAAACTGAGCAGGTACATGACAAAGGCTGTCCTGCTGTCAAAGAGAGCTCCTGTCCAGTGAAGAGCCCGGGCAATTAAGATCAAAGGGAACCGATATCGACGACTAATGATTTTTCATGTAAAGGTTTTATCAAAGTTGCGATTCACTTAATTAACTTTCAAAGAGATCTAACGACTGCTCCCAATTATCAGGTTTAACAACTTTGAGCTTCTATTGAGATATTTTTTCATATATTTTCTGCATAGTCCTACACATTCCTCTAGGTTTTCCTATATATATATTATATAATCTAAATTTCAAATATATATATATATATTTTATAAACATATTTTATTTTCATTCATTGACTGTTCTACACATTTTTGACCATAGATTTAGAACATACCTTTTTAATTATTGTTGTAAATGTGTATAGTTAACCCTACCTATTTTTTAAAATCACGATTATAGAATTCATTTTATAAATTCTATATTACTGTGAAAAATAATTCTATATGTAATTTCCTTCAAGTAATTCAAAATTAAAACTACTTGATGGGTAAATAATTATCTTTACTTTTTCACGAATGCACCTTCAATTCCCTATCTCTCTTTTTCAACAACTAAACAAAAAATAATCATGACATATATATATCAGCGTTAGACCTTTAAACAAGGTTGAACCCTTTTTAATATAAATGTTCTCCAATATATGCGTAAAAAGTTTACTTTTGAAGTTTTCACCAAGGATATTTATTTTTAGTGATATTGAAAATGTATTGCTATCTTTGTTACAACCTGAAATAACCTTTAACACAGATCCTTTTGCAACGAGAGAATTTTTTTGTCAAGGAAAGTTTCAACTTATCTCTCAGTGATAAACTGTCCCAGCAGTTGTTTTTAGTTATATTTTCAGACTTTTCTATACTCTGTATTAGAAATTCCTAGATTAAGGAAACCTATGGACATATGCTTCTAAAATTGCCAACAAGAGCATCCCATAAACTATGCCAATTATGATTAGTTCCTTGTACGCAGGAATTCAAATCTTGCCCGGTGCCATTACTTTTCAACCCCCTCGTCTTTCCATACTCTAAATATATTTTAAACAGCACGAATTTATTTTGTGTGTGAATACATATATTATATAATAGCTTTATACCGTGTGAGTGATTATTTCGTTAAACATTCTTTTTTGAGGTTTTTGAATATGTAGTTATATATTTCTTAATTTTAGTGAAACATCGAGTTAGCGTTGCCATATTTCGAGGAACTAAATTAACCTTTGATGACAAGCGTGCGCACATATATACATAAATACATATATTTTCAAGGGAGAGTTGCCCCTCTACGTATATATATATATATATATTACAATTCCTAAATAGATATTTAAGTTAAAAAGGCATATATGCGTTCAAATAATCAATATATGCTTTTTAAATTGAAAAAATATATATTAATATTAATATACACACACAAATGAAACTCATATATATATAAAGACAAATATTTTACTAGGACAAAATGAAATTTTGTATATATTTTTGATGAATATTCTTCTAACTTTCGAAAATAAAACGAAACAATGCATTTCTGTGTGTATGACTCGATGATGAAGGATCTTAGCGAATACTTTCGTAATTTGGAAATATACGCACAAACTCAACCTGTGTGTAGATCATAATTTCGGCTATAGGGTTTTTCAGTAAAGAGAGAGATAAGAATATGATTTAATTATTCAAAGTATTCTAAATATTTTTAGCAACTTAGATAATAGAGATGATTTTTTACACTAAATTTAAAATGTGTTTTGGCCCGAATATTAGTCCGCCCTAGACTGACGAGGGCCAATAGCCCGAAACCATGGTCTCTAGGTGGACGATGTTCAGTTTGCCAAAGCTGGTGTTGTGGCTTTGTC
>CP092875.1:22210285-22276934 GCA_030710605.1 Cordylochernes scorpioides
AACCAGATTTACAGGTATCAGGTGTATTGGATATTTTAAATACAAATATATAGAGGTGAAACCAAATTTACAGGTGTCATGTGTATTGTGTATTTTAAAAATAAAGGTATATGGAGAACCAAAAATTTACAGATATCACGTGTATTGTGTATTTTAAATATAAAGGTATTGGGATAACCAAATTTACAGATATCACGTGTTTTGGGTATTTTAAATATATAGGTATAGGTAGAACCAAATTTACAGGTATCAGGTTTATTGGATATTTTAAATACAAAGTTATAGAGAGAACCAAATTTACAGGTATCAGGTGTATTGGGTATTTTAAATACAACTAAATAGAGGTGAAACCAAATTTTCAGGTATCATGTGTATTGTGTATATTTTAAATACAAAGGTATAGGGAGAACCAAATTTACAGGTATCATGTGTATTGTGTATATTTTAAATACAAAGTTATAGAAGTGAAACCAGATTTACAGGTATCAGGTGTATTGGATATTTTAAATACAAAGTTATAGAGAGAACCAAATTTATAGGTATCATGTGTATTGTGTATTTTAAATACAAAGGTATAGGGAGAACCAAATTTACAGGTATCAGGTTTATTGGATATTTAAAATACAAAGTTATAGAGAGAACCAAATTTACAGGTATCATGTGTATTGGGTATTTTAAATACAAAGTTATAGAGGTGAAACCAGATTTACAGGTATCAGGTGTATTGGATATTTTAAATACAAATATATAGAGGTGAAACCAAATTTACAGGTGTCATGTGTATTGTGTATTTTAAAAATAAAGATATATGGAAAACCAAAAAATTACAGATATCACGTGTATTGTGTATTTTAAATATGAAGGTATTGGGAGAACCAAATTTACAGATATCACGTGTATTGGGTATTTTAAATATATAGGTATAGGTAGAACCAAATTTACAGGCGTTAAGTGTAATCGAGTAAATTGTAGTTATTAATGTATAAAGGTAAGGAACTATTTATGGGGGGGGGGGGGTGTCCATATAAAATAAACTATTTCATGAGTCCCTTTCTTATATGATCCAACTGGAAATCTTATAAGCTAAGAACTTTCAAGGTGTTAAGATATAATGTAAAAATCGCGAAGTGTGGCAATTGAAATTTATATTTTAAATTTTTGGTCCTGAATTATTTTGCGTATGCTAGAGTTCCTTCACTTTATATTTTATTTTAGCCTATATTGTTTTGAATGATTTATTTATGTTGTTAAAGCTCAAAATATTTTTCGTTTATATATTATTTATAACAATTAAAAAGGTTTAGAGGGTTAAATATTGTATTTAATTTCACTAGTGTCAATTTATATTGGGCTAGTGTTTGAATTCGTCTATTAATCATATTACTAGTAGCAAACTGTGATATTTGTCGAAACACATTATTGTGGTGTCCCAGTTTAGATCTATGGCCGTATTCAAGGTTGTCCTTTCAAATCAGGAATTTTTCTTTCCTGACATTGTGCTGATGTTCCAGCAGGCAAACATTTATGGTAATTCTTATTAAATCAATATATGTGGCTTTACATTCACTGCATGCATTTTATTGCGTTTTCTCACTGTGAGGAACCAAATTGTTACCTGGCTAAGGTGACTGTATTTCTTAATATCTGGTTATTCTCGGCTATTTAAGCGATAATATAAATGGTGTGTTATGCATAACATATAGAATAATACAATATATTTTCTTCATTGGGGTGGTTCCACCGCGGGACAGACTCCCACACCGATACGAGGCTAGAGATAATTCCCAATTTGTAGTAGACAAAACCGGTGGCCAGCGCTCGGGAGCCGGGGAGTAGGTAGGCCTCAGAGACCGTTTGTCGCCTTGAAGACAAAGATTCCTTAGACTGTCGTGATGCATAACCCGGAGATATAGCTCAGAAACGCTAGACGTGGCCTACAAGAGATCCAGCAGTCTTCTCCTCCTTGGTGATATACAGATGTTAGGAGTCGACTGTCTTTTCGCCCGTATCCTATAGGGGAAAAAAATTCAGGAGGGTGCTTCGATGATTATACATCCCTCCACCAGGCACTCTGCCATTTCGACACTGGTCAGCCCAACTAGCATCTGGCTGGGCACCTTCATGATCTGAAAGTCATTCCGAAAATTTTCTCCGTGCATCGATATATCGCACAGGGCTGATGTCGGCGCACTAATCAATGAGTCAGTATTTGTCAAAAGCTTGCTGCGATGGGGTCTGCCTTTGGGATCTTATCTGGCCTGTTTAAGAAGTCCTGACCTTTTCATTTACAGCCTCCAGGCTCCTTGTTACCATTATTAATAGAATTTATTTCGAAAGTATCAGTATGATCATTTTAATCTGCATTTTCTCTGTTTAACAACTCAAATTGTTCCGCATGACCAATATGGGATGGAAACATTTTAATTTTTGTTGGCAAATTCCCAGTCTTAGATAGCTCGTCATTTGTTTTCTCTTTTCAGCTGGAAACAATTTATGGCGTATTTTTAAGCAAGTAGACCCTCCTCCGAAACTGGCAAAGATTTGTAAGTCGCAATTCCTAATCACTCCATCAGGTCGATATTATATCTATATATATAAAAATGAATGTTTGTATGTTTGTCTGTTTGTTGGTCTGTATGCCCGGTATACAAATTCGCAGTAGTTCACTAATTCAAACCAAAATTTCCATACATAGGTAAAAAATAACGGGGATGACGATAGGCTATTTTAAAAATATATAAATCAATTATTAAAACTATATATTCAAATTATTCTACTTAGCTCACGAGCAGCGCCCTTTAGAACGCGGGCGATCTGACGGCGGCGCGCGCCCGTTGGCTGCCGGCGAGCACGTGACTTCCCTGACCCCCCCCCCCCCCCTTCGAGAAAATGTAATCGTCCGGCTGCCGGCCGGTTGGACAGTCCAAGTTCCCACCGACCGTTGGCTGCCGGCGAGCACGTGACTTCCCTGTGCGCGCGCACAGTTTTGTATAGTGTTTGAATAGAACATTGAATCGGGTAAACCCGGTCGTTGCCCGGGTCATTCGTCTAGTATACAATAAAGGTAGCGCTCGCTTTAAAAATTCATTAAGATGTATTTTGATCTATCCTCTCTCTCTCTCTGAGAAAATAATGCAGATTTAGATTGTGAATATGCTGTTTTGTTTTCTTTAAAAATCAGGATGCGAAGATGAACAATTAATTATATTTATTTTAAGAGAGGGAACCTTTTTACTTATGGCTTATTTATCATTTATATTACGATGCACTAGCGCGCCATCTGTTATCAAATTACAAAACTATTTTAGAGGCGTAATATTCTTTTTAAAATAAAACAATTTCTACTGTCCTTACTGAAATGGAAAAATTAAAGGGAGGGCCTGGCTCATCAGTGGTGAACCCTCCCAGCGGTTTCGCCAGTTTAATCTACCATACCGCTGTTATATTGCATTTTTGGAACTTCCTTTTTAGTTGACTGTTGTAAGACTCTTGGAATGGGTATTTTAGAAGAACTATGGACATAAGCTTTTAGGACAGCAGAATTAAATATAATAATAAAAATATAATATGCTTCGAGCAATCGCTCTTCCGCAAATATCAAATTGTGTCTTTTATTTGAACAATTATATTACGATGCACTAGCGCGCCATCTGTTATCAAATTACAAAACTATTTTAGAGGCGTAATATTCTTTTTAAAATGAAACAATTTCTACTGTCCTTACTGCAATGGAAAAAATTAAAGGGAGGGCCTGGCTCATCAGTGGTGAACCCTCCCAGCGGTTTCGCCAGTTTAATCTACCATAAACTGGCGAAACCGCTGGGAGGGTTCACCACTGATGAGCCAGGCCCTCCCTTTAATTTTTCTTGGTGTATATATCGAATTAGGTTTTGCCCCTTCTTTCAACTTTATTTTGTACGGGATATCTATTTTTCCCAGTCCAGAAAATAACTTAGGAAATGTGAGCATTGGGTCTAGCTTGGTAGGAGCATGAACTTCGACAATATTTATCCTCTCAACGAGACCTAGGATCTCGCTAGCTCTACAGCTTAGTAAAGGTCGGGCAACCCCCTTAACGATATAGATGTTCTCTTTGCACTTCTGCCTTTTTTATTCCAAAAAAGCCTGGAACATTCCATTTACCTCTATCTTCTTGGAAACAGTAAAAATATTCTTATCGGCCTTCTCCGCTTTAAGGTATCCAAAAAACTGTAAGTAAATCTCTTCTGGTATAACCGAAACCTCCGCCCCTGTATCGATTTTAAACTTTATTGGCTGGTCATTCACCTTTATCACCTCACACCACTTATCTTCTGTATTCTCCTGATTTCCCATTATTCCAATGAATGCATTATCTTGGTAGCTTGATACTTCTTGTATGGTTTTAGTGTGATAAACCTTGGAAAAATGACCTTTCTTTCTGCACTTGTTGCAAATAGCATCCTTAGCAGGACCTTGTTCCTTCGAATTTCCTTGGTAATATTCACATCGGAAACATTTACGTTTCTCATTAGAAGACCATCCTTGATGATTCTTTGGAAAATTAGAATTAAACGTTTTTGTCCCTATCAGTCTTATTTTCTGGAAAAATGTGCCATTTCTCCCTTCTTTCTTGTCTAATGCATCCACGTTCCGATTTTCAGTGTTTTGTCTCATTTCTTTTTGTTAATTTTTTACACTTTCTGATTGGCGCACTATCTGGATTGCCTTCTTCGGTGTTAGTTCCTATTCTATTTTTTCAGAAAGCTGAAGGTTTTTCACTCCAACTACTGAACGATCCTTGATCATTTCTTCCTTTATATTTCCATAGTTGCAGTTCTCTGCCAGGACGTAGAGATTGGTTATAAATTTTCTATGGGCTCACTATCCCCTTGACTTCTTCTGTTGAACTTGGCTCTCTCATATATGATGTTTCTTTTGCCTATGAAGTAATTTTGAAATTTAGATACTACAAGTTGATTTTCTTTATTTTGGGCTTCACTTATATTAAACAAAATTAAATTTTCTTCTGCCTTATCACCCATAAAATATACTAGAACATTTACCTGTTCATTCTCACTTTTCTCTGAAAGTCCTGAAACGATTCTATATCTTTGAAATCTTTTGAAGAATATCGGTCATTCATTAGGTTTACCAAAATTAAACCCTTCTTCGGGAAACAAGATTGTTTTGAGATGCTCGCGTATCAATTCACGAGTATGCAAAATCTTTTTATCACAGCAGTTGTACATACTCGTGAATTGATACGCGAGCATCTGAAAACAATTTTGATCCCGAAGAAGTTTGGCTTGTTGCCATACGAAATATTGGAAAATAAAATATATGATACAAAATAAGCATTTTAAATAATTAATATATGTATTTCTCAATTTTCAAACATATATATATATATATATGGTAATTTAAACCAACAACCCTTTATTGTATAATACTTATAACAAGATTGTCATGTTGTATATAGAGACACATCTATAAATAATTATATGCATGATTGACGTGTGTCATTGCATCACCATAAGTAATGTACTTTGTACAAACTAATAAATAAAACTATGTAATAGATTAAGAGCTGAGTTAAAGCAAGATTAAGAAGTTCAAAAAGGTCTAAAATCGAGAGATAAATCCAACAACCCTAGCAAGTCGTTGCTATCGAGGTCAAAGGGTGCAGGATGCAGCAGACGTTCAAAGTCCAACCCCCCCCCCCCCCCCACCCCTCCTCGGGAATGGTATATAAAAACCTCGGTTTCAGCCCAATATAGTCAGACTTCACCGTCGGCGTGAGCCCTTGTCGCTCGTAGCCAGGACCACCTCATCGACCATGTAAAACAGTAAGATCTACTCTAACTCCATCTTGCTCGACTCCTATCTGTTCATGGAACTTTCCTACTACAATTGTGTTTCTTCGTTTTTTGGTGTGTGGACATTCCCAAGCTTTCCACTCTGCCTCGACCACGACTGCCTGTACTCTGTGAGAACTGCTAAAGGTCCTCCAAGGTGCAGAGAGGTACTGGAAAACTCTCCACGCCCTCTGACTGCCCCTCTCGGTTACTACAGGTTTGACCCTCGGTTACCACATATATATATTGTGGAATAGTCTGAATATGCGATATTTAGTAGAGAATATGTAAGAACTTCAGAGTGGTATTGCAGTTTTTCCAATATATGCAACCCTATATAGAAGAAAAAGAGCTGAATGACATTGTCTAAATGTAGAGTTTTAGCAGTTAACAAAATATATAGGTATATAGAATATGTATTCACAACAAAAACAATAACAACAAAAAGGCTTTCATTAGGGCCCATTTCCCTGTATGGATTCGCCATACAACAACAAAATAATACAGTAATATTTCCACCCTTTCCCCATGTGCACGTGAGCCTTTGTTTGAAAAGGGATTTATTTACACATCCGTTCTAGAACTTTCCTCACTACCTATTTTGTGTGTGAATCTATTTACAATTGATCAGTAGAAATTATAGAGTTCTATTGCTATATTTTTCTTTTCTGAAATAGATCTCAACGTTTTCAGTGTGTTGCTAGATCTCCAGAAGGTGTTTTTAAGAGTTTTTACTCTTTCTTCCCCTAAATATTTGCTTTCTATGATATAGTGCAAGATTTCATCAGATATCATATTTCCACAAATCCTGCAGTGAATGTTTTCCTTTTTGATGATGAGAATATGACTTTCTCTATCTAGAGTTGAAGTAATTCTAGTCCATGCAATGAAGGATATTCTCTTTGATGACAGATTCCACGACAAGTATCGTTCTGGCATAAATGAATCACAAAGAAGTTTATAGTTTGAAAAAATTTCGAATTGTCGAGTCTAGCGAAGTCTTGTTGAATAAGCGCTGTTTTATTTTTGTTTTCATAATCTAAGGAAGTCCTTTTTTAATTGTATCTTAGTTTGGTGGGAGGTTCCTCCATGACTGACCACAACAGTTAATTATATCATTAACAGTTTTGTATAATCCTATAGAGTTTTTTGACATTTAATGTACTTCTTTCAGTCTGTTCCAGCATAATTTTGGTAGTCTGTAATGGTCCATTTCCAGTATTCTCATGTAGTATTTCAATGTAAATTTTGTGGCGGTAGCAGTAAGTTTGATTCTTCCAGTTTCCAATTTTAGTATGTGCCCCGGGATATATCTAGGTAAATCAAGAAAGGTTTTTATAAATGTGGCCTGAAGTTGCTTTATAATTTCCCCATTATCACAGGCCCACACTGGGGCCGCGTAAAAAAGAACTGATTTTATCGAAAATTCAAATAGTTTGAATGCAACTTCTATCGAATCGATTTTTTCTCTTTTTAGAAAACCAATGGTTGAGTTTAGTGCGGTGTATGCCTTTGCGTTGAAAACTAGCGCATCTTGTCTGGTACTGTGTGCATTTGTATAGGGGAATCCCAGATATGTTATTCTAGGGGTGACAGTCAACGGAATGCCTCCCCAGAACCAGTTTTCATTTCTTTCTGGCCTTCCACCATTTCTGAACACCATTATTTTTGACTTTTTTCATTTAAAACTAATTTGTTTTCCTCCAGATAAGTTCTAAGTAAATTGATTTTGCTTTGTAAATTGACTTTTGATTCTCCTATTATTGCTATGTCATCTGCATACATGAGAAGATGAAGGAAACCGAAGTCTGAGGATAGAATCCTATAAGTGAAGAATTATTATAATATTCAATTAGATCAGATATATAAGTTAAAAATAGTAGAGGTGACAGTGGCTCTCCTTGTAAAACTTCGGAATCAATTTTACGTTGTTTGGGTATTCACCTTTCAATCTATTTGAGATTTTTGCTGCCTCATAATAACTATTTATTATTGATATAAACCTTGGGCTGTATTTACATATATAGAGGGTTAATGTGGAAAAATGCAGAGTAACAAATAAAACCACTTTTTATTTTATTCATTTAGAGGAACTGCGGTTTATAAAGTGAGAGAGATATCTCTCCGAGTCTAGGGATAAACTGAGCAGGTACATGACAAAGGCTGTCCTGCTGTCAAAGAGAGCTCCTGTCCTGTGAAGAGCCCGAGCAATTAAGATCAAAGGGAACCGATATCGACGACTAATGATTTTTCATGTAAAGGTTTTATCAAAGTTGCGATTCACTTAATTAACTTTCAAAGAGATCTAACGACTGCTCCCAATTATCAGGTTTAACAACTTTGAGCTTCTATTGAGATATTTTTTCATATATTTTCTGCATAGTAATACATTCCTCTAGGGTTTCCTATATATATATTATATAATCTAAATTTCAAATATATATATATATTTTATAAACATATTTTATTTTCATTCATTGACTGTTCTACATTTTTGACCATAGATTTAGAACATACCTTTTTAATTATTGTTGTAAATGTGTATAGTTAACCCTACCTATTTTTTAAAATCACGATTATAGAATTCATTTTATAAATTCCATATTACTGTGAAAAATAATTCTATATGTAATTTCCTTCAAGTAATTCAAAATTAAAACTACTTGATGGGTAAATAATTATCTTTACTTTTTCACGAATGCACCTTCAATTCCCTATCTTTTTCACCAACAAAACAAAAAATAATCATGACATATATATACCAGCGTTAGACCTTTAAACAAGGTTGAACACTTTTTAATATGAATGTTCTCCCCCCCCCCCAATATATGCGTAAAAAGTTTACTTTTGAAGTTTTCACCAAGCATATTTAGTTTTAGTGATATTGAAAATGTATTGCTATCTTTGTTACACCCTAAAATAACCTTTAACACAGATCCTTTTGTCAAGGAAAGCTTCAACCCATCTCTCAGTGATAAACTGTCCCAGCAGTTGTTTTTAGTTATATTTTTTCAAACTTTTCTATACTCTGTATTAGAAATTCCTAGATTAAGGAAACCTATGGTCATATGCTTCTAAAATTGCCAACAAGAGCATCCCATAAACTATGCCAATTAAGATTAGTTCCTTGTACGCAGGAATTCAAATCTTGCCCGGTGCCATTACTTCTCAACCCCCTCGTCTTTCCATACTCTAAATATATTTTAAACAGCACGAATTTATTTTATGTGTGAATAAATATATTATATAATAGCTTTATACCGTGTGAGTGATTATTTCGTTAAACATTCTTTTTTGAGGTTTTTGAATATGTAGTTATATATTTCTTAATTTTAATTAAACATCGAGTTAACGTTGCCATATTTCGAGGAACTAAATTAACCTTTGATGACGCGCGTGCGCACATATATACATAAATACATATATTTTCAAGGGAGAGTTGCCCCTCTACGTATATATATATATTACAATTCATAAATAGATATTTAAGTTAAAAAGGCATATATTGGTTCAAAATATCAATATATGCTTTTTAAATTGAAAAAATATATATTAATATTAATATACACACACAAATGAAACTCACATATATAAAGACAAATATTTTACTAGGACAAAATGAAATTTTGTATATATTTTTAATGAATATTCTTCTTACTTTCGAAAATAAAACGAAACAATGCATTTCTGTGTGTATGACTCGATGATGCAGGATCTTAGCGAATACTTTCGTAATTTTGAAATATACGCACAAACTCAACCTGTGTGTAGATCATAATTTCGGCTATAGGGTTTTTCAGTAAAGAGAGAGATAGGAATATGATTTCATTATTCAAAGTATTCTAAATATTTTTAGCAACTTAGATAATAGAGATGATTTTTTACACTAATTTTAAAATGTGTTTTGGCCCAAATATTAGTCCGCCCTAGACTGACGAGGGCCATTAGCCCGAAACCATGGTCTCTAGGTGGACGCTTTTCAGTTTGCCAAAGCTGGTGTTGTGGCTTTGTAACCGACCCGAGGACGCTAGTTTGCGGCGACGGTCAATAGATGGCGTCTGGTTTTAGACGTCTATTTTGACGGGAGAGTCGACCCTTGTCTCTTTAGATCAATTTCCTCTCGGCAAAATTTCCATCTATAAATAAATAGAATTATAAGAATATCTCATAACATAGCACACAAATTGCCATTCATTTCCAATTTTATTGAGAAATTTATTTTTAAATTCTATTTTCCCTCAATATATAATTGACGGGAGGTTGAGAAAAATAACAGATTTTGTTTAAAGATATTTTATACTAATTTTTTTTTTGAAAATAGAGCAATCCATAAATAAATATTTAATTAAATTATGTATATATATATTTATATATACTGATAGTTCAATGTCTTCAAAATTTTATTTGTGTGATATCATTTTTATTTTTTTCCCCCCATTTTCACTTATATTTTATTTCAAATTTTACAATTTTACATTTAAAATTATTTCAATATTTTAACTTAACTTTTCAAACATTTTTTGTGCTTTGTGTTTTCGGTAAAAAAATTTAGTTTAACATTTATTTTATATATAATTTGTTATTTTATTTTTTTAAACGAAAAATCTTTTTACACATAGTACAAATAATTATAAATATAAAATAGGTGTTATTGTTAATTTTCAAAATATTCACACCCATATTTTACAAATTTTATTTTGTCCATAAAATAATAAATAAATATATATATATGTCATAATTTGTATAATTAATGCCCAAGATATATAATTTATTTTCTCCTTAATTATATTTTAAAATGTAAATACAAATTCACCCATAATAAATCTGTACAAAATAAATCTGGGGACAGCGCGCGCGGGGGAAGGCCACGCTTCCGCCGCGTGGCGCGTGCTCACGAGTGTTGAACAAGTTATTTTTTGACGCCTACATGCACAACGGTCGCGCCCTTCCATTCGATCACGACAGCTACGACAGATAAGAGTCGACAGAAATAAGAATCTCAATAGAATGAGCAAATCAAAGAGACAAGTAGGCCAGAAAGATGCCGAATTAGCTCATGAGAAAAAGTCGGTAATAGATGAATTAACAGTGATGATTAGAAGACTTGGGCGGGACGCGCCCGCCACCGCAGCCATATTTGACGGTTCAAGTTCCGCGGAATCGTTTTTAAGGGAGCTGGAGAGGTCCCCGGAATTCCAAAACAGCAGCTGTGACGAACAAGGCCGCATGGTAGTGGCAGCGCTAGAAGGAGAGCCCCGGAGAACACTCCAATCCATGGAAAACCTCTATGAACCCTACTGAAAGATCAAACAGGTACTTGGGGATCTGTACCCCCCCACCCGAGACACCGACCCATCAAGAATTCGATCAACTACGCAGCGGGCCTCAAAGCTTACAAGCATACTATTTACAGAAAGTACGCATAGGTACGCAGCTCAACATCGACCGCAAGGAAATGATCAATGCTCTCACACAAGGAATGCCCTCCTACAGTAGTAATCTCCTGCGGATTGCAACACCAAGCAGCCCGTCGGAATGGTTCACTCTGGCCAGGAGAATCTATGGGATCGGCGGAGACTCAAGTTGTCCCGGAATTTCTTCTCCCACAGAACGACCATCTCCTTGCCAATCCGGTAGACAGACAAGTAATCCGCTAAGGCGCTTATCCGAAGATGTGCCTCATTCTCAGAAGCGACCAGGAGGATCTCCCTCCACCCCGCCTACACCATGCGAGCACTGCCAAGGGCCCCACTGGAACAATCAGTGCCCACGACGGTCCACCTTGCCTGGACAGCGTGCCGATCATCCTCGACTATCGACACCGCCGCGGTATTTTCGTGACCCAAGAGACAACACTACCAAGTAACCAGAATTACAATCCACACGCCATTAACGGCGTAAGTACCCTGACTCTCAAGTTACTACTAGCCAAACATTTATGTTCATTTCTAATAGATACTGGCGCTAATATTAATATTATTTGTTTAAAACAATTCGTAACATTAGGAACTAAAATGTTACATTTAAATAATGATGCTACAATTAAGACTTTGTCTCATAATATCCAACCTGTGGGATTTGCATTTATTTTGGTTACTGTAGGATCCATTAAAGAACACTTGTTATTTTATATAATAGATAATGATCTACCATTTGGCATTTTTTCTTTAAACTCATTAAAGATATTCCGATTAACTGTTGATTTATTTTCAAAGAGAATATATATCAGGATAATACCATGTTAGTACAGTCACAATACTGTTTTAAGGATTATTTTAGGCCATCATTAAAAAACTTTACAATTCAACCCGACCCTAATAACCATACCATGCCCCACATCACTCAATCCTTTCTTCATGACAACCTTAATAGTACCACAAATGTAGAAAATTATATAGCTGCACATCCTCATCTAATAAATGAATGTAAAAATCTTATTAGAGAAAATATTGGTTTGTTTCCTATCGATAAGTTCTCAGTACCTGCTTTAAATATCGACCCGGTTAAAATTATACCTAACAGTGATAAGATTATAACACTAAGACCATATAGAATACCATATAGCGATTATCCTGAAATAAAATATCAAATAGAGAAAATGTTAGAAAATGAAATAATAGAACCATCAAATAGCCCATATGCCGCTCCCGTAACACTTGCTAGAAAAAGGGATAGCTCGAAACGTTTTTGTGTAGATTTTAGAAAACTTAACGAATTAATGTGTGTAGATAATTATCCCATACCACTAATAAAAACAGTACTAGATCAATTATCTAATTCCAAAAACGTTTCCACCATAGATATAACCTCCGCCTTCTGGTAAATTCCGATCCATCCCGAATCTAGGCCCCTACTTTCATTTGTAACCACCTGGGGCAATACCATTTTAATAGACTTCCATTTGGTCTCAAATTAAGTTCCCAAATATTCGAAAGGCAGTTAAATCAATTGATACAGAAACACAAATTAACATTTGCTAATCATTATTTTGATGACTTCATAATATATTCTAACAGTTTAGAGGAACACTTAGGACACTTACAGGAATTTTTTCATTTTTGCAAATTAGAATATATAAAATTAAATCTTAATAAATGCCAGTTTTTCAGGACATCTATTAACTACCTGGGATATAAGATTAGTTCAGGTACTTGCACTCCACTTGTTAGGAATATAGATGTAATTAATGCCATAAAACCCCCTACTAATGTAAAAAAACTTGCAATCATTCCTAGGCGCCATTAATGTTTACAATAAATTCATTCCAGATTATGCGCGCATCAGAAATTCTTTAAATCAACTTTTGAAAAAGAACGTTAAATGGGAATGGACGTCAGACTGTCAAAAGGCGTTTGACAAGCTCAAACAACTACTTTCATCAGGTCCCATTCTCCATCTTTATAAATCAGATTTGCCCTGTCAAGTGTACTCTGATTCATCTTTTCAAGGGATAGGAGGAGTACTGAAACAGCCCCATCCAGATGGTAACTCATATCCAGTACAATATTATAGTCGCACACTGCGCAAATACGAGCGCAATTATACCATCACCGAATTAGAGTGTCTGGCCATAATTGAAACAGTAGTTAGTTTCAAGGTCTATCTGGCGGGAAATGGTTTTACTATTTTCACCGATCATTGCGCCTTACAGTGGCTGAAAAACATCAAAAATCCGACAGGAAGACTCTTTCGATGGAGTTTGATATTGTCAGTCTACGACTATCAGGTGAAGTACATCAAAGGCACCAAACAACTAGAGACTGACCTTTTATCCCGAAATCCGTTTTGTGGCCTTCTTGACGCCACGCAATTAAAAATGTGCCAAAGCGAGCTTCGGGATAATTCCAAGTACGTTCACCAAACCTCAGGCCTGACTACCGTCACCAGACGTGGTGTGAGCAAAATAGTCGTTCCACCATCCTTACGACCCACCATACTTAGAGAAGCCCACCAGAAATCCAACTATCCAGGAATTTCTCAATTGACTAGGATCATTTACGCTCAATACTTTTGGAGCGGAATGTCGATCGACATTCGTTCCTTCGTTAAGAATTGTAACATCTGTCAAATGAGCAAAACCCCAAAAGGACCGA
This sequence comes from Cordylochernes scorpioides, assembly GCA_030710605.1. Taxonomy (NCBI): domain Eukaryota; kingdom Metazoa; phylum Arthropoda; class Arachnida; order Pseudoscorpiones; family Chernetidae; genus Cordylochernes; species Cordylochernes scorpioides. The sequence goes on from CP092875.1 coordinate 22,224,216, forward strand.
AGTATGGAGAGTAGGGCGAATTGCCAGAATCCCCACTGCCATTCGATCTGGTCTTTATGGACACTATAGCCGGGTTTTCTAGATATGGAAGTGCAACAAATTACCTGCATGTAGTAGTAGACCACGCGACTCGATTCGCATGGACATTTCCATCTCGTTCCACTAGTACGACCACATATATTCAAGTAATAAAAAAGGTGCTACAAATGGGTTTTTCAAAGCGTCTCCTTACAGATAGAGCCCCTGCCTTTACATCACCGAGGTTTAGGAGATTTCTAATCTCCCATAACATCCAACCAATGCTCACTACAAGCAACCATCCATAAGCAAACGGTTTAATCGAACGTTTGAACGCAACCCTGACCGGAAAACTTAGACTCCTTCATATCCAACATCCTAGAGCTAGTTGGACTATGCTCCAATCCAAAGTAGTTAAGGCCTATAACGATACCCCTCATTCCGTCACGGGATTTCCCTCATCATACCTTATGGACGGTTCCCTACCGAAAGAACTGTCACGACATCTAGATCCTTATCCATCAGTCACTGAATCCAGACGCCTAGCGTTACAAAGAACGAAAGAACGTCATAAGATAGATAAGATCAGATTTGATAAAAATCACAGGTCCCCCGACTTTGAGGTAGGCGATCTAGTCCTTACCAAAATTTATCAACACCCCAATACCTGCAAATCAGTGCCTTACTTCAGTGGACCATATGAGATAATTGAGGTGATATCTCCCTATACAGTTAGAATCAATAGACCTAATCAAGCTCAAAACTTAGACACGGATATTATCCACGTAAACAAATTGAAACACTATTCCGTAGACACTAAGTACATCTTCACACCTCACTCAACAAACAACAACAATAGCGCGCCAAAATCACATTTTATTTTCCATCATTTCCCACCTGAAATATTTCATTATGATTATAAGAATTATGGATCTACATTAAGTAACCCATTTAACCACATGAACCCCAATATTTTCTTAGATAGTGACGAACCAACATTAACAGCCAGATACATTTCTACTCCTGACACCATCCCAAAGATTGATATCCAATTAGAACCTTCCCCGACAACGAAGATAATGCTCCCATCCTCACCAACACGAAATCATACTCCGCAAATTTTAGCCCTCAATTGAGTGCTCTCCTTATTAACTGTGACAATGCAAAATTAGAAATATAGGTCATTTATAAGCAAAAATACGTTAGTACCGTTGCCCATAGTTAAATATTTCAATAGAATTAAACAATTTCCAATATTTTTTCTATCCCACTTTACAATGGCGTTTATTAACCCAAACGTCTCCATGACGATTATACATTTGCTGATTAATTTATTGCCGTCGTCCCGATTAAGACAAATTCAATTAATCTTGATTCATTGTCTTGAAGAGCTTTCAATAGTCCTTTGGAACACCTTAAAGGACTTCATTAATCACTCAGAAAAGAATGGTGACCACGACATTAAGATTGATGATCCCCCATAAGATCCTAACGTCAGGGAATTCCTATATATAATTCCTATTTTGAATTAGTATAACACCACTTGCGTTGCCCATTGACCACCCCGAACTGATAGGTTTTCCCAAATTTATTTGCTCTTAGGAAGTCAGCAGGATTACTGATAGTCACAGACCCATTTTGAAACGATCCGTTCAGGATATACTTCACAGAATTCAGTACGTTTCCCTCTGACCATTTGCAATAAACCATTATGTTCACACACCAACATCAAGAGATATTCTCCTTGCGCTACTTCATTGACATGACAACCGTCCCCTTTTTTCTCCATCCCAAACGAGAAACCTTCCGAGGACTCCAGTGACCCAATTCGGATCATCCTACCAAATTGTTCGCCACGACCAAATCTTCATTCCTCAAACGTATCCTGCCATATCAAACATTCATTCCTTATAATCCCTGAGCACCTTTTTACACCCCTCTTCTTACGTTCCCTATGGAGAGTACGGTACATAGAAGAATGCTCAGCCCATAATCAATCCACCAACACTCCAGCGCAGGAGATCCTCTCACGCACAGGACATTCTCACAAACAGATACACAGTCGTAGCCACATTACACAGGTTCGTATCCTGCTACATCAAAACTTTATTATCTTTGTATTATATATCAGACAATGTAATGTTAATCCCTACTTGTATATATTTTAGTATAATATCACACAAATTTGCAATTTTGTACATAGTATCAGAATTCAATTTATAAAATTGCCTCCCAATCTCAACTAAATAATTTTGAAATCATTTTAAATTTATTTATCCCACACAGGTTCCATCTGTCATAATTTGTATAATTAATGCTAAAGAGATATAATTTATTTTCTCCATAATTTTATTTTAAAATGTAAATACAAATTCACCCATGTATAAATCTGTTCAAAATAAATCTGGGAGCCAGCGCGCGCGGGGGAAGGCCACGCCTCCGCCGCGTGGCGCGTGCTCACGAGTGTCGAACAAGTTCTTTTTTGACGCGTACATGCACAACGGTCACGCCCTTCCATTCGACCACGACAGCTACGATATATATATATATATTGCCACGTTTTTATTTTTAAAACGCTAATTTTAGTTTAGTAAAACTTTATTTTTAAAGTTTATTATTTTAAAAGTGAAATGTTTGTTAATGAAATAGACATTTTGCCTAAACTCATTTATTGCTGCTTTCTTTTACAAGCCATTTGTTTATGTGTATTTTTACATATCGTTTTTATTGAGTTTTTACTAATTTAGTATGTACATCATTGACTTTTGATGAATGAGAAAAGAAATTGAAAATAAACATATGAAAAATTAAAGTAACATTTTAAAGGAATTTATGTACAATTGAAAATTGTTTTTTGTAACGTCTCATATTCCCCTTCTTGAAGCATTTATTCTCGGGTAATAAATGGTCGAAGTTGAGATATGTGAACGCGTCTTGCTTGCTTTTGGTCTTTCAGAGAGATATCGTAGGTTACATCAGATATCTTTTTTTGAATGACAAATGGTCCTTCATATTTTGGTGATGTCTTGATGAGACGAGGGTCGTTGAAGGCAATTTTTCTTATGACTAAGTCTCCTTCTTTAAAGACATACTTGGGGTGATGGCTATCGTGTTTAATCTTCCACTTACTTCTACTTTGTTCTGTCCGCAGGCTAGCTTTCCTTCTGGCTTCTTCAATTGTAATTGGAGTTTGGTCGGCAAATTCGGGTACATTACCGATTCCATACATTAAGAAAAGCGGTGAAAAACCAGTCACGTCATGTGGTGTGGAATTATAATTTTTGACAACTTGCGGTAACAATGAGCTCCATTTACATCTAGGTTTCTCTAGAACAGCTATTCTCAGTTTTGTCATTATCGTATCATTTAATTTCTCACAAATGCCATTGCACTGAGGATGATAAGGCGAAGTATATGTGTGTTTAATTCCTTGTAAAGAAAGAAATTTGTTGAACTCTTTTGATATAAAATTTTTGCCATTATCTGTTAAGATAGTATTGATCGAATTAACAGATTTGATTATCTTATCAAGACATTGAGTGACAGCTTGAGCAGTGTTTGTTATTGTGGGATATGCCCATAGATAACGAGTTGCGTGATCAACAAAAACTTGAATGAATTTATGCTTTGTGTTAGCTGCTGCTGTTCCCAGTACAATAGTGTCACAACCGATCATTTGTAATGGTTGGATATTTGACGTTGGAGTGATCATTTCTCCTAAAGTTGGTTCATGTCTGACCTTCACTAGTTGACAAGATTTACAAGATCGAACATAATTCTTGATATCAGTTGTTATTCCTTTCCACCAATAACATTGAGTTATAAGTTTGCATGTTTTGGTTATTGATGGGTGACTCAATGAATCGTGATATTCTTCCAATATTTTTTTGGTAAGCGAGTTTGGGACAACTGCTTTAAAAACTCCTTTTTGTTTGATCATTACCACACCGTCGTGAGCGTGGGAATTTTTCAAGAAACTCAAATCTGAATTTTGTTGGTGTTCTTGAAGTTCTTGAGTTGCAATGTTAACAACTGGGAGTCTTGATAAGGCGTCAACATGAGTTTGTTGCTTTCCAGAACGATGAACGATGTTACATGATTTCGAGGATAAACTAAGAATCCATCTAAAATACTTAGGTTTCGGTTTCTTCATGGTGAAAAGCCATTGGAGCGCCGCATGATCAGTGATGATTTCAAATGGTTGGTTTTCTATGTATACATGAAAGTGATCAGTTGCTTGTATTACGGCTAGGCATTCCATCTCATAAGCAGAATAATTCTCTTGGTGTGGTTGCAGTGTTTTGGAGTAATAAGCAATTACATGTTCCTCATTGTCTGGACCAATTTGTGTTAGGATTGCTCCAATTCCATATTTGGAGGCATCTGTATAAACTTTAGAGGGGTAGTCCGGGTTGTAAATAGCAAGGACAGGTTTTGTAGATAGTGCCATTTTAAGTTTAGCGAATGACTCCTCTACTTCCTCATTCCAGATGAAGGGCTGATTCTTCCGAGTGAGTCGAACCAAGGGGAATGAAATTTTAGAAAAGTCCTTCACAAATTTTCTGTAATAATTTGCCAATCCCATGAACTGACGAACTTTCTTTACAGTATCAGGTCTTGGAAAGTCTTGAATAGATTTTACTTTCCCTGGATCAGGTTTTAATTGATTGTGACTGATGATATGTCCGAGGTATTTTACTTTAGTTCTTCCAAAAATACATTTCGACAATTTTAATTTCATGTTGTACTGTCTTAATTTGTCAAAAACTTTACTAAGAAGCTCTATGTGCTCTTGCCATGTTTTCGTGTACACCAATATGTCATCTTGGAAAGAGCAAGTTCCTTTCCATAATAATTCACCTAGAATATGTTGGATTATCCTTTGAAACGTTGAAGCAGCATTTTTTAAACCAAAGGGCATCACTAAAAACTCATAATGACCATCGTTTGTGACGAATGCAGTTTTTTGAATAGATTGCGGGTCCATTTCGATCTGCCAATAACCCCAGGCAACATCAAGGGTAGAGAAGAATCTGGATCCATGCAATCGATCAAACATGTCCTGTATGTGAGGTAGGGGTTGCCTGTCATCCAGTGTGATCTCATTAAGACGTCTGTAATCAATGCACATCCTTTTATTTCCATCCTTCTTGGGAACCATAACAACAGGAAATGCCCAAGGAGAATCTGAAATTCTTATTAACTTGTGTTCGAGAAGTTCTTTAACTTGTTCAGCTATCTCTTCATACTCTTTTAGAGGACGACGATAGGGTCTAAGAGAAATTGGTTGTTCACTTTTCGTGATGATCTTATGTTGTATAGCTACTTTTCCCAAATCAATAGCATGCTGAGAAAATACATTCCTATTGTGTTCAAGTAATTCTTTTAATTCATGTTCTCTTATATCTTCTAGATGATTTACAAGAATTGGATTTTGTAATCCATCAAATTTGGTGTAAATTGTTTTGTCTCTGACATCTATTAAAAGATTAAAAAGAGATGCAACATCTAATCCGATCAAGAGTGGATATTTAAAGTTCTTCATTACATGGAGAGTTACAGGTTTAATTAGTTTATCTATTCTTACCTTGGTCTGAAGGCTTCCACATGTCCTGGTAACACCATCCGCTTGGCTGATGTGAATGTCTGAATTTGGTTGAAGTTGAAGACGGGTTCGCTTGAACAATCGCCAATTGATTATTGATACTGTTGCACCAGTATCCACAAATGCTTGCGCAGGAATTCCATTTACTTCAACACTTATGTTGATAAGCTTGAAAGCTCCTTGTGTAGGGGTATTTGTCAAAGTACTTACATTCAACAATTCCGGGGCTCCGCATACTTGTTTCACTGAAGTGTTTTGATTAGGCCTATCCTTTTTATAATTAGGATCATAATCCTCACAATCTGCGACCCAATGTTTAATTTTTATTCCCTTTTTCGAACATATTGGACACCAGAATGGGCAAACATTTTTTCTATTATCATTATTTTTTGTCGCGAGATGTATTTTGTTTTTAGGCTTAAACTGAATTGAAGCCCTATTTTGTTCAATTGAAGCTGCGATATGGAACCATTTCGTGGTGTCAGTTGGCTGTGCAGCCACAATTAAATCTTTCCAATCATTTGGAAGTCCGTCTGTTAATAAATGTATTTTTTCCTCCTTCGTTAGATGGGTTTGATTTAACAGGCGAATTTTATCTTGAAAATAATTTTCTATTGATTCTTCTCGTTTTAATCTTCGATGTGATGCTGAGACGATTGGATTTGCGTTGTATGAACCAAATCTTTGAATCAACTTTTCCTTTACAACTTCCCATCTTTTTATTGCAGGATTTGAAATAATCTCGTCTGCATACCATTCAAGTGCTGAATCTGTCAAGTAGTACATAAGATTTTTGATTTTTTCATCTTCTTTTAAAGAATTATTTTCAAAATCATATAATTTGATCCATGACTCAGGCCTAATTGCCGACTTCGAGCCGTTGAACTTTTGCAACCGGTTGTTTGGATTTTCCGCCATTTTCTTTTTCTTCGTATCCTTTTCGACTGCGCCAAATGCCACGTTTTTATTTTTAAAACGCTAATTTTAGTTTAGTAAAACTTTATTTTTAAAGTTTATTATTTTAAAAGTGAAATGTTTGTTAATGAAATAGACATTTTGCCTAAACTCATTTATTGCTGCTTTCTTTTACAAGCCATTTGTTTATGTGTATTTTTACATATCGTTTTTATTGAGTTTTTACTAATTTAGTATGTACATCATTGACTTTTGATGAATGAGAAAAGAAATTGAAAATAAACATATGAAAAATTAAAGTAACATTTTAAAGGAATTTATGTACAATTGAAAATTGTTTTTTGTAACGTCTCAATATACAGGGTGATCCAAAAGTCCCGCACTATTTTAAAAACTAATAACTCCGCGAATATTTGCGCTAGAGCAATGCGGTAAACACCATTGTGTTCAGGATGCAATGGGATTTTTTATGGCAAATAATGAAAAATTCGAAATTGATTTTAGTTACAATTTTATTCGCCAGATGGCGCTCTACCAGAATCAGAGATTCAGCGGCCAAATTGTTTGATAAATTGAAAAATATAACTGATCGGCATGTATTTTTCCTTTTTGAATACCAGGAAAGAACCCTAATAATATCAAATAACAAATTAATAAAACACCACTTCGCCAAAAGTATGAAGAATTGGTTAACGATTTTCAAATACAATCAGAGATATGTAAAATAGGTAAATGCAAATTAAAACATGTAGCAAAAAGAAAATTGATATTTTAGATACGATTTGTTTCCGAAGATAATAGATTTCTAATATTTTTAATTCAACTCTCACTCAGTATCGATTATATTTATTTTAATTCATTTGAAAAATATGTATCAATCTCTGATAATTTATTTTACTCTGGAATGCCGTTGTTGTTGTCGTGTCCAATAAAGAGCCTCAGATGTATCCATGTATCTCCATCACAGCAGCAGCAATGTCCACTATCTTAGGTGTGTAAAGCTGCTGCTCAGGGTCTATGTCTAATTTTTGCAAGGCTGCGGCCATTGCTGGCTATAAGAATATGTGGGTAGGTGTAAGTTCCACACCAGGACAATTGTTGCATGCCCTATAGGTTCTTGTGCCATCTGGATGTATTGTCATTCCTTTATAGTGTTTTGTTCTAAGTCTTGTTATAGTTTTTGTCATTTTTCTCTCAGAGTTTATTTCGCATTTTGATCTTTTCTTATTTTTTCGTTTAATTATCTTGTATTTTGACAAAGAATCAGCGTCAAATAATGACATTTGTTCTTTCCTTTGGCTCAACTTTCTGGCTTCCTTTGCCAATTCGAATGCCATTTCATTACCCCTGGTCCCAGCATGGGCAGGGATTCATTGTAGAATGCAGTTATTCTCCAATGGTTCCAGTTGGATAAGTAACGAGTGTATTTTCTGTGTGATTTTAGTATTGCCCATCTGAATTTATTCTAGAGCGGATATGGAGTCGCTGTATATTAAAATTCCTTCTGCTTGATGCAGGGATGGTTGGTTAAGGCATACATCAAGGGCTTTCCAGATAGTTGTCAGTTCACAAGTGAAGTTTGACGAAATCTGTCCTGCTCCTTCTTTGATTTTGATGTTTGTTCAGTATTATGTTAATTCCGGCCCCTCCATTACTCAGGGTAAGGTCTGAAGATCCATCTGTATATGCTGTTGAAGGGCGTGGCCTAGCAATTTTAATCAAGAATTTGTACTATGAGGACATAGCCGTTAATATTACAAACACATTAGACCTCGAAGCCCAAGGTATCAAAGTCTACCTCAATCAAAACAAAGCCATCCACATATACAATATGTATCACCCTCCAAACAATACATTTATTGACGATGGAACAATGGCTCAATTTCTTACAGACAACACTATTATTGTAGGTGACCTTAATGCCAAACATCAACTATGGGGATGTTCTACGCCAAACCCAAGTGGCAAAATACTATCAAACATATTTGACGACAATGCCTTCATGTGCTTAAATGATGGGAATCCTACCCATCATTCCTACAAGCTATAATACTGCACAAGCCCTTGATATAAGTTTTTACTATCCTGACATTTTCCACAAATGCAAATAGAAAATATTAAAAGGTTTTGGAAGTGATCATTTGCCTAATTTGATAGAAATTAGCACCAAGACCAAAACTAGCTCAATTAAGATAAATTCTGGAACTTCAAAAAGGCTAATATGATATCTTTCGAAAACACCATTATTAAAGCAGCCAAAGTTTCAATACCAAGAGGTAATATTAAGAAATGGATTCCAAATTATACACACCAGGCAAAAAATATTCAAAGACTTATAACTAAAAGAAATGAACTACAAAAAAGTGCACCCAAAACCGAAAATATTGCAGAACTGAACTGAACATTGTGATTGCAAAAATAAAAAAAGATTATGCGTAAATGTGAAAAGGGAAAAATGGAAACAAACTTGTGAAAACCTGAACCAAAGAAACCCAAATACAAAACTTTGGAATTGGGCAAAACAAATTGACAGAGTCCAGCCACAAACTGAAAACACAAATATGATTAAGAATACAGATGGTACACCAGCAACTAATGACAAAATTGCTGCCAATCTTTTAGGTAATTCATATCAAATAAGTAGTAAAATCAAGGTTAAAAAAAGGCCCGAAAGATTATTCATGACTGTAATAAATGTCACCAGCACTCATAATATTTTCCATGAAAAAAATCAATATGAAAGAGCTAGCTTATGCATTAGAAAACACTGACCTAAACAAGACTCCTGGGCCAGATGGAATCCATGGCCGAATGATATCAATCTTGGGCAAAATTGACAAAGAAAGACTTCTTAATATTTTCAATAACTCCTGGAAAACTGGAAAATTGCCTCAAGACTGTAAAAATGCAACAATAATTCCCATTAAAAAACTTGACAAATCTGCTGATGACCCAAAAAACTACCGACCTATCTCCCTAACAAATATTTGCTGCAAATTAATGGAAAAAAATTATACTCAGACGACTCACCTACCACCCCGACACAAGAAATCTCTTACCAGAAGAACAAAATGGATTTAGGAAAGGACATGGGACAATAGACCAACTCTTATTTTTCACAGAAAAGGTAAAAGATGCACAAAACGAAAAACCAACTAACCACACCATAGCTGCTTTTTAGACCTTACACAAGCTTTTGATAAGGTATGGAAAAACAAGTTAATTACAAAATTATACAAACATTTCAAAATTGATGGAAAAGCTATCACTTGGATAAATGATTCTCTTTAAAATATATAAATCAGGATCAAATATAATGGCACTCTATCTAAAACCTTCAAATTGTACCAAGGATTACCACAAGGATCAGTCCTTTGCCCAACTCTCTTCACCCTATTTATTGCAGTCATAGAAAAATAAATTTCACATAAAACCAATATTGGACTTTTCGCTGATGACATTATTCTATGGAGCAGCAGCACTAACTGGAAAAAAGCTGAAAGAGATTTAACAAGACTCTTCTCCGCCTAGAAAAATTTGCTAATAAACATAAATTAGAGTTTAACCCCCAAAAATCTGAAACCTGTCTTTTTACTACCGATAAGAAACTATACAAAATAAGACCAAATATTATTCTGAAAGAACAACAATTGCAATATAATAAACATCCTAAATATCTCGGCTACACCCTGGATCCAGAAATCAACTCCAGTAAGCATATTGAAGGAGTTGTTAGAAAAGGAAGAGTCCGACTAAAAATCTTGAAATATATTTCAGGAAGAGTGGGGAGCTGAAGCAACAACAATAAAATTAACTTACACATCTCTAATGAGACCTATCCTGGAATATGGATATCAAATCTATGGTACAGCATCTGAAACAAATCTAAAATCACTGGAAAGGATACAACTAAGTGCAGCTAGAATTATTACAGGTCTTCGAAAACCCTGCCCTAATGATATTGTACTTTACGAGGCAGAAATTATGCCCTTAAAGAATAGAATAAGCTACAATCTGCCAAAATAAATAAACAAAATCAAGAGTTATGAAAACAAACACAGAACTTTCAATTACATACTTAATTGGGAATCCAATCTAGTAAGCAGGAACATAATTGGTTATCTCCAAAAACTCTCAATACCTCAAAAATTCACCTTCAATGGATACTCTTACATGTTAGCATTGAAGGCAATGAAGCTACTGATGCGCTAGCGAAAAAAGGCACAAAAGAACCCTTGCTACAGAAAAATAAACTTACTTTTAAAGAAATAGAAACAGTAGCCAAAATAAACAAGAACTGGAGGATCCCACCTAAGCACAGTTGGTATACCCTAGAAGCAGATGGCCACCCAGACCTTTCGGTCCACAAGCCGGCATGCGAAGCATGCCTTCGCTGCTATTCTGTTCAACTCATAAGCCAAGTAACGGTATCCAAGCTAGTGATTGGACATTGTACCTTGAAACACCACCTCCCAGACAACGTGTCTGGAAGGATTTCTATACCGGTGGCCTTTAATCACAGCAAAATAGGAAACTATCTACTGTGTCCAGCAGGGACCGCGGGGAGGCAGACTCCGGTCGACTCTGTTCACTCACAGCTGAGGAAAATCTCAGCTGCCACGTCGTGGGCTTTCTCAAGAAGCTTGCTGTGATTTCTCAGCAGCTCACTCTCGATCGCGCCCCTCGCCCTCCTTCTCTCTTCCTGCACACCCACTACCCTTGGAAAATCCAAGACGTAGTGGCGTGCATTCACATCCCTTTCTCCACAGACGCAATCAGGATTGCTCTTAATTTCAAATCTGTGGAGACTTGGGGAAGAGCCCATGTCCCGAACTACCCTAATGAGTTTGTGGGACATTACCTTACAGAGGTACTTGGGTGTTGTTACCCCATTGAATAACTCTCTCCCCTTCGCAATGTTCCTCCATCTGTCCAAACATAAGTCCTGGACGTGCCCCCTGATCCTCCTATAAACTTCTTTCTTGGTCACTGTGGTCCTCAGTGATCTACCTTTTAAGCATCCTGCCTTAGAGATCCTGTCTGCGAACTCATTACCTTCGATGAGGCTGTGTCTCCTAAACCAAGGGAGCTCCGGAGCCCGCGTCATCATCTCCAGCTCCTGGATTATTTGATGCGCGAGTTGCCCTTTCTCCAGATTGATGGCGACGAGGGCCGACATACAATCTGAATAGAGGCGGTCCGGGCTGAAGTTCTTCTCGGCACACACTCTGCGGGCTACCCTGATCGCAACTAGCTCGGCTGAAAAGACCAATTCGTCCACTCTGAGTGTTAAACTTTCTTGGAAGATCAGCTCTCCATTAGTGAAAATCACTACCCCAGCTCCAGTATTGGTTCCAGACCTACTCCCATCAGTGAAAACCTCCGTGCCATTCCCTGTCGGCTCTCCAGGACTCCAATTCCCCTTTGGCAACCACTGCGGAGGCTTTCTTGGGTCACTCTTCCATTCCAGGGCACCCGCTTCAAGTCCCAGGGCATCTTCCCTGTTCTCTTAGATCTTCTGTCTGATGGTCTCCTCCTCTAGTTTCAACCCCAGGGGAATAAGCCCAGCGAGGACCAATAAGACCTCACTGCTGGTAGTGCGTTATCCCCCTGTGATTCTGAGTGCCGCTGTCCTCTGCACTCTCTCTAGAGTAGTCGCCACCTTCTGATCCCTGTTTCGGCGACACCAAGCCCTGGAAGCATATAGCAGGATTGGCTCGACACAGGAGAGGCAGAGGTTCCTAAAAATAGTATCCTCCTTCCCCCCCCCCCCCCTGTTGAGAGCCAACCAGGACAGGCCTGCACAACGCCTCCCTGCCTCTCGCCACCATCTTCTCCGCCTGGTATTGCCAACCCATCTTGTCATCAATGACCACCCCCAGGATGGTCATCCTATTGACCAACGCTACCCTCCGTCCTTCGATCCCGATAGCCGGCTTGTGTTCCCATTTGATCCCTTTCCTTTTAGTTCTTATGTCCCTAGGCTTAAAGCTGAGGGCTTTAGTTTTGGAGACATTGAACTTAAGGCCAGAGTCATGGGCCCAGTTCGAGAGAATTTGGAGAGAAGTTTCAACACACTTCTCAGCCTTCGCTCTCGAAGCAGCCTCAACAATGAGGAACTGGTCGTCAGCATAGAGAACCAGCCTGGCTCCCTCAGGGAGCTCCTCCTGGAAAACGGTGTTTACCAGGATATTCCACAGAATAGGTCCGCAGCAAGAGCCCTGGGGGCAACCCCTAGCACAGTTTCTTTTCAACTTCCGCCCACCAAAACTGAGGCTAATCCGTCTATCCCTCAGGAAGTCACGAACCAAGCTGCACAAATTATCAGGACAACCCATGTCCATCAAATTTCTCATCAGCTTGTTCCAGTTCATGGAGTTGAACGCGCCATCAATGTCCAGGGCCACGAAAAGAACCCAAGCACCCTTATTTAAGCCCATCTCAACCCCCTCTAACACCTCGTTCAGAGCTGTGGTTGTGGACTTCCCTTCCCTAAAACCATGTTGGAAAGAGGAAAGGAGCTCATTACTTTCTAGCCAGTGCTTCAGTCGCTGAGCTAGTAGGCTATCCAGGACCTTACATAGACACGCTAGTAAAGAAAGCATACGATAATCATTAGGAGAATTACCCTTTCTACCAGACTTTTCGAGAAGCACTACTCGGGCAACCTTCCATGCCTCAGGAAAAGTACCAGTGTCCAGGCACCTATTGAATAACCTGGGAAGAAGCGATGGGTGCATCCTTACCAGGGCTTTCACGACCGTGTTATCGATCCCTTCGGGACCAGGAGATTTCCTTTTCCCGAACTTGAAAGCCGTCAGTTTCACCTCATTCTCAGAAAAGGGCGGATCTACCAAACCACAAGTGGTCAGAGAGATCTCGTCCTTTGGTTCCTCGTTTCCGAAGTGCCGATCCAAGTTGTTTTTATTTTGTCTTCTGCTTTCGAGCGAGTAGGTCTAGAACACATTCTCTCTGAATTTTCTCATTGTTGGTGGATGAAACAGCACCAGTGATTATTTTGGCCGCTTTTGCTTGAACACTTGAGGGAGCCCAGACCGGTGTTGCATATTCCATTATCGGCCTTAGTAAGGTGGTATATGTTGTTCTGAGAATTCTGGGTTTTGCTCCCCAATTTGTTCCACATAGCCTTCTCAGAATGTTTTGTTTTCTGATAGTTCTATTTGAGGTGCTAATTATGTGTTCTGAAAATTCCAATTCCTCATCAATAATAATTAAAATAATTTTGTTGACATCTTGTCAATAAATGCACAGTCTGCACTATTAAAAAAATATAATATGCATTATATACACTATGTACAATGAATGTGGCGCCTCTTCCAGCGCTGCAGAATTTGTGGAGAATCGCCAGTGGGTCTCCAGCGACACCACGCATTTTGCGATCTACGATGAATACGTAGATCGCGTACTTTGCCGCTTAGGAGATGGTGATGGCGTGGTCCTCGAGACCAACTTGAAAGATACAGGCCTGCAGTATCACACCTAGGTATTATGGATTTCTAATTTTATCAATCATTTGTTTGTTTATGCTTATTTTTTTGTTATATTTATGCCTTTTTCCCTGTGAGTGGAGAAGACGCATAGGTTTGGTTTTATTGGGTTTATGGTCATTTGGAGTTCCATTGCCCACTTCTCCAGTCCTCTCATTGATGTGTTCAGTATTTTTTACGATTTTTCTATGCTGCTAGTTGTGTGCCATATGGCTATATCATCTGCATAACAGACAACCTTTGTGTCTTCAGTGAGGTAAGGATAGATGTCGTTAATATATAGCAGATAGAGTAGAGGACTGAGCACAGATCCCTGAGTTACACCAGCCCATGTTCTTCCTTCCTTGGAAAATTCTCCATTGACCCGAACCTTTAACCTTCTTCCCCTTAAGAAGTCTGCAATCCAGATTAAGGTTTTTCTCTTACTCCGATGTTGTGCAGCTTTTCACGTAATTTCTCCCTCCACACTCGATCAAAAGCTGAGGTCACATCAAGGAATATAGCCGTGGTCTTCTTTGGCGGTTTTTCCTGGAAAGAATCTATTATTGATTGACAGAAGTAAAACAGTTGATCAGTCGTACAGTGCTGGGATCTATAGGCAGTTTGGTAGAGGTTTATTTTATTATTCTTAGTGAGCCAGACTATGAGCCTAGAGTGGATAATTCGGTCTGGTATTTTTCAAAGTTTGCTGGTGAGAGCAATTGGCCGATAGTTCTTGTATTCCTTGGCATCTTTGTTTGGCTTCAGTATTGGCACTATAATTGATATCTTCCAATTCTTTGGTAGTTTACCAGTTTGCCATGAAATGTTCAGTATTCGTAGGAGTTGATTATTAGCTTTGTCTTCAAAGTGTTTGATCATTTAACCAAAGATTACATTATCTCTTGGTGACCTCTTGGATTTTTTTATTGATAAGTTTAGCTCATTCAGTGTGAAGTCTCTCGAGAAAATATCTTGTTGATGGTAGTTTCTTGCTTGTTTAACTAACTTGTTTATATTATTTTTAGAGTCCTGTCTTCATTCGTATAGTTGAGTATGGAAGTGCTTGAAAGGTATTCAGCAATTATGTCAGCCATCTGTTTGTTCTCGTTCGCGCTGTTCTATTCATATCGGTTAGAGTATTGGAGGATTGGTGTTGGTGTTAATTGTTCTCTAACACTCTAATCATATTCCAGTGTTGGCTGTCCTTTCTTGGATCCATTTTTTCGCAGAATTCTGCCATTTTTCTTGTTTGCATATCCAAATTTCTTGTTCTATTTTGTGACTAATTTCAATGAGTTCTTTCTGTTTTCTTCTGTTTTATTTTTTTAAGAAGTTCATTGATATTGTCTCTCTCTCTGAAATCACTGCCTCGATGTTGTGGTCCTTCCAGTAAGGTATCCACAGGTCTTTACGTCTACCTCTAGGTATCGATGCTTTGGCAGATTTTGAAATGTTCGAAGAGAATTTTTCCAAGTTTTTGTCAAGCGTTCTGTAATTCAATTTTTCGTTGCACAGTTCTTCAAGCTTTTCTGTGAATTTTTTTCAATTCGGCTTTCCTAAAGTTCCATGTTCTTTTATTCTAATGGACGTTCTCAATTTTGAAGTTTAGGGTTGTTAAAATTGGTCTGTGGTCACTGATTGCACCTCTCATGATATTCCATTGTGTTGTGGGTGCGATGTTGTAATTTATCGCTGTGATGTCTATTGCGGATTCTGTGCCTGTGGACTTAGATAGGTGTTCTCTCCGTTATTTAACGATGTAAGGTCGAGGTCTGTTAGCATGTCCTCAACCTGCTGACTTTTGTTATCCAGGACAGGTGATCCCCAAATTGAACTTTTGGCGTTAAATTCGCCGAGTATGATTGTGATATCCGAAGACGCTTCACTTAATGTCTCTATTGTGTGTACCCATACAAAATTCAAAGATTTCCCGAGCTGAAAGTTGGCGATTTTGAGATGAAAATTCGCTGCATGGGGTTTCCGGCGAATTGATATTGATGAAAACTGGCTGTCGAATGTTCTGTGGACAGATGATGCTCACTTTTCTCTAAACGGAGAATTTAACATTCAAAACAGCCGCATTTGGGCAACAGACAACCCTAGGATTTTTACAGAAATGCCACTTTACCAGCCTAGAGTTACAGTTTTGTGTGGGTTCACTTCTTTTATTATTGGGCCATTTTTCTTTGAAAAATCAACGGAAGAACTTTTAAAACCGTTTTTGTAACTGATGAACGTTATGTCCAACTTTTGAGAGAAAAGGGTATTCCCATATTGCAGGGCAAAAGCACTAAGCGAAATAACATTCATGAAAGATGGAGGACCACCTCATATCTCCCGAGGTGCCAAACAATTGCTGAAGGATACGTTCTGTGAAAATCGTGTGATAAGTCGCCACTTTATATACCAGTGGCCTCCAAGATCACCAGACTTGACGCCTTGCGATTTTTGTTTATGGGGGTACATTAAATCGTGTGTTTATCGATGCTGGCCTACCACATTGGCCATGTTGAAGGCTTCTATCAGATGGCACGTTTTATCAATTTCAACAGATATGTTATTTAATGCTGTCCATTCTGTCATTTATCGTCTGCAGGCGTGATTGAGAATGAAGGGTGCCACATTGAGCAAGGATTGTGACCTAATACAAGAGAGAAGGCAGTTACCTCATGTGTTATATAAGCCGCCATGTATTATATTATCTACCAATATTTTGCAGCTCTTTGTGTTGGGATATTGGGATAATAAATGCTGTCCTCACATCTTGACTATTTTTTTTATTTGTGAACAGTAATTTTTTGTTTGTCATTTGCTCACATATTATGTCGTGCAAACCAGAGTGTTATAACTTCTCGAATAACACTGGTACACACAATTTTTCCCCTTATGTTTAGTTTTCGCTTTTCGCTCATTAGAAGAAATAGCATAAGGAATATTTTCTGTATACCAATAACTTTAGAAATTTTGTGAAAAAAAATAATACAAAATGATTTTACTACCACGTTTTTCAACGCAAAAGGTCGATTTAAAAATTATTTTTATTTGAGGGGAAACATTTTTTAAAATTGTGTACAGTATAATAAACAATGATAACATTTGACAAGCCCATAGGATATTTGGAATAAAGTACGACAAATATATTTTGTCACTCCCCTCTATATTTCATTTGTTGGATCATGACAAATATCCAGTTAAATAGTCAAGGGTCTCCAATTAGTCAAGAAACTACACATTTCTTATAGCAAGAAATCCTATTAGTAGTGCCATCATAATTTTTGGTACTATATTAAGATATCAAAAATTCATGTATCGATATCAGCAGTATTTTTCAAACAATCAATCTATTTCACAAAACCCCATATAAAATATAAATATTTTCGCTACATGTTTTAATTTGCATTTGCCTATTTTACATATCTCTGATTGTATTTGAAAATCGTTAACCAATTCTTCATACTTTTGGAGAAGTGGTGTTTTATTAATTTGTTATTTGATATTATTAGGGTTCTTTCCTGGTATTCAAAAAGGAAAAATAAATGTCGTTCAATTATATTTTTCAATTTATCAAACAATTTGGCCGCTGAATATCTGAATCTGGTAGAGCGCCATCTGGTGAATAAAATTGTAACTAAAATCAATTTCGAATTTTTCATTATTTGCCATAAAAAATCCCATTGCATCCTGAACACAATGGTGTTTACCGCATTGCTCTAACGCAAATATTCGCGGAGTTATTAATTTTTAAAGTTGTGCGGGACTTTTGGATCACCCTGTATATATATATATATATGGAAGCAATGGTCGCCTCTCCCGTTAAAATTAACGTCAGAATCTGACGCCATCTATTGACCGTCGCCGCAACTAGCGGCCTCGGGTCGGTGACAAAGCCACAACACCAGCTTTGGCAAACTGAGAAGCGTCCACCTAGAGACCATGGTTTCGGGCTAATGGCCCTCGTCAGTCTAGGGCGAACTTTATTCCAAGAGATCCACACGGGATCTAATGGTATCCTCACAATCTACCAAAGAGGTGTTTTTTTTCCTGGCAATGTGGCTGGGCCAAATCTATTGGCAAAACATAGATGGAAAATTTGCAGGGAGGAAATTAATCCATGGAAGCAATGGTCGCTTCTCCCATCAAAATAAACGTCAGAATCTGACGCCATCTATTGACCGTCGCCGCAACTAGCGGCATCGGGTCGGTGACAAAGCCACAACACCAGCTTTGGCAAACTGAGAAGCGTCCACCTAGAGACCATGGTTTCGGGCTAATGGCCCTCGTCAGTCTAGGGCGGACTTTATTCCATGAGATCCACACGGGATCTAATGGAATCCTCACAATCTACCAAAGAGGTGTTTTGCTGGCAATGTGGCTGGGCCAAATCTATTGGCAAAACATAGATGGAAAATTTGCAGGGAGGAAATTAATCCATGGAAGCAATGGTCGCTTCTCCCGTCAAATTAAACGTCAGAATCTGACGCCATCTATTGACTGTCGCCGCAACTAGCGGCCTCGGGTCGGTAACAAAGCCACAACACCAACTTTCGCAAACTGATAAGCGTCCACCTAGGAACCATGGTTTCGGGCTAATGGCCCTCGTCCGTCCTAGACAGACGAGGGCCATTAGCCCGAAACCATGGTCTCTAGGTGGACGCTTATCAGTTTGCGAAAGTTGGTGTTGTGGCTTTGTCACCGACCCGAGGCCGCTAGTTGCAGCGACAGTCAATAGATGGCGTCAAATTCTGACGTTTATTTTGACGGGAGAGGCGACCATTGCTTCCATATATATATATATATACCTTGAAAAAAAAATGCTGAACGCCCATCGGTCGCTTAATTGGCCTGATGTTGTTACTTCGCCTTGTAATTACTCCGCGTAAAAAAAAGTTCTTCAAATGAAAAAAATGGCGCTGAGTTTGTTGTTGGCACACAATAAATATGTTATAACACCTTAATAAAGTTTGGCGTTCATCCAACTGAAATATTAGTAATATAAATTATATTTTGATCCAATATATGCCTTTTTAATTAAATACTAAATTTTGTGAAAAATATTTTACAGATTGCGGGATGAAGCATGATTTCCTGTAGATAGCCCCAATTTCACTATGTTGGTCTGCTCTACAATAAATGTTTGATAAACATTGTGTTTTCAATAAACACTAAAACAAAAAGGATAAATTCAAGCTTTGATTATATCTTCGAGCAGTACGCGATGAAGAAAGCAAACCTAAACATCAATTTATAAATTAGAATCCACATTGCTGGTGATCAATAAGAACAGCTGAGATGATCGAAATGTCGACGGCCTGGTCCATGCAGGAACATTGCCCAAAATATCTGTCGTTAACTCAATCTTATTCACAAGTTGTAAACTTGTATCAATTAATAATTTAGAAAAATATTTTTTTTAATGAAAAATTTAATATCGGTTCTCGGATTTTTATGTCTTCTACTGGAGGATTAATTCAAAAGGGGTTTGGGTGTTTTGAAATACCTCTCCTGTGAAGGGACGTCAAGGCCGGAATGCTAGAAAACCGAAATATTAGAAAAATTATAAAGAATATTATTTTCAAATTATCACTTGGTCTTAAACCCTATGCAATGTTTCATGAACATACATTTTTGCACTCTCATCTCTGAACAGCTATGATGGGTCGAAGAATTTCTTTCTCAATCCTATCTCTCACAGCTAGATTATTTAAATGAACCTATTAAACTTTGAACGTGACAAAAATGTTTTTAAAATTTTAATATTCATATTATATCTTAATTTGTATTGGATTTGTGTGCTATTTGACTTGTATAAAATTAATCAGAATATTGGTTAAATAATTAAATGTTTCTCCAAGGTGTGTGTGTGTGTGTCACGCGGGCTCAATAATCGGCCAATTGATCTGAGGTTTTGGCTTAACCTAAGACCGTTGCAATTTTTAAGACTGGTTGAAACCGCTGCAATGGCTTGAATGAAATAAACCGTCTTACTCCTGTCAGAGATTTCATATATGGCTTTTTTCAAAACTCTTAACGTGCGACTTTAAACAAACGATAACGTGTCGAGAGAGGTACTTCTTGGGAGGTGTAAGAGAGCACTAGAGATATTTAACATGAACAAGGTCAAAATCATCTAAACGTTTTGTAAATATTCTGAAAAAACGAGATACTAAAACATTCTATAAAGGGGTTAACACTAAAACACATCAAAAATAGGAAAATAAATTAAACTCAAATTAAAAAATATTCCAAATATATATTTTATGACGAAACAGTTGTGGTGGGAAAGGTCTTTTCAAATTCGATCCCCTTGTTGTGGTAAGAAGGCCGGAGTGGAGTGTTTGATACCATGAAGCCAAATAGTTTATAGGTTGACATAATAAAAATGAAGATGCCAAGCTATTTATGAAAGGCAGTGGGTAGATCTGGCTGTTGTGGAGTTCAAATGGATATTTGAGGCACAAGTATGCTAAAGTCGATAATAGCTCAGGACCACACGTTTTCTGCATAAATATTGTAGCAATCGTCAATGACTTGGAGAGGGTGCTATGGAAGCCTTATCTTTTTATATAAAAGTTAATCTCTGTTTTCTGTTTCGCGATAAACTAAAAAACTACTGAACCAATTGGTACCAAATTTTGCATCTCGCTTTTTATTAACCTGAGGAAAATTTTCGGCTATTTTTTCATTTGAAGAACTTTTTTTACGCGGAATAATTACAAGGCGAAGTAACAACATCAGGCCAATTAAGCGACCGATGGGCGTTCAGCATTTTTTTTTCAAGTTACTTGCGTACTTTTTTGAAATATATTTTTATACGAGTGTTACTTTATTTTTTACAAAGGTATTAAGTATTGAGAGAGAAATTTATTTTACTAAGTTAAGCTAAGTGCACACAATGCAAATTAAAAAAAAAAAAACATTACAAAATTAGCGTTACTGTATATTTTTTATTAATTTTTGTTCTGGCCTTTGTTTTTCTATTTTTTTTATCGTTTAGAATGCAGTCGCAGTCATTAGCAAACACATATGTTTGCATAATTTCCGTGTTCTTTTTTTTTTACAGAAAAATATTTACATGCCAGTATTTTAGATTAATTTTATTTTTAAACCTATTTTTTCTTATTCTTACTGAGAAGATGGGCATTGCAGTCAAGATCCATCGCAGTCACTCACTTAACTCAGGCAATTTCAAGGGTTAATGCTCTGGGGCGGGTTCCTTGGGTGGAAAAGCTGCCATCTATTTAAACTATATTGATTTTGAAATAACTAAATGGATTGCAAATAATAATTAAACCAAATACATAAACACAAATATAACACTATTTTTGCCATCACACTCACCTTTTGCCTGTAGTTTATGTTTTACTTCTGTATTTCTATTCTATGGCACTTCTACTATTTATTATAAATATACTTTCAGTATGAAGGAAATTGCACTCGGGGGAATTCTCGGAGTAGGCCGGGTCATTCGTCTTGTGGAATATATAAATTAATTGATAGTAAATAGTAAGTATTTTGATAGAAACCTCAAAGCAAATGGGAAAATTACAAGCATTCGCCCAGAGTCCCCAAGGTTGATATCTAATTTTTAATTTAAAGAGATTCAAGGAGATTAATATAATTCGAAGGTTCACGATTATAATCAATTTACATTATAGTTCGATATAATTTTGTCTATATAGATATCGTCACAGATAGGCCATATATTGTCGTATTTTATTTTTCAATACTCTGTGTGAAAGCTAGATTTTGAATAGGAACTAACCTGTAGGTGGTTGCAGATTAATTAACCTAAAAAAACGTTTTGTTTGGCATTCCTAGTTTTTCTTTTCCTGCTAAATGCAATAAATAATTCTTTTGTTGCTTTAAAGAGAGTTGTAATTATTTAAAATCCTACAATTTATGGTAGCAGAGCGTGGTTCAAATTAAAACTTGAGAAAAAGCGAAAATATTTTATCAGAAGTTTGATACGTTTATTCTGATCGGTAAACAAAGATCTCTTATGCATCAACGTATGTAAATTTTGAAATATGTTTCAATAGAATTTGAATTATATTGATAAAAGAAAGTTTTAAATAGAAGGATTGAATTATAAACTACCTTTAAAAAAAACTATATTGTTTAATTTTTAAAAGTTGAAAAACAAGGCTAAAATGGATTGCAATTTTTCGCCAACGACAAAAATTGAACCTTTAACAAAAACAAATTATCCGATTTGGGCTTTAAAAGTCGGAGCACTTTTATGCGGAAAGAAATTATTTAAATGCGTAATTTCGGATCCCGAGCCTGATATAAAAGATGAAGTCGCTTGGCAAATATGGAGTGAAAAGAATGACGAAGCATTTGGAATTATAGTTACAACTCTATCAGATGAACAAGCAGAAATGTTTCTAGATGAAACTAAAGCAAAGAAAGTATGGGATGAATTAAAGAGAATCTACACGGGCAACCTAGAAGATAAGATCATTGATATTGGACTTGAACTTGAGAATATCAAGATGAAAAATAATGAATCCATAAATGAATATATGGCTAGAGCCAAAAATATTGCCTCTCAAAGTTCTTCACTCGGACACCAAATATCCCAAAGAGAACTAGCGTTTCATATTGTGCGAGGTATCCTTCCAAGATTGGAAAAGATCGCTGTTGTACTGAGAACTAGAAGAGAATTGACTCTTGATGAAATTCGGCAGTCACTTAGAGAGGAAGAGAATCGAATGAATTCTAAGATGAATGGGAGTCATTCTGATGAAAATGAACAGGCTTACAGAAGTAAAGACAGAAGAAATCATTATCAACAGAATCGACAAAAGGAGTGTATTTTTGCCATAAAAAAGGACATTTAACTAAAGATTGCTGGTTCAAAAATAAGCGAACTCAAGAACAACATGGGAAAAGAAATGCAAATTCAAATACGAACTATAACAAACAAAATTTCAGAAATAATGAGAATACCGTCTCGAGCAAGCCTGCGGAACAAACTTTCAATACCAGCACAGATCGAATTTTTGAAAACTCCTCAAATAATTATAGTCAGATACAAACCTGGTGTCTTGACTCAGGGTGTACTACGCACTTATCCCCACACTTGGACTGGATGGAAAATGTAATGCCTCATGAAAGTGAGATAAATTTGGCAGAAGAAGGTAAAGTTACACATGCTACAGCTAAAGGTGATATCAAGGTTTCTACTTGTACCGAAAATGGAATTGAGAATGTTCAAATTAAAGGAGTTCTGCATGTACCTAACTTAAGGTCTAATCTTTTATCAATATACGAATTAACTAACAAAGGAAATACTGTAATTTTCAATAGAGATGGAGCAAAGATTTACAATGAACAGGATGATTTAATTGCAGAGGCTCAAATCCAGGATAGGATGTATGTAATGGAAACAAGGTCCAAAGATGAATACTCCGAAAAGATGTAGAATGTCATGACCACAAAAGATGATTTCTCAAATGACAATATCAGCTTGTGGCATAGAAGACTGAATAATTTGAACGAAGCGTACATGAAAGAGATAGTTCAACGGAATGTGGTATTGGGGTTTAATGTTAAATTTAAGAACTTGCCAGAATGTGAAGCTTGTATAATGGGGAAATTGACTCGACAACCTTACCATCCCGTTACCACCAACTGTACAACCAAACCCCTTGAATTGGATTTATGTGGTCCAATGCCATACCAATCTCTAGGTGGATCAAAATACCTTTTTGTTCTGGTTGATGACTTCAGCCGAAGAACCTTTATCTACTTTCTGAAAAACAAAGATGAAACTTTGGGGAATATTGAAGAATTTAAGGCAAGAGTGGAAAATGAGCTAAACCTGAAAATAAAGGATGTGCGAACTGATAATGGCACAGAGTTCACTAATCACAAATTCAAGAATTTCTTAATTAAAAATGGAATACACAACAACTCTCCACCACTTACTCGTCACAAAGTAACGGAGTTGCGGAGAGAGTAAACCGAACCCTAATTGAAACAGCAAGGACATTATTGTTTGATTCAGGATTACCCATGGCTTTCTGGGCGGAGGCAGTCGCTACTGCATCATATGTCAAAAACTGTACTCCACATAGGTCAATCAAGCTTGATACACCAATGGAGAAATGGAAAGGAAGAAAACCCTCCATTCGACATTTCAGAATATTCGGTTGTTTGGGGTTTTGGCCCATTACACAACAAAATAGAAGTAAATTTATGCCTAAAAGTCGAAAAGGTATTTTTGTAGGCTTTTCTCTGAAAAGAAAGGCTTATCGAGTGTATGACATAATCACTAAGAAAATAGAAGAAGTAAGATCAGTAAAATTTGTCGAAAATGAGAAAGGAATTGATTATGCAAAAAATCTTCAAGAAGACACAAATTACGACCATTTTTCATATAAAAAGGAAGAGGAAGATGATATTGAAATCGACCATCGGACGCGTCCAGAAACCTCAGAACTAAATGAAGAAACGATTCCCACGCTAGACGTACCTAACGAGGAAAGAATTGTAAGGTCAGGTCGCAAAAAGGGAGATACACAAGTAGTTTTAGAGGAAAAACACAGATAATAACCGAGAGAAGAAGAAATGAAATTGCTTGAACAAGGCGTTCGACGTTCGCAAAGAATAAAATAGAGAAATAACGTGAATTTTATATTAGAACCAGAAGAACGTATTCCCGAAAATTATGAGGAGGCGATTAACTGCGAGAATAAATATGAATGGCTCGAAGCAATGAAAGAAGAACTTTACTCTATTAACAAGCATAAAGTATGGACTCTCGTTCAAAGAGAAAAGAATATGAAGATCATAAACTGCAAATGGATCTTTAGCATGAAGAGAATGCCTAGTGAGGGTGTTTATAGAAGAAAAGCTAGATTAGTTGCTATTGGTTGTAATCAAAAATATGGCGTAGAATATGAGGAATCATTTTCACCAGTGATCAGAAAAGAAAGTCTTCGTGCAATTGTAGCCCTAGCAGATCAGTTGAATTTGGTTATAACATCATATAATGTGAAGACCGCCTACCTTTACGGAGAATTGAAGGAAACTATTTTTATGAAATAGCCGGAAGGATTTGTTGAAAAAGGTGAAGAAGACAAAGTTTGCAAATTGTTAAAAAGTATATATGGACTTCCACAATCGGGATATTGTTGGAATAAAAAGATCAACGAGATACTGATACAACTGGGAATGGAAAGATCGCAATATGATCCATGTGTGTACACTTTTAGAAAAGGAAAGGAATATGGAATATTGGGTTTATACGTGGATGATCTAATAATAGCCGGAACGGATAAAACCTTTAATGAAAAACTAGCATCAGAGATAGGAATATTTGTTGCTTTAAAGGAATAAGGGGAGAATGAACCTTTCATTGGTATAGAGATAAAGAAAACAGAATACGGTTTTGATCTATCACAAGCCCATTATATCGATAAAATCTTGAAGAAATTTGCACTCGAAGAATGTAACATTGCACAAACTCCGGGAGATCGAGAACAAAGTTTTGATGAATGTCAAGACTCCAAACCAGTAGACAGGACATTGTATCAAGAGATGATCGGATCCCTGATGTATTTGGCAACCGGAACTCGTCCAGATATTTCTTTTAATGTGAGCAATTTATCCCGATTTTGCAATGATGCAAGAGAAGTACATTTAACAGGAGTAAAGAGAATATATAGATACCTGAAGGGAACCAGAAATAAAATGTTAAGATACAAGCCATCAGAAAATAGCATTCTTGTCAGCACAGATGCAAGCTGGTGTTCAACAAGTGACGCAAAGTCTTATTCCGGATACACAGTTAAACTGGGAAACAACCTGATCAGTTGGAGAAGCAAGAAACAAAGTTTGGTGGCTCTGTCTACATGCGAAGCCGAACTGATTTCGATATGCGAAGGGATCTGCGAAGTAAAATGGATTAAAGGACTTTTAGAAGAACTATGTAAGGATGCGAACTTTCCTACAACGCTTAAAACAGATAGTCAATCTGATAAAATAACTTCCCGGACGAAACATATAAACCGAAAATTGTATTTTGTAAAAGATGCTGTGGAAGAAGTAACCTTGAATTGAAACGACCTTGAATTTGTTATGAGTGACGAAATGGAAGCGGACCAATTAACAAAGAGTCTTCCCCCAAGGAGAAACATAAAAACTGTATAAACTCTCTCGGACTTGTTTGATAGAAGCTTCCACACAGGGGAGAGATTGTCGTATTTTATTTTTCAATACTCTGTGTGAAAGCTAGATTTTGAATAGGAACTAACCTGTAGGTGGTTGCAGATTGATTAACCTAAAAATAAACGTTTTGTTTGGCATTCCTAGTTTTTCTTTTCCTGCTAAATGCAATAAATAATTATTTTGTTGCTTTAAAGAGAGTTGTAATTATTTAAAATCCTACATATATACTCCGAAATATCAATAGGAAAAAATATAAAGTAAGTTTTAACCTTTATGTATACTACTTTTCTAATACCTAAACACAAATATTAATAGTAAATAATTTGTTAAATAAATTTATTTAACACATATAAGAAGTTTACACTCACATATAATTAAAAATATTGTATATTAGAATATGACCTATTAGAAAAAAATGAAATTTCATTTCAAAATTCAAATTACAATGCTTTGATGCGCTCAAATTATGTATATTGTTATTGTTGGTGTAAATTATAATTCACTCTTTATATTAATTCGTTGAGGGATCAGGGAATTCAACATTTTAATTCATTTTTTATTGCTTGAAATAAAAATGAAAACCTTAACTATTAAGCCTTATTATTTTCAATTGTTTTAAAATTTTAACAATTAACGTCTCAGTCTCTCAAAATCTCAGGAATCCTCTCTAGACATTAGGGCAGAGGTAGGACGATTGTGGAGCTGAGTTGCTCTGTAGAATCTTCCTCCTTTTGCCAAGTTACATCATCTTGATTTTCACTATATTTGATTTGCCTTCAACGAAATAGTAATAAAAGGAACAATTCCACAACCCGCTGCACAGGTCGAGTTCATAGAGAGAGAAAGGAACTACTGAAATGTATGCAAATAGCCGTCGTCCGTCCAAGTTGGACGTTTTCACTTGAAAGGAGGACTTCCTGGAATCTCGCGGTAATTAAATTCCACCCAGGATGAATCTGAACATCGCGGAAAAAT
Source organism: Cordylochernes scorpioides (assembly GCA_030710605.1). Lineage (NCBI taxonomy): Eukaryota > Metazoa > Arthropoda > Arachnida > Pseudoscorpiones > Chernetidae > Cordylochernes > Cordylochernes scorpioides. The sequence continues at coordinate 22,251,396 of CP092875.1, forward strand.
TCAATAAACTGCTTCGCTTTAAGGAATCAATCAAGTGACAGCCGAAATTGAGGCTGCGATTTCAAATGTCGCCCTGCCGGGAAATATGTAAAATTGCACTTCATTTGTTGCTGGGAGTTCCCACCGAGGTATTACTCTTCTAGGTACCTTCACCCTTATAGGACTACCTTTTCACTTGGCTGATGTTATCTAATGCACTATGGAGGGTTTTTGAAGATTTCCTTTTATATAATTGTTTATTTTTTCAATTTGGTGTGTGTATATCGTTTAACTTGATTATCATGATTCTTCTTGTACTAGATAGAGTTTGAATAAGAGGTAAATGGAGTTAATATACAAGGTAGCAAAAGTTCCCGATTTTTTTAAAATTAATTATTTATTCATAGTATAGTATGAATGTAAAAAATAAAATGCTTGTTCAAAGTCAATTTTTCCAAGCTTGTTTGAATCCACCGTCGCAAAATATTTTTCCTATATTAAGTTTATGCATGGGCAGAATCTACCCAACCCGTCCAGTTAAGGGTTAAAGAGTTGGTTTCTTCTTCTTCTTATCGCATTACGAAGGCGCACAAGTATTTCTTTGTATGCCTGTTTATTAATAGTAACCCCCTCTTTAATAAATTAATAATAGACAAGACCTTGATAATGGAAAAACACTACAAGCATTACTTTCCTTTGACTTGTTTTGACGAACTTTCTTCTTCCTAGAAGAACTTGGTGTGTGCCGAGTGATTGTTTTTTGGTTTGTGGACCAAAAATAAAGCACCATGTTTCATCACCAGTTATTATTGTTTTTAAAAAATAAGAATCATTATTTGTAGTTTCAATAAAATCTTTGCAAATTGATAATCTGGTTTCTCTTTGCTGATTGGGGTTAAATTTCGTGGGACAAAATAACCACAAAGTTTTTTTATGTTTAAATGTTCACCAATAATATTTTGGCAACTACCATACGAAATTCCAAGTATTTCTAATATTTTATCAATAGTAAAATTTCTGTCAGCAACATTAAAATCACGTACCTGTCCAATATTGCGATCCGTTGTGACGTCAATGGCCGACCTGACCTTGAATCATCTGCGATGCTCTTACGGCCATATTTAAAACGTTTATACCAGAAATAAACTTGCGTTCGTGACAATTTTTCGTCTTCATAAGCTTCATTCATTAATGCTAATGTCTCCGTGAAAGACTTTTAATTTTACACAGAATTTAATATTTGCCCTTTGCTCAAAAGAAGACATTGCAGAAACCGACGCGAGCTAAATACAAGTGATCCAAAAGTCCCGCACTATTTTAAAAATTAATAACTCCGCGAATATTTGCGCTAGAGCAATGCGGTAAACACCATTGTGTTCAGGATGAAATGGGATATTTTATGGCAAATAATGAAAAATTCGAAATTGACTTTAATTACAATTTTATTCGCCAGATGGCGCTCTACCAGAATCAGAGATTCAGCGGCCAAATTGTTTAATAAACTGAAAAATATAACTGATCGACACGTATTTTTCCTTTTTGAATAACAGGAAAGAACCCTAATAATATCAAATAACAAATTAATAAAACACCACTTCGCCAAAGGTAGAAGAATTGGTTGACGATTTTTAAATTCATATACAAGTATATTATGGCTCTGCCATCTAAAAAGCACATGTGCTCGTGGTCAGGAAATACCTTCTTTATTTTTAATATCAACACCTGACCCACCTATCTTTTATTTTTTCTATATCCTTTATTATATCTATAAAAATGAAATACAAAATCGATGTTTGTTAACGCGTTGCGCAAAATCTACAGAATCAATCATTATGAAATTTCGCATGTAGGTATCTGAAGATTACGTTTAACATATAGGCTATTCAAAGAACTAAAAAGGTTAATGTTATTTTTTCAAATGTAAAACAAAAAAAGCGTTAGTTCCAGCCTTTTACCGTTTAGCGCCACACTGGTTGCGACGATAAATGAATTGGCTAATAATTTTACACGTAGTTTGTTAGTTTGTTTACACGATGAATCTTTTTAAAAGGTAAGATTATCCAATCGCCGTGAAACTTTAGGAAGTATATTTACTATACTACAGGGAAGGTTTCTGGATTGAATATGATTTGAAATAAATATTCGTTACAATTTAATTTGCAAATTTCTACTTTCACTCGCAAGCAGCGGCTCTCGCGGATTCGGGTAAAATTAAATTTATAAATTGTAAAAATTCTAAAATGTGTTCCATATTAATATATATTTAAAGAAAATATCTTATTTAAAATTTAATAAATGTTTTCAAAAAAATTATGTTTTTCAAAAATATATTTAAGCGCATATAACAATATTTACATTTATATATTTATATACGTTTATAAAAAAAAATATATATATACAGGGTGTACCAGGTAAATTGGGAATTTCAACAATGGTATTTTAACTGAATTTTTTTGCAAGTAAAAATTAAAATATCCGAATGAAATTTGACACAGTAGTAGATAAAAGGATATAGTTTTTATTTATTCAATGTAGTTTCCATTATTAGCTACAACAGTCTCGAGGCGAGTGCGGAATGAAGCACAGGCCTTGGCGACGATGACCTTGTCCATTTGGGTCATCACCGTGTGAACTGCTTTCTTGACAGACTGGAGGGTGGTATGAGGAGCTTTGTTGACATCTCTCTCAACAACGCCCCATACATAGTAGTCGAGGGGATTGCAATCTGGAGAATTAGGGGGCCAAATATCAGGACCCCAGTGACTAGGGATGTTAAGTGTCAGCCACGATTGTGTCTTTTTTGCCTTATGGGCTGGAGCTGAGTCCTGTTGGAAGACATACTTCCTTCCTGCGGCCACCATGTCCATCCAAGGCTTCACAACGGTCTCCAGAACATTGATGTAGGTGTCAGCGTTCATCCTAAGGCCCTTCTCAAAGAAATGGGGAGGCATGACATCACCTTCACTGCTGATAACGCCAAGGACCATTACGAAGGCAGGAAATTTCGTGTGCATCACGACAGGTATATCTGAGGGGTCTTTACAGATCCAGCGATCATTCCTGGGATTTACCTTTTGGTCCACGTCAAAGTTCTTTTCGTCAGAGAAGAACCTTAGCATGCCAAAAGAGTCGTGTTTCAGGTTGTTGAGGAGGGCAGCAGCCTTTCCTTTTCTGTTATTCTTCATATTCTCAGTCAGCAACTGACCTTTCCGAAGGGCATAAGACTTGAGACCAAGGTCCTCATGGATAGTTCTGACAATTGTCATAGAGCCAACGTCCATTTCCTTGGCTATGGCCCTCATGCTCTTCCCAGGGTTTCCATCAATCTTCTCCTTGACATATTTGACAAATTCTTCGCCTCTTACCCTGTCCGATCGACGCGAGTGCTTTTTCCTTGTAGCTATCCCCTCTTTGTTACTGTCGGCCTCATCAAACTGCTTCTTGACACGATAAATAGTGGTTTTGGGCAACTTAAGAAAATCCACTATCTCTTTGGGGCTCCTTCCGGCGCGCAGAGCAACGATGATGGCAGCTCGATTTTCAAATTCTCGGTTACTCTTCATCACTACACTGCGCACACATGTACTGTTGCATTTTACATGAATATGGCTACGTAATGAAAAAAAAAACAAGTTTTTAATCTCAAGTAGTTTTTGTTTTATGGACTGTCAAAGTTAGTCCCAATTTACCTGGTACACCCTGTATATATATATAGGTGGATTGGATGTTTTCTAGAATCGTTTTAACAAATGTTCGTTAGGCAAACTTTTACTCGGGTAAAAACCGGGCGAAGCCGGGTACATTCGCTAAATGCAGTTAATACAAATATTCGTTTGTGGCAAGATACTATTCCTTCAGCTTCAAATTACCGAGTGGACCAATTAATATTGATTTTATTCAACTTATCGAGTATTTTTCAAGGGACCGTGAAAAAAATTCAAATTATCGAGAGTATAGGAAAGTATAGATTCAGTAGGGATTGGATGTTTGCTAGAATCATTTTAACAAATTACTCGGGTAAAAACAGGGCGAAGCCGGGAACATATACACTGGTGTCCAAAAAATAAGAAACTTAACCAATATTGAAATTTCTCAAAAGCTAATTTATTAACAAATATAAAATTTAGTATACAAATAGTTTAAACTATGGAGAATTTGACTAGCTATATGAAAATAAAAAAAAATATTTGAAATGATGAAATATGCAAATTATTACCAACATACCCAAAGCTAAGCTTCCAGATCATAAAGAAATAACATATCAATAGGGAGTATGATCACCTCTAACAGCTATCAAGGTCTCACAGCGAGCCCTCATACTGTTTACCAGGCTTTGGAGGAGGTCCAGGGGTAGTAAACCCCACTCCTCCAATAGAGCAGTTCTTAGCTCAACGAGGGTTCTGGGAGAGAGGTGACGAGCTCCAATACGCCTCCCTAGAGCATCCCACACATGCTCTATTGGATTCAGGTCCGGAGATCTGGCTGGCCAATCCATCCTTCGAATATTCTCACACTGGAGATATTCATTGACTAGCCTAGCCCTATGCGGACGAGCATTATCGTCCATAAAAATTAAATTGTGACCAATTTGATCTCTATAAGGTCTTAGATAGGGCTCAAGGATCTCGTCCCTGTACCTTTGGGAAGTTAAAGAGCCCCCAGAAAAAATGTGGAGGGGTGTGCGTCTGCTAGAACTGATGCCAGCCCAGACTAAGAGACTGCCCCCTCTAAAACTGTCTATTTCCCTGATGTTACTGGGATGATAGCGGGTTCCAGGCTCCCTCCAGATGAAACCTCGTCGAGAATCTGTGTTTAAACTAAATAATGACTCGTCACTGAAGAGAACATTGGCCCACTGATCATGAGTCCAGGCGTGATGTTCCAAGCACCAATTCAAGCGGTCTCTCCTGTGAGCAGAGATTAAAGGGATACAGACCATTGATCGTCTTGCATAAAGTGCAACTTCGTGAAGCCTTCGGTAAACAGTTTGTCTTGAAATTCTCGTTCCAGTAGCACTTGAGAGTTCATTAGAGAGTTGAATAGCTGTCATCTCCCTATGGCGCTTGGCAGTTACGACCAGATAACGGTCTTCAGAGGTAGCTGTTTTTCTTTTTCTACCAGAACCTTCTTTTCTTTTGATGGTTCCTGTGTCAATGAACTGTTTCCATATTTTGCTTACACACATATTTATTCACATTAAGCCATTTTGCTACTTCAACTTGTGATTGTCCTGCCTCCATTCTTCCAACAGCTCTCCATTTTAAATCATCTGCTAAAATTTTTCGTAAACTCATAATTAACTAAGGATTAAATAAAATTATAATTGGACAATTATTAGATGATGTAAACGACACGCCAAATAGCACACTAATAAAGACAAGCAAAAATTTGCATATTTTCAGTTTTACCGAATCGAATGGTTGCGATAAATAAATTCTACGACTTAAAATACCTAATTGAATTACCTTTCAGATTTTAGCGTTGTATATTTTAAAAAATATCATTATAAAACAAAGGTTTCTTAATTTTTGGACACCATTGTATATATATATGTTTGTCGGCTATGCACGCCCTCAATATGTAATTAATCTCGCTGGAATTTGAACAGGACAGAGAGTTAAATCTGTTCGAATTTTTTGTCGCAATTTTAACCAAGAAAAATTATAATTAACTAAGTACTGAAAACAATATTTTTTTAGTCAGAAATGATGATGACAATATTGCTGTATCATGCTTGATTGACATAAACAAAATTCTTTAGCAGAATATTCACTAAAGTAGACCACAGGCGAGGCCAGATAATAGTTTTTCGTAGGCAGGAACAAAATTCTACCAACGAAACATTCACTCGAGCAGAAGACACACGAAACTAGGTCATCTCTATATATAACATATCGTTTCTCGGCCTTTTGGCTAAGATCATGCAGTATATCTCTAGATATTTTTATTTATATATATATATTTTTAAAAGCCTATTCAGTAGAGAGAGTAAATATGTTTGCTCTCTCTCTCGAAAAATATATTTTATATTTATATAAATATATAATGTAAATAATATTATTATCATTATTAAAATAATATTCTGTGTGTTTCGGAATATTATTATCAATAATATTCGTTAAACAAACTTCCACTCGGATAAAACCCGGGGGAAGCCGGGTGCACGTTCGCTAGTGGGTATATAAATAAAATTCGCGCACTTTTTATTATTTTAAAGAATATTTTTTTCCACATTTTCAGCGTAATTATTCAAATTTTGCCTTAAATTACTTTTTTTTTCTCAGGAAGCCTTAAGGACAGAAATTTTGGTCGTTGGGGTACAGCCTGCACCACGCTGACGAGGGATGTCAGCTCGAAACGTGTAAATGGTTGGTTTTTCTTGATATTTTAGGAAAATGAGTTTTCAAAATATTTTTTGCAACAAGTCCAATTAAACGTTTAGTTTATTTTTTTCCACTAGATGGCACTCTGACATCTAAAATTATCATGTAATCAGTCAGTATATGCAATTTTTAAAATAAACACAAAATTAAAAAAATAATAAAATAGGGGTTGGACCTTGAGCCGGCTCTTGGAGTGGGTACCATGTGTTGGTACAGTGGCTGTGGAAGTGAACACAGCTCTGTGGTCTAGCGCTGTAAACTGGACGTGTTCGGCTCTGTGAGAACCGTTGTTCTTACTGGGAGTGCCAGTGCATAGCATTGCAATACTTTCAAGGCGAGGGTGTAACTTGGTACGTTACACGTGGTGATTACCGCTGGTTGTTGTACCGCGGTGGTGGGTTTTGGTAGGTTGGATGTGGGGCCTTGTCTACTTGGCGTTGGTACACTGCACTGATGACACACTGGGTTACTCTTATTCTGGACACTAGGTCGAACCATTCTTTAATGGTGTTCGGCTGCACAGTTGCGATTAATCCCTTTCTGCGACGGGGAGCCGTCGGTCAGAGACTCTATTAAGATGTTTGGCGGGTAGGTTTAGTTTCAAGCCCATTACCGTTTTGTGTAATAGTTTTCTAGGGGCATTTGGGGTGTCAATTTGATGACCAGGAACCGTGAAAACGACGCTTCTGTCGTTGCTGGAAATAGGTCTATCAGGGTCTGGATGGCTTCATTATAAAATAATCTATATAACCGTAGGCTTCTGGGTGGGCTACCTTGCAGGTATCAGGGTAACTTGCGTAGACGGTCCATGTAGGTCAGTTCAGCTCGGTCTGCTTGGGCATCGAAGTTGTCAAAAAGCTCTGGGCTTCAAATGTACCATCGTAGGGACTCGCCTCTATCTCCCTCGGAGTTCGGACGACCAGCAGCTTACCCAGGATGTCAGCGATCTGTGTCAGCGTGTCTGCGGAGGTCCCTTGGGGCGGCGACGTTTCCTCCTTCTCAAATATCGTTTCTTGTTTGAGGACAGATGCCTCGTTCGAATCGTTGGACTGGTCGGTTTGCTCTTCCATCTTTGCTCTTCCTCGCTTCTATCTGGACAGTCTTCTTACACGGAATCTAATGGAATCCTCACAATCGACCAAAGAGGTGTTTTGATTGCAATGTGGCTGGGCCAAATATATTGGCAAAACATAGATGGAATTTTTTCCGGGAGGAAATTAATCCATGGAAGCAATGGTCGCCTCTCCCGTCAAAATAAACGTCAGAATCTGACGCCATCTATTGACTGTCGCCGCAACTAGCGGCATCGGGTCGGTGACAAAGGCACAACAGCAACTTTGGCAAACTGATAAGCGTCCACCAAGAGACCATGGTTTCGGGCTAATGGCTCTCGTCAGTCTAGGGCGGACTTTATTCCATGAGATCCACACGGGATCTAATGGAATCCTCACATCTACCAAAGAGGTGTTTTGCTGGCAATGTGGCTGGGCCAAATCTATTGGCAAAACATAAATGGAAAATTTGCCGGGAGGAAATTAATCCATGGAAGCAATGGTCGCCTCTCCCGTCAAAATAAACGTCAGACTCTGACGCCATCTATTGACCGTCGCCGCAACTAGCGGCATCGGGTCGGTGACAAAGCCACAACACCAACTTTGGCAAACTGATAAGCGTCCACCTAGAGACCATGGTTTCGGGCTAATGGCCCTCGTCAGTCTAGGGCGGACTTTATTCCATGAGATCCACACTCCATCGTAGTCGAATGGAAGGGCGCACGCATTGTGCATGTATGCTTCGAAAAATGATTTGCTCCACACTCGTGAGCGCGCGCGCACGCACACGGCGGGGGCCGTAGCCTTTGCCCGCGCGCGCTGGCACGCACGTTTATTTTGTACAGATTTATAGATGGATTAATTTGTATTTACATTTTATCATTCTAATTATGGTGGAAATAAATTATATATATTGGGTATCATACAAATTATGACAGAGAGAATCTGTGTGGGATAAATAAATTTAAAATGATTTTAAAATTATTTAGTTGAGATTGGGAGGCAATTTTATTAATTGAAATCTGATAATATGTACAAATTGAAAAAATATGTTTGATATTATACTAAAATATATACAAGTATCGATGAAAACAACATTAAATATGATATATAATACATAAGATGATAAGGTTTTAAATCTAGCAGGATAAGAACCTGTGTGATGTGGCTACGACTGTGTATCTGTTTGTGAGAATGTTCTGTGCGTGAGAGGATCTCCTGCGATGGAGTGTTTGTGGATTGATGATGGGCTCGGCAATCTCCTCTGTACCGTACTTTCCATAAGAAAGGTAAGAAAAGGGGGGTTGAAAGGGTGCTCAGGGATGTAAATGATGAAGACTTGGGTCGTGGCGAACAATTCGGTAGAATGATCCAAATTGGCCCACTGGAGTCCTCGGAAGGTTTCACGTTTGGGATGGAGAGAAAGGTGGACGGTTGTCATGTCAATGAAGTAGCGCAAGGAGAATATCTCTTGATGTTGGTGTGTGAACATAATAATGGATTATTGCAAATGGTCAGAAGGTAAGGTATCGAATTCTGTGACGTACATCCTGAACGGATCGTTTCAAGACGGGTCTGTGACTATCAGTAATCCTGCTGACACCTTAAAAGGAAATGAATTTAGGAAGAACTATCAGTTCGGGGTGGTAAATGGGCAACGCGGGTGGTGTTATTTTAATTCAAATCATATTTTCGCCATTCTATATAGGAATTCCTCGATCAATTTCAATGTCGTGGTCACCATCCTTTTATGAGTGATTAATGGTGTCCTTTAAAGTGTTCCAAAGGACCATCGAAAGCTCTTCAAGACAATGAATCAAGATTGATCGAATTTGTCTTAATCGGGACGACGGCAATAAATAAATTAGCAAATGTATATTCGCATGGAGACGTTTGGGTTAATACAAACGATTGTAAGGAGGGATAGAAAGTTGATCGTTGAGTGAGGTGTGAAGATGTACTTAGTGTTTTCGGAGTAGTGTTTCAATTTGTTTACGTGGATAATTTCCGTGTCTAAGTTTTGAGCTTGATTAGGTATATTGATTCTAACTGTATAGGGGGATATCACCTCAATCATCTCATATGGTCCACTGAAGTAAGGCACTAATTTGCTCATATTGGGGGTGTTGGTAGATTTTGGTAAGGACTATATCGCCTACCTCAAAGTCGGGGGACCTGTGATTTTTATCAAATCTGATCTTATCTAGCTTATGACGTTCTTTCGTTTTCTGTAACGCTAGGCGTCTAGATTCAGTGATTGATGGATAAGGATCTAGATGTTGTGACAGTTTTCTCGGCAGGGAGCCGTTCATAAGGTATGATGGGAAAATTCCCGTGACGGAATGAGAGGTATCGTTATATACCTTAACTACTTTGGATTGGAGCTTAGTCCAACTAGCTCTAGGGTGTTGGATATGAAGGAGTCAATATTTCCGGTCAGGGTTGCGTTCAAACGTTCGATTAAACCGTTTGCTTGCGATTGGTTTCTGGTAGTGAGCATTGGTTGGATGTTATGGGAGATTAGAAATCTCCTAAACCTCGGTGATGTGAAGGCAGGGGCTCTATCTGTAAGGAGACGCCTCGGTAAATCAATGTATGGTGGGTCGTGAGGATTGCGGAACAACTATTCTGCTCACACCACGTCTGGTGACGGTAGTCAGGCCTGAGGTTTGGTGAACATACTTGGAGCTTACTTTGGTACATTTTTAATTGCGTGGCGTCAAGAAGGCCACAAAACGGATTTCTGGATAACAGGTCAGCCTCTATTTGTTTGGTGCTTTTGATGAACTTCACCTGATAGTCGTAGACTGACAACCTCAAACTCCACCGACAGAGTCTTCCTGTCGGAATTTTGATGTTTTTCAGCCACTGTAAGGCGCAATGATCGGTGAAAATAGTAAAACAATTTCCCGCCAGATAGACTATAAAACTATCTGCTGTTTCAATTATGGCCAGACACTCTAATTCGGTGATGGTATAATAGCGCTAGTATTTGCGCATAGTGCGGCTATAATATTGTACTGCATATGAGTTTCCATCTGGATGGAGCTGTTTAAGTACTCCTCAAATCCCTTGCAAAGATGAATCAGTGTACACTTGACAGGAAAAATCTGATTTATAAAGATGGAGAATGGGACCTGATAAAAGTAGTTGTTTGAGTTTGTCAAACGCATTTTGACAGTCTGACGTCCATCCCATTTAACTTTCTTTTTCAAAAGTTGATTTAGAGGATTTCTAATGCGCGCATAATCTGGAATGAATTTGTTGTAAACATTAATGGCGCCTAGAGAGAAATGATTGCAAGGATTTTACGTTAGTAGGGGGGTTTTATGGCATTAATTAGATCTATATTCCTAACATGTGGAGTGCAGGTACCTGAACTAATCTTATATTCCAGGTAGTCAGTAGATGTCCTGAAAAACTGGCATTTATTAAGATTTAATTATATATTTTCTAATTTACAAAAATGAAAAATTTCCTGTAAGTGTCCTAAGTGTTCCTCTAAACTGTTCGAATGGATTATGAAATAATCAAAATAATGATTAGCAAATGCTAATTTGTGTTTCTGTATCAATTGATTCAACTGCCTTTCGAATATCTGGGGACTTAATTTGAGACCAAATTGTAGTCTATAAAATGGTATTGCCCCAGGTCGGTTAAGAATAAAAGTAGGGGCCTAGATTCGGGATGGATAGGAATTTGCCAGAAGGCGGAGGTTATATCCATGGTGGAAAAGTTTTTGGAATTAGAATATTGATCTAGTACTGTTTATATTAGTGGTATGGGATAATTATCTACACACATTAATTCGTTAAGTTTTCTAAAATCTATACAAAAACGTTTCGAGCCATCCCTTTTTCTAGCAAGTGTTACGGGAGCGGCATATGGGCTATTTGATGGTTCTATTATTTCATTTTCTAACATTTTCTATATTTGATTTTTTTCAGGGTAATCGCTATATGGTATTCTATATGGTCTTAGTGTTATAATCTTATCACTGTTAGGTATAAATTTAAACATGTCGATATTTAAGGCAGGTACTGAAAACGTATCGATAGGAAACAAACCAATATTTTCTCTAATAAGATTTTTATATTCATTTATTAGATGATGATGTGCAACTTTATAATTTTCCACATTTATGGTACAATTAAGGTTGTCATGAGGAAAAGATTGAGTATTGTGGGACATGGTATGGTTATTAGGGTCGGGTTGAATTGTAAAGGTTTTTAATGATGGCGTAGAATAATATTTAAAACAAAATTGTGTCTGTGCTAACATGATATTATCCTAATATATTACTTTTGAAAAGAAATCAATAGTTAATAGAAATATCCCCAATGAATTTAAAGAAAAAATTCCAAATGTGTGGTAGATCATTTTCTATTATATAAAATAACAAGTGTTCCTAAATGGATCCTACAGTAACCAATATAAGTGCAAATCCCACACACAGGTTGAATATTATGTGACAAAGTCCTAATAGTAACATCCTTATTTAAAGGTAACATTTTAGTTCTTAATGTTTTAATTTGTTTTAAACAAATAATATCAATGTTAGCGCCAGTATCTATTAGAAATGAACATAAATGGTTTGCTAGTAGTAACATGAGAGTCAAGGTACTTACGCTGTTAATGGCGAGTGGGTTGTACTTCTGGTTATTCGGCAGCGCTGTCTCTTAGGTCACGAAAATACCGCGGCGATGTCGATAGTCGAGGATGATCGGCACACGACCCGGGCAAGGTGGACCGTTGTGGGCACTGATTGTTCCAGTGGGGCCCTTGCCAGTGCTTGCATGGTGTAGGCGGGGTGGAAGGAGATCCTCCTGGTCGCTTCTGGGTATGCGGCATATCTTCGGATGAGCGCCTTAACAGATTGATTGTTTGTGAATAAGCGATAGAACTCATTCTGTTTAGATAATCAAATAAAGTAAAGCACGAAGGAAGATGAGTTTCTTTTTAATAAACGCGAGCGAGCTTTCGGGCCACACGCCCTTGGTGTTGGAAGCTATAACCTCTGTCAATCTGAACAGTGTTAATAGAAAAATAGGCATACCAGATATTTATAAAGTATTCCTGTCTTGACGTGTTTATTCTGTGTTCCCTTCACAGTGATATTCCGGTCTTCCCTTATGTGTCAGATTTAGAATTCACATCATTGTCTTTTTTCCCTATATTTGCATATATTAATTGTAATTATAGTTGTATTTTATTTTGATTCTCCGTCTATAAGAAAAAAATGTAAATATGCTAAAATATTGCTTACCATAGTATAAATAGGCTTGTATCTCTTTGAATCTCTTAGCTTTTTTGCCATTAGAAGGGCGTGTGGCCCGAAAGCTCGCTCGTGTTTATTAAAAAGAAACTCGTCTTCCTTCGTGCTTTACTTTTTTAGATTCAGTGTTTGTTTACCGTATTGGGGCGGAGATGGGCGTTCTGTGGGAAAATGCCGGGACGACTCGGGTCTCCGCCGATACCATAGATTCTCCTGTCCAGAGTTAACCATTCCGACGGGCTGCTGGGTGTAGCAATCAGTAGGATATTGCGACTGTAAGAGTGCATTCCTTGAGAGAGAGCATTGACCATTTCCTTGCGGTCTATGTTGAGCTGCGTACCCATGCGTACCTTATGTATATACACAGTCTAGCAATAAATTCTGTTACAAACAATTTTATAACAACATGGATTTACGAAAAGAAAATCTACAATAACGGCATTGGACAAAATAACCGAGACCATACTGAAACACAAACAAAACGAATTGGTTGCATTGATTGCCATTGATATAAGTGGTGCATTTGATAATGCGTGGTGGCCTGCCTTAATAAAAAGAATGGACGAAGACCACGTCCCAGCAGTTCTTATAAAAATTATCCAATCATTTTTAAATCGGAGAAGAAAAACAAGTCTCACCTTCTCGAATACAACAATTTTGAAATATTTATCAAAGGGATGTCCTCAAGGCGGACCATTATCACCTTTATTGTGGAATATAGTCCTGAATGATTTGTTGATCAACTTCGCATCCCCAAATTCTGAAATAATCTGTTATGCGGATGATGTTTCGATTGTTTGCTGGCACAAGACCATAGAAGGGTTAAAAATGAAACAGAAAGAACTTTAAATTATGTAATACAATGGTGTACAAGAAATAAGCTAGAGCTAAGCCCGGAGAAAACCGGCTTAATATATATGCACGGCAAACAAAATATTCCAATGGGAACTCCAAATTTCATAATAAAACCAGTGGAAGAAGTAAAAATATTAGGTATAAAATTTTCTAATCACAGAATTAAGTCAAAGATTAACTTCACACCCCACATTAATGATATTCTTTGTAAAATCAACCGTATGAAAAATCTTTTATTTTCACTCTGTGGGAAGATGTGGGGATTGGATGCTAAAAAAAGATTAATTTTATATAAAACTCTTTTCAGGCCAATACTAACCTATGGATCTGAAATATGGTATAAATTTATTAATAAAAGAAGTAAGCAAAGATTAAACTCTCAGCTATATCAGATTCTTCTTTGGGTAGTGAGAGCCTATAAAACGACCTCATCAAATTGTATTCATAGTTTGGCTAAAATACCTATTCTCACAGATCAAATAGAATCGTTGATAATAAAATACGATTTGGCCAATTTATCAAAAGAAGAAATTAATGTATTCAGACCGCATGCCCCGACTATAATTCATAACTACATAGAATCAAGAATGGCGAAACAATAGCTAACACTAATGAAACATTCAGAAAATTTTTCCCATTTGGAATTCCTTTTTATTTTCGTCCGAATTTTTATAACTCACAGTTCGTCACGGGTCATGGTAATTTTGGAGAATTTCTGTCGAAAATCGGGGCAACGGATGATCCTAGCTGTTTCTGTGGAAAAGAAAACCAAGACTCAATGCATTTATTGATGGAATGTCCGATATTCCACAGCTACAGAAGTAATCATTTTTATCCCATCGAAGAGGTTTGCGAATTTGTATATAACAAAGACACTTATGTAAAATTCAATAATTTTTGTAAGTTCATTTTAGATTTTCTCTTCTGTTTAAGAAAACCATAGTTTCAGTTTTAATTGTGTTTTTAACCGGTTATTGTGTTGTATATACTGAATTGTATATAGGTTGCTAAAATAATTTATTTTGGATTTTCTCTTCTGTTTGAGAAAACCATCGTTTCAGTTTTAATTGTGTTTTTAGTCGGTTATTGAGTTGTATATAGGTTGATAAAATAATCCATTTTGGATTTTCTCTTCTGTTTTAGAGTGCCATCGTTTAAGTTTTAATTATGTTTTTAGTCCGGTTATTAAATTGTATAAAATGAATTGTATATAATCTACTAAAATGTATTTAGGCGCAAGTATCCCGAGCTGGGATATCGCGTCCGATATGTCAAATAAAATAAATAAATTTTATAAATTAAATGATTAAGAACAAAAACTAATGGATTATAAATACATATTTTATTAGCCAATAGGACATAGATTTTAAATATATACAATCATTCAAAATGTCCTCCCTTATTTTGACACAGGATCACAAACGTCCGGGCCACTGATCTATGGCGGCACGCAGCTTTTCTAAGGGTATTTCTTTCATTGCTCTCACAAATGCTGATTTCAATTGATCAAAATTATGATATCTTTTAGAGCACACCTTCTCCTCTAAATATTCTCACAAACTGTAATCAAGGGGGTTTAAATCAGGGCTTCCAGAGGGCCATTCATTGGCCTTTATCAACTCCGAACATTCGTCTTCAACCATTGTTGAGTTGACTTAGCTTTGTGAGCAGGAGCTGAATCTTGTTGAAATATCCAATGTTCTCCATTAAACATTTTTCTTTATTCAGAGGCTTTACTATTTGTTCCAAAGTATCTTCTTGATAGTTTTTAGCTGTAGTTTTTACTCCTTTGGCACAGAAGTGGAGATCTGTTACACCTTGGTAGCTAACTCCCCACCAAGCCATGACAGAAGAAGGATGGTGACATTTTTCAAGTCTTCTGACTTTCAAAGAATGTTCTAGAGAGCTACATGCATATATCCTATCATTCTGACGATTAATCTTTTTCTCGACAGTGAAAATTTTCCCGTCTGTGAAAAGGATTCTATCATGCCACCGACATCATGCCGCGCCAACAACATTTTTGATCTAACTCTTCTAATATCTCTAAGAGCAGGGGTTATCAAATGACTTGTGCGTCGTTTGAAAGCTCTGAGTCCAAGGTCTTCGTTGATTATCCTGGAAAGGGTTCTTGAAGCTAAATTCATCTGCTTTGCGAAGTTCTTTTGTCTGCGGCGTGGATTTCGACGAAATCTTTCGCGAATGGCTTTTATAGCTGCTTGCGTTCATTGCACGCGCGGTCGACAAAATCTTTCAAGGTCCTTAATAGCGCCAGCCTTGTTGAACCTTTCAATGGTTCGATAAACAAATTGACGCGTAATATTCAAATTTTGTAAAGGTTTAAAAATGGATGAAGGACTTTGGCCTACCTTGTGTAAGGCTATTGCAGCTATAGGTTTTATTTAACACTCCAATCTATTATCGAAAAACAAATATATTCCGATTTTTTTTCTAAACACGTGTGCATGAGATATTCAAATAACAACTACTGTATTTTGAATACTTCACGCGCTCAAATTAATATTTTTATCACTGATTTGGTTTTGTAACAATATTTATCGCTAGACTAAGTAGTATGCACGTAAGCCTTGAGGCCCGCAACGTAGTTGATAGAACTCTTGGTGGGTCGGTGTCTCGGGTGGGGGGTACAGATCCTCAAGGACCTGTTTGATCCTCCAGTAGGGTTCGTGGAGGTAGTCCATGGATTGGAGCGTCCTTCGGGGCTCTCCCTCTAGCGCTGCCACTACCATGCGGCCTTGTTCATCACAACTTGGAATTCCGGTGACCTCTCCAGCTCCCTTAAGAACGATTCCGCCGAACTTGATCCGTCAAATCTGGCTGCGACGGTGGGCGCGTCCCGCTCTAGTCTTCTCATCATCGCTGTTAGTGCGTATATCACCGACTTATTCTCTTGAGCTAACTCGGTCTCTTTCTGGCCGTTTTGTCTCTTTGCCTTGCCCATTCTCATGAGGTTCTTCTTTCTTCTTCCCTCGTGGTCGAATGGAAGGGCGCAAGCGTTGTGCATGTATGCTTCGACAAAGAATTTGTTCCACACTCGTGAGCGCGGCCGTAGCCTTCGCCCAGGTCGCTGGAACGCACGTTTATTTTGTACACATTTATTGATGGATTAATTTGTATTTACATTTTAACATTCTGAATAATGGTGAAAATAAATTATATTTATTGGGTATTATACAAATTATGACATATACTATTTGAATTTTAGCTCTTTTGGTCCGATTCATAATAAAATCGCCGTAGTAAAGACACTTTCCAAAATATTAACCACACATTGCTCAAATATATAATTTTTAAAGAGTTGAAAGGCAATAATTATCCGAAGAAATTCATCAAGAAGCATTTTTACACTCCCAGATTTCCATCTTCAAACAATAGCAATGATCAATCCGATAAAAGGCATTACTCTTTCCCATACAGTTACGGATCAGAAAGAATTGCCAGAATATTGAAGAAATATAATATAATTACCACATATCAATCTGCACCAAATTCAAAAAACATTTCTACGCCACTCAAACACCAAGATTAATAGTAAAAAGGAAAACAAAAGCAATATTATTTACAAAGTTCCATGCAAAACATGTCCAGGCACTTACATTAGAGAAACCAGCAAAGCATTGAAAGAACCCATTAACCAACACAAAGCAGCTCTACGCCTCCATAAACCATTATCTATCCTAGTAGACCATGCACTGAACAATAATCATATACCCGAATTTGACAAAGCATCCATTTTATACCAAAATGTTAAAGAAAAGCACTGCAGGTTATTTTTAGAAAGCTTGGCCTCCATAAAAGATTCAGAAAGCATAAATAGGAAAATTGACCTACCAGAAATTTATAGAGAATTTATGTCTTCCTAAATATTTATTTATTATATTATTATTTTTGCATATATTTATACTTGTAATATATTTTTATTTATATTTATCAACACAACATAATGAATCATAATCCCTACTCATTTTTATTTTCTAATATTTATCAGTCTCTTCATTTATTTAATCAAATGTCATTTAATTATGTATTCTTTTAATTATTATTATTATTATTAAATATAACAATTATAAATATATTTTATGTACAGTGAAATTTTCATCAGAATGTTTCTTACTTTGATCTTGTATAGCATGAATGGATCACATACCCACGTGATTTAGTTTAAATCAAAGAAAAGCCTTGATAAAGAGAGGCGTGTTGCCCTTAGAAATATTGGCTGATTAATAAATTTAGATTCAATATATACTTTATATTTATTTATATATATATAAATATGTTTAAATTACGATATATATTTGTTAAAATTAGGTAAAATCGCGCAGAAAGTATAAATGATAAAATGTGACATTTATTAAAGGAAATTTATTTCCTTCAGTATAGCATTTGTCTCATTGTATATCTTACATTTAGGTACATATATCGACCTGATAATGCCTTAGTTTCCCGCCTAGTGTTTGAATATAAGTAGATAGCTTGTGTGTGTGTGTTGTAAGTCCTTACTATCTAGCGCTAGGAATACGTGAAGTAAGTTAGTTCAAATTTGCAACCGGTAAGTCTTGAAAATTGTCTTTGAAACTTGAGGTGTAAATCGTTTATTTTTTCAAATATTATTGAAATATTTTACATATATTGCCTTTTTAAATCCTAATAGTTATACTAATATTCACCCATACAATTGAACTATATATTTTGCACATAGAGTGATTGGTATTTGCACCATTGAGCCTAGGTAGGAGAGTATGAAAATAGTCCGGGTCACATGTCCAATACGTCAGCACGGCCACAAGATAAACAGCCCCCGGGGTCCAGCGATAAATCCCCAGGTCCCACGGGACTGCTGACGGATGCCACTGGGCGATGGTATCTCTGGACCTGCCGTGGTGAGGTGGGACTCCTGACTTCTCTGACTA
This sequence comes from Cordylochernes scorpioides, assembly GCA_030710605.1. Classification (NCBI taxonomy): domain Eukaryota; kingdom Metazoa; phylum Arthropoda; class Arachnida; order Pseudoscorpiones; family Chernetidae; genus Cordylochernes; species Cordylochernes scorpioides. Next base: position 22,269,871 of record CP092875.1, read on the forward strand.
CACAGAATATAATAGTGATTAAAATTAAATGGCGTTGCCTCTTGTGCTTGTTTTTTTTTTATATCAATTCAATAGTTCTATTGAAAAAAAATATATTGAGAATGATTGGCTCATCTACAATGAACCTTGAACTAGCATTTCGGAAAAACTGTTTGATGCTTAGAGAAGAGAGAGTCAATTGACGATTTAAACTATTTATTCAAATCAAGATTTATTCCATTTATTCACGCACATTCTCAGTATAGTGGTACAACTCTAATTTTTATAAACATTTTGGTACTACACAATATCTCTATGTATCCCAATAAATAAAATATTATCTATAGGATTAAATATATTTATAAAGAAAATAATTTATAAAACACAAAGCTATTCATCATAAAGATAAAAAAGAGGAAACATAACTTACACCCGTATAAAAATGGAACCAAGCCATGTAGAGGATCTATTTCCATAAATCGATGGCTGGACATCGCCGCCATCTCTTATTTATGGCCTCTTTTGTGATCCAGCATTCATTGGCCGGCTCGGAAGTAAGTGGATGTTCACAGCCTTTAATTCTTAATGGGCCGGTCGGCCACATAAACTTCCATTTAATTGTTTCAGGACTCCTCAGCTGCCCGGGGATTTGTTGGAATCTTTCTTCGTCAACTTAACTTATATATAGGGTTGTTTATATGGATGCTTTCTCTACTTATTTCTTATACTATAGGTGATTAAAACTAAAACTAATAGAGTAGATAATTTTTAATATATTTTGTTTATTAAATTACTAAAAGTGTTAGGCATCCTCTTGTAGCCAAATACTATCCACCTGCATAATGCAATGATTTCTGGTGTAAGATCGACCCTACCATTCACTAACTAAAGCATATTTTGGAATATTCGGCCGATCTCATAACTTCTTCCGCAGGATTTTGTGAAATATTAGCCGCCTTTGTACTAATGAGGGTTGAACAAACAAGACATTGACATGGCTTTTATGTTATGGCTGATGTTATGGCTAATTGACCCACCTGAACCTTTGCGGGTATGACAATATCTCATTTGTCCTTATTTTAAATATATCAAAACAAAAATAAATCATCATAGTTGGATACTGAGGCTACGGGACTAGAGGAGAACAAGAGTTTATGCACAGGGCGGCCCAGTGTTACCAGAGTTAATAATGAAATATTTTCCCAATTAATTCTTCAGGACCTGCATATATTCGTGATCACCAGATATTGTGAGACAAATTTGTAGTTTTTAAAGACTTCTTTCTTTAAAAAGAGACAATTTGGTTTCAACATTATATATGTACTAGCCGAGTGACCCGGGCAACGCCCCGGGTTTATCCGAAGGACATATATTTATTATATATAATAATATATTTATATGATTAAAATATTAATGAATTATTGGGTAAAAACAAAAATAAGGTAGATACTGTAGAGTAAAAATATATTTAAAGTTTCAAGATAATTAATAATTTGAAAATCAATAAAAGAATAAAACAAAGTTCACACTGAAGCTTCAGAAGTGTCATTTCATATATGCGGGACAGGAAGTAGAAAAATTAAAAGCGTTTGTGTAGAAAAAGGGGGAACTGAATGAATTTATATTTTATAAGAAAATTTTATGCGCCTTTCATCTAAGTGCTCAAAATACGAATTGGAAAATATATAAACATATAATAAAAATATATAAGTATAGTATTATGACTCGCAAACATTTTCTTTTCATTAGGCTGAAGTGAGACTGCTTTCCAACGTCTACATTTCTTTAAAAATAAAAAATGAGACCTATAATTATAACAATGTCTTTTAGCATATTTAAATGGATTTATAGAACATATGGAATATCTGCCTCCGTATTATTGCACCATGTGATATTTTAATATCTAAAACATTTGAACACTATATTTAATTGTCTTTGCAAAAAGAAAATTAATTATAAATTTACTAATAACTTAGAGTTGCTTAAATTTATCTTTGTTCAGAAAATGGTTGAGATGAGTCTATCTCCACAAAAAGGTATATCCTTCAGAGCTTTCTTCTAACCTTTTGTTTTTATTTTCCAAAAGGCCAAAAAATAATAGGGCAATAAATATCAATCTTTAGGAAAATAATCTTCTGAGAAGAAGCCATTTATTCTTCAAAAATTGATAGCTAGAATTATCGATGGTATATTTTCCTTTTTATTCCGAGTTGTATAATCCAAATATAGTTTCCATCTGTATTTGCCTTTGTCGTTTTGATTAAAGTTTATTCCAGAAGTGGCTGTGAATAGTCTCTCAATTGTGATAACAGCTTGGTAGAGAAATTAATAAGAATAAATTCAATTTTTGAATGATTTTAAATATCGTTTATATATTCTTAAAGCAAAATATGTGGGCTGCTCGTGTATCACCATTTTTAAGACCACTATTTGATGTCATTCACAATACCGATAATATTCTATAATTAAATATTTGTATTTTATATATTGAAAAAATAAAATTCTCATATAATATATACGATTTTGAAATGAACTATATACTTTTAGATACTTTTATTATTAATTTTCTAAAAATAATAATTACTGTTCACTTATATATTGAAGTTACAAATTATTTGGTGCCATTTTGAATTGTTAAAATTGGTAATAACTTAGGTATGAACACAAGGTGTCTTTCGTCATGTGTCTATTTCATTTTAACACAACTCTTCCATCTTATCCAGCTCTCGGTAAGCAATATATTGTTACTTTCTCTATACTTTGAAACTTAGCACAATATATAAAATGTTATAGTGTGATCAATATTATAAGTACTTTGATTTGAATCTTTAGATATTTTTTAGCTAGCCATAAATATAATTTGAAATCAAAACCAAAATGCGCATCTAAAATCATAAAGTATGCTGGCAGCGCGTTCCGAATTTTCTTTTAAATATTACTTACTGAATGACGAAATTACTTTTGAACTAATTTTTAATCATTTGTAAATTTTGACGAATTCCGACAATTTACACTAGTATACAAAATGAAAAAAAAAATTCTCCTACTCAAAGAAACAAAACATTTTCTGGGTTAACCTTTTGTGATGATTAACACACACACACACACACACAAAGCCTTTATTAAGACGTTAGTCTTATACAGATTATCCGTACAAGGTGCAATAACAGGAAAAGAGCAGCACAGGAAACCATTAGTTCCGCAACTATATACAATTATTAGTAATAAGGAAAAGTAAGATTTAGTATGAAAGGTCGACGCCATCGCCCCAAGTCTTCAATTTCATAAGCGCGGAGCATAAATAGGGACTAAGTTATTTATTTCGCCATAAATATAGCATCCAGACACAAAAAGAAGGTCTACTCCAGCACAGCCATCCATATCACCTGCTCCGCAATCTCATCGTCGACCAACACGATGGCCCCTCGATGTTTCGTCATCATTCTGAGGTGTAAGAACAATAGCTTCCAAGTTCTCTTTTCTCCCTCTTTACATCTACTGCCTTGTAAAAATTATATAGGGCCCGAGCAACTAGTCTACTTGTTTGGGCACTGGTTAACATCGCTTGGATTGACCTAAGTTGGCTGGTGTCTACCGTTGAAAAGAATGTCCTTCTCTCCTCGCTAATATATATCTTGGCATTCATAGATATAATGAGATAGTTCAGTTTCCATATTTTCTTTGCAGAGATCACAAATCTTATCACCCTCCCTGAATATTTTTGTATGGGTTTCCTTGAAAAACGAATATAGTATTCTCTGTTGTGCGATATAGCGTTTTACTGGGAATGGAAAGTTGCTAAGTATATAGTTTTCAATTCGGAATGAACTGTGTAGATACTTATAGTGAGGGTAGAATTTAGAATTCTCTATTTTTGCCTGGTCACTTTGAAAAGATTGTTCTATTGCAATTTTAGTTTTTAATGGTATTTCTTGCCGGATAATCCTTGCATCGTTGCAGTTAATTAACCAAGACAATCCTGTTGAGTTGAGTATGTTGGCCAAACTTTCCGCAAGTCCAATATATATATATATATTTTTTGATATCTCATATAGTTGAGCTAAGCATATATAGGGGAGTCGGCTGCTGTTCATTTTTAGAATTCTAAGCCAGAACCCGAGTGTAAGTTTCAGCACCGTAACTCCCAGTGACGTTCTTCCGCACTCCATACGTAGAATAAAACCAGGAGTATATCTGGGTAAATTTAAAAGTCTCCGTAAAAAATTGTCTTGTACCTTGTCAACCAAGTATTTTTGGTGTGATGATTAACGTGGTATCAATATTTATTTCCGATTAGCTCAATTTCTCAAGTTATGGATATAATGCCTTTTACCCATGATATTCATCTATTGTAGGAAGAGTTATGACATTAAACTTATTACTATATAAATAAATGCGCCAAAGATAGTGCAAATGAAGAAACAATTTTATACATATATGTCATAATTTGTACCTAACTGGATGCAAACCCTCCCCAATATGTATGCAATGTATGTTTTAAAAGATTTTAATAAAGACAAGGCTTAAGAAATCTGGGAGAGAAAGGCCATCAAAGAGGAAGCAATCATTAGCAGGTTTTATTATCCAGGAACTCATAAAACTGGGTTCAAGAATCTAGCATTTCCTGGATCATGTCAGAACAAGCTAAGAACATAGAATTAGCCGAGACCCAATGAGAGCATAGGAACATTAGTTAGGAACCAATGGGAATCGAGCACCCCTGGAAATTCATCCAATGAGAGCCCGGAATAGCTTTCGTCTTAAATCGGGAACGAAGTTTAGGCAGTTAGGAGTGTGGCACCATAGAGTCAAGTTGGGACCTGGACAGCAACGAGTTTGGAGCCAATCCCATCTCCTCAACCCCTCAGATAAGTCCCATCTTCAATAATGTGAACAACCATAATTAATAGCCAACTCAGCAAAATAGCTTCAACTCCTTTTCTCCCTAGATTGCTAGCCTTTTTCCAACCCAAATTCTGTGTTTTCTCGTTATTTTCCCCTGTTTGAATACCTTACTAACTCAGCAAACGACTGCGCCCACCACAAACAATCAACTCAGCCAACTTCAAAAGGTAATTCGCACCGATCCCACATATATGCATGTGTATATATTTTACTTCAATAACTGCCTTTAGATATATATATTTATAAAATTACTTACTCTATATCCATATAAATATTCATTTAAAAATCTAATTTCTTTCCCTTTCCTTTTCAAAATTATCAGGAGAATTGTTTTTATTTATAAGATGGAAGGTCTTAACAAAAAGCTGTGTATGCGAAAAAACCTTTTATTTGGTTTAATAAACATTATTTATAAAGATGCAGTGATATTCAGGAAGTAATAAAAATTATATTCATGGATTTAAAGATTTTTTCTGTAAAGACTATTATATTTTGCTTGTGTGCCATCAGATTCCAACAATAATCCGCCTCCATATGTTGATTCCAAAGACCATTGTATCGTTGCTTAATGATTTTAATATCTTGGTGGAAGCGTTCACCTTGTTCTACGCTCTCTGCACCGAGATTATCAGTGAAAAAGTTTAAATGTGAATCCATAAAATGAAATTTTAGATTCGTTATGCACTCGAGCTTGTGGAATTTGGAAATCATATTTTCTACGATTCTCGCATAATTCGGTGACTTATTATTGCCTAAAAAGTGTTTGACAACGTCGATGAGTGCAAGCCTTCTTTCAATGTTGCTATAAACTATTCGTCATTTATTAGTTTACGACTTTGAGGTCCAATTAAAATACCTTCCGTTATCTTAGAACAACTAATCTTCGGAAATTTAGTCATTAAATATTTGACAGCATCACTATATCTTTCTTTAAAGCTTATATATATATATATAAAATTTTTATTCAACCCTAATTTTATATGTAAAAGGGGAAGAAGCATTTTTAGTTTATGGAAAAGCGGTTCATTTTCAATGTTTTGTTCACCTAAGCGAAACATACTTCTTTCAGGCCGCATTTTTGGATATAACGATTCTTTCTGTCTTTGCTGTCCCACTAAAAAGCAAGGATACTTTATGTTTCCTTTCTGCAAGCACTGTAAAATTCCTATTGTTCCATATTATTTACGATAGACAGAGATTTTGGTTTGTGGTAATTAGAGATTCCTTTGCTTTAATCTTGATACAAGAATTTCTGCTGCTTCTTTTGATAGCCCTAGATCTCTAACTAGATCATTTAATGATGCCTGATCAAATAAATGTGGAATGCCACTTTCATTTGAAATAAATTCAGGGTCTTCTAATTGATGATCATCTGCAAATGCTGTGTGCTGATCATCCTTTTTGATATAGGATTCTTGAACCGTATTAGGAATCGGTATGGGATTCTCGAGGTCGTGAGGAATAGGTTGCCTAGCTGATGGTATATCAGGATAAAAGTTAATTTGCTTCTCTTTGCTATTAAGGCCTGTGATTTTGCAGACACAGAAATAACAATCGTCATGGCGATTTTTTGGTTCTCGCGAAAACCATTGGTACACCAAAGGGCATACCTTTTGATTTTCCCGATTTCCATTGCAAAAGCCCTTGATAGCACGTTCCGCACACACTTTGAGGGCACCATCACTTGTCTTAATCACCTAAGGCCACACGAAAATATTCTTTATAGCATTCTTTTATATTTGGGGTGATACGTTTCCTCTGCTTGGGAATTGTAAATTTTCCACAAATGTGGCAGAACATTTCTGGATTAGCTTTGCATTTACGCGGCATTATTTATATATTTAAAAATATTTATGAAAATAGGTGTATTGTTAAACATTTCCTTAATATAAAATTGCAATGGTATGCATTTCATCTAAATGATGATTAAAATTTATGCTTACAAAGTCAATATCTTCAAAATGTTTTGATGACAGCGATGACATCAGCTTCTTTATAAAATTGAATATTTTCAAATATTTTTTGAAAAATTGAGCTAATTTTGAAAAATGAAGGTTATATTCATGATCTACCGATTGGAATTTACTAAAAACAACTTTTAAATATTGAGAAGGAAAAAGTGTGTGTACGAGTATTATTAAACAGCGGTTCAAATGTTAGAAAGGCTTTCAAGGGTGTAA
>CP092875.1:22277034-22350529 GCA_030710605.1 Cordylochernes scorpioides
ACCGACCCGAGGCCGCTAGTTTGCGGCGACGGTCAAAAGATGGCGTCTGGTTTTAGACGCCTATTTTGACGGGAGAGTCGACCCTTGTCTCTTTAGATCAATTTCCTCCCGGCAAAATTTCCATCTATATACGTATATACGTATATAAATGATATTATAAGAATATCTCATAACATAGCACACAAATTGCCATTCATCTCCAATTTTATTGAGAAATATATTTTTAAAATCTATTTTCCCTCAATATATAATTTACGGGAGGTTGAGAAAAATAACAGATTTTGTTTAAAGATATTTTATACTAATTATTTTGAAAATAGAGCAATCCATAAATAAATATTTAATTAAATTTTATATGTATTTATATATATAGATAGTTCAATGTCTTCAAAGTTTTATTTGTGTGATATCATTTTTATTTATTTTTTCCCCATTTTCACTTATATTTTATTTCAAATTTTACGATTTTACATTTAAAATTATTTCAATATTTTAACTTAACTTTTCAAATATTTTTTGCGCTTTGTGTTTTCGGTAAAAATATTTAGTTTAACATTTCTTTTATATATAATTTGTTATTTTATTTTTTTTATACGAAAATATTTTTACACATAGTATAAATAATTATAAATATAAAATAGGTGTTATTGTTTATTTTCAAAATATTCACAACCATATTTTACAAATTTTATTTTGTCCAAAATAATCACATTTTTTCTCCCCATTCAATATAACAAAATATTTTCAAAAACTTAATTCAGTTGACGCGTTATGTGGCGCTGAGTTTGTTGTTGACACACATTAAATATGTTATAACACCTTGATAAAGGTTGGCTTTCAGTAAACTGAAATATTAGTAAAATAAATTATATTTTGATCCAATATATGCCTTTTTAATTAAATACTAAATTTTGTGAAAAATATTTTACAGATTGCGGGATGAAACATGATTTCCTGTAGATAGCCCCAATTTCACTATGTTGGTCTGCACTACAATAAATGTTTGATAAACATTGTGTTTTCAATAAACAATAAAACAAAAAAGAGAAATTCAAGCTTTGATTCTATTTCCGAGCAGTACGCGATGAAGAAAGCAAACCTAAACATCAATTTATAAATTAGAATCCACATTGCTGGTGATCAATCAGAACAGCTGAGATGATCGAGATGTCGACGGCCTGGTGCAACCAGGAACATTCCCCAAAATTTCTGTCGTTAACTCAATCTTATTCACAAGTTGTAAACTTGTATCAATTAATAATTTAGAAATATATTTTTTTTTTATGAAAAATTTAATATCGGTTCTCGGATTTTTATGTCTTCTACTGGAGGATTAATTTAAAAGGGGTTTGGGTGTTTTGAAATACCTCTCCTGTGAAGGGACGTCAAGGCCGGAATGCTAGAAAACCGAAATATTAGAAAAATTATAAAGAATATTATTTTCAAATTATCACTTGGTCTTATACCCTATGCGATGTTTCATGAACATACATTTTTGCACTCTCATCTCTGAACAGCTATGATGAAGAATTTCTTTCTCAATCCTATCTCTCACAGCCAGATTATTTAAATGAACCTATTAAACTTTGAACTTGACAAAAATGTTTTTAAAATTTTAATATTCATATTATATCTTAATTTGTATTGGATTTTTGTGCTATTTGACTTGTATAAAATTAATCAGAATATTGGTTAAATAATTAAATGTTTCTCCAAGGTGTGTGTGTCACGCGGGCTCAATAATCGGCCAATTGATCTAAGGTGTTGGCTTAACCTAAGACCGTTGCATTTTTTAAGACTGGTTGAAACCGCCGCAATGGCTTGAATGAAATCAATCGTCTTACTCCTGTCAGGGATTTCATATATGGCTTTTTTCAAAACTCTTAACGTGCGACTTTAAACAAACGGTAACGCGTCGAGAGAGGTACTTCTTGGGAGGTGTAAGAGAGCACTAGAGATATTTAACATGAACAAGGTCAAAATAATCTAAACGTTTTGTAAATATTCTGAAAAAACGAGATACTAAATTATTCTATAAAGGTTAACACTAAAACACATCAAAAATAGGAAAATAAATTGAACTCAAATTAAAAAATATTCCAAATATAAATTTTATGACGAAACAGTTGGAGGTTGGAAAGGTCTTTTCAAATTCGATCCCCTTGTTGTGGTAAGAAGGCCGGAGTGGAGTGTTTGATACCATGAAGCCAAATAGTTTATAGGTTGACATCATAAAAATGAAGATGCCCAGCTATTTATGAAAGGCAGTGGGTAGATCTGGCTGTTGTAGAGTTCAAATGGATATTTGAGGCACAAGTATGCTAAAGTCGATAATAGCTCAGGACCACACGTTTTCTGCATAAATATTGTAGCAATCTTCAATGACTTGGAGAGGGTGGTATGGAAGCCTTATCTTTTTATATAAAAGTTAATGTCTGTTGTCTGCTTCGCGATAAACTCAAAAACTACTGAACCAATTAGTACCAAATTTTGCATCTCGCTTTTTATTAACCTGAGGAAAAATTTCGGCTATTTTTTTCATTCGAAGAACTTTTTTTACGCGGAGTAATTACAAGGCGAAGTAACAACATCAGGCCAATTAAGCGACCAATGGGCGTTCAGCATTTTTTTTTTTCAAGTTACTTGCGTACTTTTTTGAAATATATTTTTATACGAGTGTTACTTTATTTTTTACAAAGGTATTAAGTATTGAGAGAGAAATTTATTTTACTAAGTTAAGCTAAGTGCACACAATGCAAATTTAAAAAAATACTTTACAAAATTAGCGTTACTGTTTATTTTTTATTAATTTTTGTTCTGGCCTTTGTTTTTTCTATTTTTTTTTTTATCGTTTAGAATGCAGTCGCAGTCATTAGCAAACACATATGTTTGCATAATTTCCGTGTTCTTTTTTTTTTTACAAAAAAATATTTACATGCCAGTATTTTAGATTAATTTTATTTTTAAACCTATTTTTTCTTATTCTTACTGAGAAGATGGGCATGGCAGTCAAGATCCATCGCAGTCACTCACTCAACTCAGGCAATTTCAAGGGTTAATGCTCTGGGGCGGGTTCCTTGGGTGGAAAAGCTGCCATCTATTTAAACTATATTGATTTTGAAATAACTAAATGGATTGCAAAAAATAATTAAACCAAATACATAAACACAAATATAACACTATTTTTGCCATCACACGCACCTTTTGCCTGTAATTTATGTTTTACATCTGTATTTCTATTCTATGGCACTTCTACTATTTATTATAAATATACTTTCAGTATGAAGGAAATTGCACTCGGGGGAATTCTCGGAGTAGGCCGGGTCATTCGTCTTGTGGAATATATAAATTAATTGATGGTAAATAGTAAGTATTTTGATAGAAACCTCAAAGCAAATGGGAAAACTACAAGCATTCGCCCAGAGTCCCCAAGGTTGATATCTAATTTTTAATTTAAAGAGATTCAAAGATTTAATTCGAAGATTCACGATTATAATCCATTTACATTATAGTTCGATATAATTTTGTCTATATAGATATCGTCACAGATAGGCCATATATTGTCGTATTTTATTTTTCAATACTCTGTGTGAAAGCTAGATTTTGAATAGGAACTAACCTGTAGGTGGTTGCAGATTGATTAACCTAAAAAAACGTTTTGTTTGGCATTCCTAGTTTTTCTTTTCCTGCTAAATGCAATAAATATTTTCTTTTGTTGCTTTAAAGAGAGTTGTAATTATTTAAAATCTTACAATTTATGGTAGCAGAGCGTGGTTCAAATTAAAACTTGAGAAAAAGCGAAAACATTTAATCAGAAGTTTGATACGTTTATTCTAATCGGTAAACAAAGATCTCTTCTGCATCAACGTATGTAAATTTTGAAATATGTTTCAATATAAATTGAATTATATTGATAAAGTTTTAAATGGAAGGATTGAATTATAAACTACCTTTAAAACTATATTGTTTAATTTTTAAAAGTTGAAAAACAAGGCTAAAATGGTTTGCAATTTTTCGCCAACGACAAAAATTGAACCTTTAACAGGAACAAATTATCCGATTTGGGCTTCAAAAGTCGGAGCACTTTTACGTGGAAAGAAATTATTTAAATGCGTAATTTCGGATCCCGAGCCTGATATAAAATATGAAGTCGCTTGGCAAATATGGAGTGAAAAGAATGACGAAGCCTTTGGAATTATAGTTACAACTATATCAGATGAACAAGCAGAAATGTTTCTAGATGAAACTAAAGCAAAGAAAGTATGGGATGAATTAAAGAAAATCTACACGGGCAACCTAGAAGATAAGATCATTGATATTGGACTTGAACTTAAGAATATCAAGATGAAAAATAATGAATCCATAAATGAATATATGGCTAGAGCCAAATATTTTGCCTCTCAAAGTTCTTCACTTGGACACCAAATATCCCAAAGAGAACTAGCGTTTCATATTGTGCGAGGTATCCTTCCAAGATTGGAAAAGATCGCTGTTGTACTGAGAACTAGAAGAGAATTAACTCTTGATGGAATTCGGCAGTCACTTAGAGAGGAAGAGAATCGAATGAATTCTAAGATGAATGGGAGTCATTCTGATGAAAATGAACAGGCTTACAGAAGTAAAGACAGAAGAAATCATTATCAACAGAATCGACAAAAGGAGTGTTTTGTTTGCCATAAAAAAGGATATTTAGCTAAAGATTGCTGGTTCAAAAATAAGCGAACTCAATAACAACATGGGAAAATAAATGCAAATTCAAATACGAACTATAACAAACAAAATTTCAGAAATAATGCGAATACCGTCTCTAGCAAGCCTGCGGAACAAACTTTCAATACCAGCACAGATCGAGTTTTTAAAACTCCTCAAATAATTATAGTCAGATACAAACCTGGTGTCTTGACTCAGGGTGTACTACGCACTTATCCCCACACTTGGACTGGATGGAAAATGTAATGCCTTATGAAAGTGAGATAAATTTGGCAGAAGAAGGTAAAGTTACACATGCTACAGCTAAAGGTGATATCAAGGTTTCTACTTGTACCGAAAACGGAATTGAGAATGTTCAAATTAAAGGAGTTCTGCATGTACCTAACTTAAGGTCTAATCTTTTATCAATATACGAATTAACTAACAAAGGAGATACTGTAATTTTCAATAGAGATGGAGCAAAGATTTACAATGAACAGGATGATTTAATTGCAGAGGCTCAAATCCAGGATAGGATGTATGTAATGGAAACAAGGTCCAGAGATGAATACTCGGAAAAGACGGAGAATGTCATGACCACAAAAGATGATTTCTCAAATGACAATATCAGCTTGTGGCATAGAAGACTGAATCATTTGAACGAAGCGTACATGAAAGAGATAGTTCAACGGAATGTGGTTTTGGGGTTTAATGTTAAATTTAAGAAATTGCCAGAATGTGAAGCTTGTATAATGGGGAAATTGACTCGACAACCTTACCATCCCGTTACCACCAACTGTACAACCAAACCCCTTGAATTGGTGCATATGGATTTATGTGGTCCAATGCCATACCAATCTCTAGGTGGATCAAAATACCTTTTTGTTCTGGTTGATGACTTCAGCCGAAGAACCTTTATCTACTTTCTGAAAAACAAAGATGAAACTTTGGGGAAGTTTGAAGAATTTAAGGCAAGAGTGGATAATGAGCTAAACCTGAAAATAAAGGATGTGCGAACTGATAATGGCACAGAGTTGACTAATCACAAATTCAAGAATTTCTTAATTAAAAATGGAATACACCACCAACTCTCCACCACCTACTCGCCACAAAGTAACGGAGTTGCGGAGAGAGTAAACCGAACCCTAATTGAAACAGCAAGGACATTATTGTTTGATTCAGGATTACCCATGGCTTTCTGGGCGGAGGCAGTCGCTACTGCATCATATGTCAAAACTGTACTCCACATAGGTCAATCAAGCTTGATACACCAATGGAGAAATGGAAAAAAAGAAAACCCTCCATTCGACATTTCAGAATATTCGGTTGTTTGGCGTTTTGGCCCATTACACAACAACATAGAAGTAAATCTATGCCTAAAAGTCGAAAAGGTATTTTTGTAGGCTATTCTCTGAAAAGAAAGGCTTATCGAGTGTATGACATAATCACTAAGAAAATAGAAGTAAGATCAGTAAAATTTGTCGAAAATGAGAAAGGAATTGATTATGCAAAGAATCTTCAAGAAGACACAAATTACGACCATTTTTCATATAAAAAGGAAGAGGAAGATGATATTTAAATCGACCATCGGACGCGTCCAGAAACCTCAGAACTAAATGAAGAAACGATTCCCACGCTAAAAGTACCTAACGAGGAAAGAATTGTAAGGTCAGGTCGCAAAAAGGGAGATACACAAGAAGTTTTAGAGGAAAAACACAGATAATATCTGAGAGAAGAAGAAATGAAATTGCTTGAACAAGGCGTTCGACGTTCGCAAAGAATAAATTAAAGAAATAACGTGAATTTTATATTAGAACCAGAAGAACGTATTCCCGAAAATTATGAGGAGGCGATTAACTGCGAGAATAAATATGAATGGCTCGAAGCAATGAAAGAAGACCTTTACTCTATTAACAAGCATAAAGTATGGACTCTCGTTCAAAGAGAAAAGAATATGAAGATCATAAACTGCAAATGGATCTTTAGCATAAAGAGTATGCCTAGTGAAGGTGTTTATAGAAGAAAAGCTAGATTAGTTGCTATTGGTTGTAATCAAAAATATGGCGTAGAATATGATGAATCATTTTCACCAGTGATCAGAAAAGAAAGTATTCGTGCAATTGTAGCCCTAGCAGATCGGTTGAATTTGGTTATAACATCATATGATGTGAAGACCGTCTACCTTTACGGATAATTGAAGTAAACTATTTTTATGAAACAGCCGGAAGGATTTGTTGAAAAAGGTGAAGAAGACGAAGTTTGCAAATTGTTAAAAAGTACAAGGTATGTCCCATAAGTTCCCGGACTGGGTCCATAAAAAAAAAAGGTAAGATTTTTTTTAATTTTTTTTATTAAAACTTTTCAAAGTAATCCCCCCTTGCTTCAACGCACCAGCGCCATCGTTTCTCCCAATTGTCGAAACAGTTTTTATAAGCCTCTTTTGGAATGCTCTTCAATGCTAACGGCGATTTTTCTATTATGTCATCCCTGGTGTCAAAATGTCTTCCTTTTAGAACTGCTTTAAGTTTGGGGAACAGGAAAAAGTCATTTGGTGCGATGTCTGGGAAATAGGGTGGTTGAAGTAGGATTTGTGTCCCGTTTTTCGCCAAAAAGCTAGTAATCAAGTGCTCTGTGTGAGGGCGAGCATTGTCATGGTGTAGGATCCAGCCACCATTAGTCCATTTTTCTGGCCTTTTTTTTCGAATCGCTTCCCTTAGACGGCGAAGAATGCCCAAATACATTTCCTTAATAACTGTTTGGCCTGCAGGAAGATACTCGTGATGAACAATGCCCTTGTTATCCGAAAAAGCGACCAGCAACACCTTGTTTCTGGATTTTTTGGGTCTAGGCTCACCCTAACCTCTCCACTCGGCAGATTGAGGTTTGGTTTCAGGGTCATAGCCATAGACCCATGTCTCGTCGCCTGTGATTATCTTGTCTTTCCATTCTGGATCCGTTCTTGTCATTTCCATCATGTCCTCACAGGTTGCAAGCCGACACAGTTTTTGCTCATTGGTGAGGAATCTTGGGATGAATTTTGCAGGAGTCTTTTTGAGCTTCAAATCTTCGGTTACGATCCTTCCAATCGTTGTTTTAGAGATGCCTGTGTCTTGCTCTAGCTCCAGCAAAGTGGTTCGAGGATTTTATTTTATCAAATCGGTGATTTTTTGCACATTTTCATCAGTCCTTTGAAATTTTGGGCGTCCTTGACGAGGATCATCTTCAATGGAAATTCTGCCAGCTTTAAATCTAGAATGCCATTCAAAAACAGTTGTTCTTTTTGGGGCGTCATTGGGGAATGCTTTATTAAGCATTTCAAAAGTTTCGGTTGCTGATATTTGAAGTTTTACACAAAATTCTATGCAAATCCTCTGCTTCAATTTTTGTTCCATCGTAAAATCGCCGCAGCGCTAGGTGTGACCTTTAAATAAATTAAAATAACCTTGGCGCGCGCGCAAGTACCGCCTCGATATTGGTACCACCGTTGTTGTAATGTGTATGAGTTGTCTGAACAAACTCGCTACGACTTACAAGCTGAACTGAATGTTTATTCAATCTAGCAATCTTCTTATATACAAGATAGAGATAAAAAGGAAATAATTTACATAAGTTTAAAACAATTGACAAATGGAATAATTTTGCATAGCCAACAATAGGTAACAATTATAACACTTAACAAAGGTTATTTACATATCACAACATGTTTCCCCTCTGGTACAACAATTAAAGAATGTCACGAATCTAGACAACCATCAGCAATCAGATCAGGCAAATCAAAAGGCGGTTGACATGCCTCCCCTCTGTTTAAAAACCAAATCTTTGTGGTTTTCTTAACTCTCTTCCAAACCTTGAAAACCGGGGCCTTCCGGATGGTTCTGGTGCAATCCCAGCGGATGTAGTCGCGCCTTCCCTCTGGTCAATATTGGTCTCTTCACTTGACCGCTGTATCGGGGCTGTGGATGACTCGCCCATCGTTGGACTGTAGCACTGCGGATGTTGAGCTTCTGGGGAGGCGGTAATTGGTTCTGAAGACAACTGGCTTTTCTCGTAGCCTCCATCCCTTGGCCTAATAAATTGTTGATTTCTTATCAACCTATTTCCCGATGGTGTCACAACTTCAAAGCTCTGAGGAGAATCAGCCTGCGCTGAAATCTTCACCGGTGTCCATGTCTCCCTTGGATGTATTTGACACCATGCATCCTCTCCTACATTGACCTTGGGATAGCTTTTACTATTTCTGTCATACTGCTCTTTCATTGAGCTCTGTCTTTTTCTTTTGGCATTCTCTATACTTCTCCAATTAGTTTGATAGGGTCTATATAGCGGTGTAATTCTGGGGATCTGACATCGAAGGCTCCTCGACAAACATAACTGTGCGGGTGACGGTAGGTCATTTTTTGGTGTATTTCTATATGCCAGAATAGCCAGATATGGGTCGGACCCTTCATCTCTACATTTGATTAGTTGATTTTTTATTGTTTGAATGTTTCTCTCGGCCAGACCATTAGATCTATGAAGGTGTGGACTTGAAAATAGCTGTTTTATACCCCATCTTATACAGAAGTCAGTCATAATCTCTGAGCGAAACGGTGGTCCATTGTCGGACATCATGGTTTCCGGAATCCCGAATCGTGCAAATGTTTCTCTCAATTTATTTTTCACATTAATCGCCGTAGGTGGGTCCAATGTAAATACCTCTTATATTGGATGTGGACGCAGCTAAGTTTGGAATGAATTTTCCTAAGTAATTATAAAGACCCATGATTCTTTGCAGCGACTTTTTATCCTCTGGCCTTTTAAAGGTAATTAATTTATCAATCTTATTTGGCTCTGGATCAATTCCATTTTGTGATATCACATGGCCCAAGAAACGAACTTTCGTTAGACATATTTGAGCCTTTGTTAAATCAAATTTGATATTTTTTTTCTTTTGCTTTTTCTAGAATTCCCTTTAATTTTTTATTGTGCTCTTGAATGGTATCCGCATATATCAGCAAATCGTCTACATATGTAATATTTTGAAATCTATCCCTAAAGATATTCGTCATTTTCTCAACAAAAATTTGTGCCGATATTTTCAAACCAAATGGCAATCGGTTATATCTGAATTTGCCAAATGGCGTGGTCATCACCAATAGATCTCTGCATTCCTTTGCAACCGGAATATGCCAATAGGCTGATTTCACGTCTAACACGGTATAATACTTAGCTTTGGGTATCTCGTGCAATAGTTCAGCTGGAGCCGGAGTCTGGAAATGTCTTCCCACAAGAGCCTCATTTAATTTCCGAGGATCCAGGCATATTCTGATTTGACCAGATTTTTTTTTTACAACGACCATAGGATGAGACCACTCTGTTTCATGATATATTTTTGTTACGATTCCTTGCTTCACCATCTTTTCCAATTCAGACTGAACTTCGGCTCCGAGGCTTTTTGGGATGCGCCTGGGAGGGACTTGCACAGGAGAATATTCAGGCTTTGTGTAAATCTTACATTCCGAGTTGATTAATCCTACTCCTTGAAATACTTCGTGGTATTGTTCGAGGATTTTTTTAGTTTCAGAACACAATTTCATTTCATCCGTGTTTATATGATTGATTCGCCTCAAGATTTCAAGCTTCTCGCAAGTATCGCCCGTGATAAGTGTCTGCGCTTCTACATCGGCTACGATAAATTCAAACATTCCTTTCTTTTCACCATATTGGCATAGCACATTGCATTTGCCGACGATAGGCAATTCTGTATTTCCATATGCGAACGCCTTTAATGACGTGGGTCTGATTTCTGGTCTTGATGGCCATTGGTTTATTACTTTATGAGGAAGCACATTTATCTGTGCGCCAGTGTCCAAATGTACCGTGGTCTTCTTGCCATTAATTATTATTACCGCGGACCACTTGTCCGACCGAACAGTCTTTACAGCAACCTCATTAAGATTTATCTCGTCACAGGATTCTTCAGCTTCACTTTCCGCTAAGAGATTTCTTATACGTTTTGTTCGGCAAACTACTGAGAAATGATTGGTTTTTCCGCATGCATTACATTTCTTCCCATATGCTGGACACTTTCCATACTTGTGTCGTTGTCCACACCACTTACATGGTTCTATTATTCTTTCTCTTCTCGGGTTTATACCGCTTGGTCCTGCTTCTGCATTTTCCATTCGAATTGTATCTTTCACCCAATTACGTTTTTCAATTTTTTCAATCATTTTTTGCTCATTCAACGATGCTACTTGTGAACATGTTGACTCGGAGATCACAGCTATCGAAATTGCCCTTGGTAGTGTCAACTGTGGATCTTCTAACAATTTTCTTTTCACTTCTCGGTCAAGTATTCCAATTATAAGGCGATCCCTTATGAGAGATTCTGTTAAATTCTCGAATTCACATTCTTGTGCCAGATGCTTTAATTCTGTGACGAATTCCATGATTCCCTGCTTTTCCTTTTGTACACAGGTAAAAAATGCATTTCTCCTTTGAATCGTATTTTTGAAGGGCTTAAAATGGTTCGTAAGCATATCAAGCATTTTCTTTACATTTGGGTAGGTATCATTTTCACTTATGTGAAATGTTTTGTATATCATCACTGTTTTCTCACCAGCAATATGCTTCAAGATTGCTCGCTGACGCACCAGCGGCATGCTTTCTAAATTTACCGCTATTGCAAAAATTTCAAACGACTCTCTCCAGGTTTCCCATTTTTTCTCGTTGCTGTACGGGACAAATTCCGCCGGCGGCTTGATTCCTTCCATTCTACTCAATGTTGAATTAATCTGTTTTAATTCGATACTTTTGTCGGCTGCGCCATGTTGTAATGTGTATGAGTTGTCTGAACAAACTCGCTACGACTTACAAGCTGAACTGAATGTTTATTCAATCTAGCAATCTTCTTATATACAAGATAGAGATAAAAAGGAAATAATTTACATAAGTTTAAAACAATTGACAAATGGAATAATTTTGCATAGCCAACAATAGGTAACAATTATAACACTTAACAAAGGTTATTTACATATCACAACAACCGTGTAGCCAGATATTTTTTCTATAATAAACAGTCAAATTCATTTACATTTTTCATTTATTTATTTTTTTATGGACCCAGTCCGGGAACTTATGGGACATACCTTGTATATATGGACTTCCACAATCGGGACATTGTTGGAATAAAAAGATCAACGAGATACTGATACAACTGGGAATGGAAAGATCGCAATATGATCCATGTGTGTACACTTTTAGAAAAGGAAAGGAATATGGAATATTGGGTTTATACGTGGATGATCTAATAATAGCCGGAACGGATAAAACCTTTAATGAAAAACTAGCATCAGAGATAGGAATATTTGTTGCTTTAAAAGAAAAAGGGGAGAAAGAACCTTTCATTGGTATAGAGATAATTGGTATAGAGAAAACAGAATACGGTTTTGATCTATCACAAGCCCATTATATCGATAAAATCTTGAAGAAATTTGCACTCGAAGAATGTAACATTGTACAAACTCCGGAAGATCGAGACCAAAGTTTTGATGAATGTCAAGACTCCAAACCAGTAGACAGGACATTGTATCAAGAGATGATCGGATCCCTGATGTATTTGGCAACCGGAACTCGTCCAGATATTAATTTTAATGTGAGCAATTTATCCCGATTTTGCAATGATGCAAGAGAAGTACATTTAACAGGAGTTAATAGAATATATAGATACCTGAAGGGCACCAGAGATAAAATGTTAAGATACAAGCCATCAGAAAATAGCATTCTTGTCAGCACAGATGCAAGCTGGTGTTCAACAAGTGACGCAAAGTCCTATTCCGGATACACAGTTAAACTGGGAAACAACCTGATCAGTTGGAGAAGCAAGAAACAAAGTTTGGTGGCTCTGTCTACATGCGAAGCCGAACTGATTTCGATATGCGAAGGGATCTGCGAAGAAAAATGGATTAAAGGACTTTTAGATGAACTATGTAAGGATGCTAACTTTCCTAAAACGCTTAAAAGAGATAGTCAAACTGCTATCAAGTGGATTAAATCTGAAAAAATAACTTCCCGGACGAAACATATAAACCGAAAATTGTATTTTGTAAAAGATGCTGTGGAAGAAGGAACAATCGACCTTGAATTTGTTAGGAGTGACGAAATGGAAGCGGACCTATTAACAAAGAGTCTTCCTAAGGAGAAACATAAAAACTGTATAAACTCTCTCGGACTTGTTTGATAGAAGCTTCCACACAGGGGAGGGATTGTCGTATTTTATTTTTCAATACTCTGTGTGAAAGCTAGATTTTGAATAGGAACTAACCTGTAGGTGGTTGCAGATTGATTAACCTAAAAAAACGTTTTGTTTGGCATTCCTAGTTTTTCTTTTCCTGCTAAATGCAATAAATAATTCTTTTGTTGCTTTAAAGAGAGTTGTAATTATTTAAAATCCTACATATATAATCCGAAATTTCAATAGGAAAAAAATATAAAGTAAGTTTTAACCTTTATGTATACTACTTTTCTAATACCTAAACACAAATATTAATAGTAAATAATTTGTTAAATAAATTTATTTAACACATATAAGAAGTTTACACTCACATATAATTAAAAATATTGTATATTGGAATATGACCTATTAGAAAACAAATTAAATTTCATTTCAAAATTCAAATTACAGTACTTTGATGCGCTCAAATTATGTATATTGTTATTGTTGGTGTAAATTATAATTCACTCTTTCTATTAATTCGTTGAGGGATCAGGGAATTCAACATTTTAATTCATTTTTTATTGCTTGAAATAAACATGGAAACCTCATTTATTAAGCCTTATTATTTTCAATTGTTTTAAAATTTTAACAATTAACGTCTCAGTCTCTCAAAATCTCAAGAATCCTCTCTAGACATTAGGGCCGAGGTAGGACGATTGTGGAGCTGAGTTGCTCAGTAGAATCTTCCTCCTTTTGCCAAGTTACATCATCTTGATTTTCACTATATTTGATTTGCCTTCAACGAAATAGTAATAAAAGGAACAATTCCACAACCCGCTGCACAGGTCGAGTTCATAGAGAGAGAAAGGAACTACTGAAATGTATGCAAATAGCCGTCGTCCGTCCAAGTTGGACGTTTTCACTTGAAAGGAGGACTTCCTGGAATCTCGCGGTAATTAAATTCCACCCAGGATGAATCTGAACATCGCGGAAAAATTCAATAAACTGCTTCGCTTTAAGGAATCAATCAAGTGACAGCCGAAATTGAGGCTGCGATTTCAAATGTCGCCCTGCCGGGAAATATGTAAAATTGCACTTCATTTGTTGCTGGGAGTTCCCACCGAGGTATTACTCTTCTAGGTACCTTCAACCTTATAGGACTACCTTTTCCTTGGCTGATGTTATCTAATGCACTATGGAGGGTTTTTGAAGATTTCCTTTTATATAATTGTTTATTTTTTCAATTTGGTGTGTGTATATCGTTTAACTTGATTATCATGATTCTTCTTGTACTAGATAGAGTTTGAATAAGAGGTAAATGGAGTTAATATACAAGGTAGCAAAAGTTCCCGATTTTTTTTTAATTAATTATTTATTCATAGTATAGTAATTTACACATTTTTTATTTTAAAAATAGGAGCCTTGGTTATATACGCATTTTTTTTCCAGCGTGAAAAAAGCTGTTAAAATGCTTGTTTAAAGTCAATTTTTCCAAGCTTGTTTGAATCCACCGTCCCAAAATATTTTTTCTATATTAAGTTTATGCATGGGCAGAATCTACCGAACCCGTCCAGTTAAGGGTTAAAGAGTTGGTTTCTTCTTCTTCTTATCGCATTACGAAGGCGCACAAGTATTTATTTGTATGCCTGTTTATTAATAGTAATTACCATGAATTACCATGAGTAACCCCCTCTTTAATAAATTAATAATAGACAAGACCTTGATAATGGAAAAAACACTACAAGCATTACTTTCCTTTGGACTTGTTTTGACGAACTTTCTTCTTCCTAGAATAACTTGGTGTGTGCCGAGTGATTGTTTTTTGGTTTGTGGACCAAAAATAAAGCACCATGTTTCATCACCAGTAGTTATTGTTTTTAAAAAATAAGAATCATTATTTGTAGTTCCAATTAAATATTTGCAAATTGATGATCTGGTTTCTCTTTGCTGATTGGGGTTAAATTTCGTGGGACAAAATAACCACAAAGTTTTTTCATGTTTAAATGTTCACCAATAATATTTTGGCAGGTACCATACGAAATTCCAAGTATTTCTAATATTTTATCAATAGTAAAATTTCTGTCAGCAACATTAAAATCACGTACATGTCCAATATTGCGATCCGTTGTGACGTCAATGGCCGACCTGACCTTGAATCATCTGCGATGCTCTTACGGCCATATTTAAAACGTTTATACCAGAAATAAACTTGCGTTCGTGACAATTTTTCGTCTTCATAAGCTTCATTCATTAATGCTAATGTCTCCGTGAAAGACTTTTAATTTTACATAGAATTAATATTTGCCCTTTCCTCAAAAGATGACATTGCAGAAACCGACGCGAGCTAAATACAGGTGATCCAAAAGTCCCGCACTATTTTAAAAATTAATAACTCCGCGAATATTTGCGCTAGGGCAATGCGGTAAACACCATTATGTTCAGGATGAAATGGGATATTTTATGGTAAATAATGAAAAATTCGAAATTGACTTTAATTACAATTTTATTCGCCAGATGGCGCTCTACCAGAATCAGAGATTCAGCGGCCAAATTGTTTGATAAACTGAAAAATATAACTGATCGACACGTATTTTTCCTTTTTGAATAACAGGAAAGAACCCTAATAATATCAAATAACAAATTAATAAAACACCACTTCGCCAAAGGTAGAAGAATTGGTTGACGATTTTTAAATACATATACGAGTATATTATGGCTCTGCCATGTAAAAAGCACATGTGCTCGTGGTCAGGATAACCTTCTTTATTTTTAATATCAACACCTGACCCACCTATCTTTTATTTTTTCTATATCCTTTATTATATCTATAAAAATGAAATACAAAATCGATGTTTGTTATCGCGTTGCGCAAAATCTACAGAATCAATCATTATGAAATTTCGCATGTAGGTATCTGAAGAATACGTTTAACATATAGGCTATTCAAAGAACTAAAAAGGTTAATGTTATTTTTTAAAATGTAAAACAAAAAAAGCGTTAGTTCCAGCCTTTTGCCGCTTGGCGCCGCACTGGTTGCGACGATAAATGAATTGGCTAATAATTTTACACGTAGTTTGTTAGTTTGTTTACACGATGAATCTTTTTAAAAGGTAAGATTATCCAATCGCCGTGAAACTTTAGGAAGTATATTTACTATACTACAGGGAAAGTTTCTGGATTGAATATAATTTGAAATAAATATTCGTTGCAATTTAATTTGCAAATTTCTACTTTCACTCGCAAGCAGCGGCTCTCGCGGTTTCGGGTGAAATTAAATTTATAAATTGTAAAAATTCTAAAATATGTTCCATATTAATATATATTTAAAGATAATATCTTATTTAAAATTTGATAAATGTTTTAAAAAAAATATGTGTTTCAAAAATATATTTAAGCGCATATAACAATATTTAAATTTATATATTTATATACGTTTATAAAAATATAAATATATATATATAGGTGGATTGGATGTTTTCTAGAATCGTTTTAACAAATGTTCGTTAGGCAAACTTTTACTCGGGTAAAAACCGGGCGAAGCCGGGTACATTCGCTAAATGCAGTTATTTACAAATATTCGTTTGTGGCAAGATACTATTCCTTCAACTTCAAATTACCGAGTGGACCAATTAATATTGATTTTATTCAACTTATCGAGTATTTTTCAAGGGACCGTGAAAAAAATTCAAATTATCGAGAGTATAGGAAAGTATAGATTCAGTAGGGATTGGATGTTTGCTAGAATCATTTTAACAAATTACTCGGGTAAAAACAGGGCGAAGCTGGGAACATATACACTGGTGTCCAAAAAATAAGAAACTTAACCAATATTGAAATTTCTCAAAAGCTAATTTATTAATAAATATAAAATTTAGTATACAAATAGTTTAAACTATGGAGGATTTGACTAGCTATATGAAAATAAAAAAATATTTGAAATTATGAAATATGCAAATTATTACCAACATACCCAAAGCTAAGCTTCTAGATCTTAAAGAAATAGCATATCAATAGGAAGTATGATCACCTCTAACAGCTATCAAGGTCTCACAGCGAGCCCTCATACTGTTTACCAGGCTTTGGAGGAGGTCCAGGGGTAGTAAACCCCACTCCTCCAATAGAGCAGTTCTTAGCTCAACGAGGGTTCTGGGAGAGAGGTGACGAGCTCCAATACGCCTCCCTATAGCATCCCACACATGCTCTATTGGATTCAGGTCCGGAGATCTGGCTGGCCAATCCATCCTTCGAATATTCTCACTCTGGAGATATTCATTGACTAGCCTAGCCCTATGCGGACGAGCATTATCGTCCATAAAAATTAAATTGTGACCAATTTGATCTCTATAAGGTCTTAGATAGGGCTTAAGGATCTCGTCCCTGTACCTTTGGGAAGTTAAAGAGCCCCCAGAAAAAATGTGGAGGGGTGTGCGTCTGCTAGAACTGATGCCAGCCCAGACTAAGAGACTGCCCCCTCTAAAACTGTCTATTTCCCTGATGTTACTGGGATGATAGCGGGTTCCAGGCTCCCTCCAGATGAAAACTCGTCGAGAATCTGTGTTTAAACTAAATAATGACTCGTCACTGAAGAGAACATTGGCCCACTGATCATGAGTCCAGGCGTGATGTTCCAAGCACCAATTCAAGCGGTCTCTCCTGTGAGCAGAGATTAAAGGGATACAGACCATTGATCGTCTTGCATAAAGAGCACCTTCGTGAAGCCTTCGGTAAACAGTTTGTCTTGAAATTCTCGTTCCAGTAGCACTTGAGAGTTCATTAGAGAGTTGAATAGCTGTCATCTCCCTATGGCGCTTGGCAGTTACGACCAGATAACGGTCTTCAGAGGTAGCTGTTTTTCTTTTTCTACCAGAACCTTCTTTTCTTTTGATGGTTCCTGTGTCAATGAACTGTTTCCATATTTTGCTTACCACAGATTTATTCACATTAAGCCATTTTGCTACTTCAACTTTTGATTGCCCTGCCTCCATTCTTCCAACAGCTCTCCATTTTAAATCATCTGCCAAAAATTTTCGTAAACTCATAATTAACTAAGGATTAAATAAAATTATAATTGGACAATTCTTTGATGAAGTAAACGACACGCCAAATAGCACACTTATAAAGACAAGCAAACATTTGCATATTTTCAGTTTTACCGAATCAAATGGTTGCGATAAATAAATTCTACGACTTAAAATACCTAATTGAATTACTTTTTAGCTTTTAGCGTTGTATATTTTAAAAAATATCATTAAAAAACAAAAGTTTCTTAATTTTGGACACCATTGTATTTATATATGTTTGTCGGCTATGCACGCCCTCAATATGTAATTAATCTCGCTGGAATTTGAACAGGACAGAGAGTTAAATCTGTTCGAGTTTTTTTGTCGCAATTTTAACCAAGAAAAATTATAATTAACTAAGTACTGAAAACAATATTTTTTTAGTCAGAAATGATGATGACAATATTGCTGTATCATGCTTGATTGACATAAACAAAATTCTTTAGCGGAATATTTACTAAAGTAGACCACAGGCGAGGCCAGATAATAGTTTTTCGTAGGCAGGAACAAAATTCTACCAACGAAACATTCACTCGAGAAGAAGACACACGAAGCTAGGTCATCTCTATATATAACATATCGTTTCTCGGCCTTTTGGCTAAGATCATGTAGTATATCTCTAGATATTTTTATTTATATATATATTCTTAAAAAATCTATTCAGTAGAGAGAGTAAATATGTTTGCTCTCGAAAAATATATTTTATATTTATATAAATATATAATGTAAATAATATTATTATCATTATTAAAATAATATTCTGTGTGTTTCGGAATATTATTATAAATAATATTCGTTAGGCAAACTTCCACTCGGATAAAACCCGGGGGAAGCCGGGTGCACGTTCGCTAGTGGGTATACAAATAAAATTCGCGCACTTTTTATTATTTTAAAGAATATTTTTTTCCACATTTTCAGCGTAATTATTCAAATTTTGCCTTAACTTACTTTTTTTTTCTCAGGAAGCCTTAAGGACAGAAATTTTGGTCGTTGGGGTACAGGCTGCACCACGCTGACGAGGGATGTCAGCTCGAAAGGTGTAAATGGTTGGTTTTTCTTGATATTTTAGGAAAATGAGTTTTCAAAATATATTTTGCAACAAGTCCAATTAAACGTTTAGTTTATTTTTTTCCACTAGATGGCACCCTGCCATCTAAAATTATCATGTAATCAGTCAGTATATGCAATTTTTAAAATAAACACAAAATTAAAAAAATAATAAAATAGGGTTGGACCTTGAGCCGGCTCTTGGAGTGGGTACCATGTGTTGGTACAGTGGCTGTGGAAGTGAACACAGCTCTGTGGTCTAGCGCTGTAAACTGGACGTGTTCGGCTCTGTGAGAACCGTTGTTCTTACTGGGAGTGCCAGTGCATAGCATTGCAATACTTTCAAGGCGAGGGTGTAACTTGGTACGTTACACGTGGTGATTACCGCTGGTTGTTGTACCGCGGTGGTGGGTTTTGGTAGGTTGGATGTGGGGCCTTGTCTACTTGGCGTTGGTACACTGCACTGATGACACACTGGGTTCCTCTTATTCTGGACACTAGGTCGAACCATTCTTTAATGGTGTTCGGCTGCACAGTTGCGATTAATCCCTTTCTGCGACGGGGAGCCGTCGGTCAGAGACTCTATTAAGATGTTTGGCGGGTAGGTTTAGTTTCAAGCCCATTACCGTTTTGTGTAATAGTTTTCTAGGGGCATTTGGGGTGTCAATTTGATGACCAGGAACCGTGAAAACGACGCTTCTGTCGTTGCTGGAAATAGGTCTATCAGGGTCTGGATGGCTTCATTATAAAATAATCTATATAACCGTAGGCTTCTGGGTGGGCTACCTTGCAGGTAGCAGGGTAACTTGCGTAGACGGTCCATGTAGGTCAGTTCAGCTCGGTCTGCTTGGGCATCGAAGTTGTCAAAAAGCTCTGGGCTTCAAATGTACCATCGTAGGGACTCGCCTCTATCTCCCTCGGAGGTCGGACGACCAGCAGCTTACCCAGGATGTCGGCGATCTGTGTCAGCGTGTCTGCGGAGGTCCCTTGGGGCGGCGACGTTTCCTCCTTCTCAAATATCGTTTCTTGTTTGAGGACAGATGCCTCGTTCGAATCGTTGGACTGGTCGGTTTGCTCTTCCATCTTTGCTCTTCCTCGCTTCTATCTGGACAGTCTTCTTACACGGAATCTAATGGAATCCTCACAATCTACCAAAGAGGTGTTTTGATTGCAATGTGGCTGGGCCAAATATATTGGCAAAACATAGATGGAATTTTTTCCGGGAGGAAATTAATCCATGGAAGCAATGGTCGCCTCTCCCGTCAAAATAAACGTCAGAATCTGACGCCATCTATTGACTGTCGCCGCAACTAGCGGCATCGGGTCGGTGACAAAGCCACAACACCAACTTTGGCAAACTGATAAGCGTCCACCTAGAGACCATGGTTTCGGGCTAATGGCCCTCGTCAGTCTAGGGCGGACTTTATTCCATGAGATCCACACTCCATCGTAGTCGAATGGAAGGGCGCACGCATTGTGCATGTATGCTTCGAAAAATGATTTGCTCCACACTCGTGAGCGCGCGCGCACGCACGTTTATTTTGTACAGATTTATAGATGGATTAATTTGTATTTACATTTTATCATTCTAATTATGGTGGAAATAAATTATATATATTGGGTATCATACAAATTATGACAGAGAGAACCTGTGTGGGATAAATAAATTTAAAATGATTTTAAAATTATTTAGTTGAGATTGGGAGGCAATTTTATTAATTGAAATCTGATAATATGTACAAATTGAAAAAATATGTTTGATATTATACTAAAATATATACAAGTATCGATGAAAACAACATTAAATATGATATATAATACATAAGATGATAAGGTTTTAAATCTAGCAGGAAAAGAACCTGTGTGATGTGGCTACGACTGTGTATCTGTTTGTGAGAATGTTCTGTGCGTGAGAGGATCTCCTGCGCTGGAGTGTTTGTGGATTGATGATGGGCTCGGCAATCTCCTCTGTACCGTACTCTCCATAAGAAACGTAAGAAAAGGGGGGTTGAAAGGGTGCTCAGGGATGAAAATGAATGAAGACTTGGGTCGTGGCGAACAATTCGGTAGAATGATCCAAATTGGCCCACTGGAGTCCTCGGAAGGTTTCACGTTTGGGATGGAGAGAAAGGTGGACGGTTGTCATGTCAATGAAGTAGCGCAAGGAGAATATCTCTTGATGTTGGTGTGTGAACATAATAATGGATTATTGCAAATGTGGTCAGAAGGTAAGGTATTAAATTCTGTGACGTACATCCTGAACGGATCGTTTCAAGACGGGTCTGTGACTATCAGTAATCCTGCTGACACCTTAAAAGGAAATGAATTTAGGAAGAACTATCAGTTCGGGGTGGTAAATGGGCAACGCGGGTGGTGTTATTTTAATTCAAATCATATTTTCGCCATTCAATATAGGAATTCCTCGATCAATTTCAATGTCGTGGTCACCATCCTCTTCTGAGTGATTAATGATGTCCTTGAAAGTGTTCCAAAGGACCATCGAAAGCTCTTCAAGACAATGAATCAAGATTGATCGAATTTGTCTTAATCGGGACGACGGCAATAAATAAATTAGCAAATGTATAATCGCATGGAGACGTTTGGGTTAATACAAGCGATTGTAAGGAGGGATAGAAAGTTGATCGTTGAGTGAGGTGTGAAGATGTACTTAGTGTTTTCGGAGTAGTGTTTCAATTTGTTTACGTGGATAATTTCCGTGTCTAAGTTTTGAGCTTGATTAGGTCTATTGATTCTAACTGTATAGGGGGATATCACCTCAATCATCTCATATGGTCCACTGAAGTAAGGCACTAATTTGCTCATATTGGGGGTGTTGGTAGATTTTGGTAAGGACTATATCGCCTACCTCAAAGTCGGGGGACCTGTAATGTTTTCTGTAACGCTAGGCGTCTAGATTCAGTGATTGATGGATAAGGATCTAGATTTGTGACAGTTTTTTCGGCAGGGAGCCGTTCATAAGGTATGATGGGGAAATTCCCTTGACGGAATGAGAGGTATCGTTATATACCTTAACTACTTTGGATTGGAGCTTAGTCCAACTAGCTCTAGGATGTTGGATATGAAGGAGTCAATATTTCCGGTCAGGGTTGCGTTCAAACGTTCGATTAAACCGTTTGCTTGTGAATGGTTTCTGGTAGTGAGCATTGGTTGGATGTCATGGGAGATTAGAAATTTCCTAAACCTCGGTGATCTGAAGGCAGAAGCTCTATCTGTAAGGAGACGCCTCGGTAAATCAATGTATGGTGGGTCGTAAGGATTGCGGAACAACTATTCTGCTCACACCACGTCTGGTGACGGTAGTCAGGCCTGAGGTTTGGTGAACATACTTGGAATTATTCCGAAGCTTACTTTGGTACATTTTTAATTGCGTGGCGTCAAGAAGGCCACAAAACGGATTTCTGGATAACAGGTCAGCCTCTATTTGTTTGGTGCTTTTGATGAACTTCACCTGATAGTCGTAGACTGACAATCTCAAACTCCACCGACAGAGTCTTCCTGCCGGAATTTTGATGTTTTCAGCCACTGTAAGGCGCAATGATCGGTGAAAATAGTAAAACAATTTCCCGCCAGATAGACTTTGAAACTATCTGCTGTTTCAATTATGGCCAGACACTCTAATTAGATGATGGTATAATAGCGCTCGTATTTGCGCATAGTGCGGCTCTAATATTGTACTGCATATGAGTTTCCATCTGGATGGAGCTGTTTAAGTACTCCTCAAATCCCTTGCAAAGATGAATCAGTGTACACTTGACAGGAAAAATCTGATTTATAAAGATGGAGAATGGGACCTGATGAAAGTAGTTGTTTGAGTTTGTCAAACGCATTTTGACAGTCTGACGTCCATCCCATTTAACGTTCTTTTTCAAAAGTTGTTTTAGAGGATTTCTAATGCGCGCATAATATGGAATGAATTTGTTGTAAACATTAATGGCGCCTAGAGAGAAATGATTGCAAGGTTTTTAACGTTAGTAGGGGGTTTTATGGCATTAATTACATCTATATTCCTAACATGTGGAGTGCAGGTACCTGACTAATCTTATATTCCAGGTAGTCAGTAGATGTCCTGAAAAACTGGCATTTATTAAGATTTAATTTTATATTTTCTAATTTACAAAAATGAAAAATTTCCTGTAAGTGTCCTAAGTGTTCCTATAAACTGTTCGAATGGATTATGAAGTCATCAAAATAATGATTACAAATGCTAATTTGTGTTTCTGTATCAATTGATTCAACTCCCTTTCGAATATCTGGGGACTTAATTTGAGACCAAATTGTAGTCTATAAAATGGTATTGCCCCAGGTCGGTTAAGAATAAAAGTAGGGGCCTAGATTCGGGATGGATAGGAATTTGCCAGAAGGCGGAGGTTATATCTATGGTGGAAAAGTTTTTGGAATTAGAAATTTGATCTGGTACTGTTTATATTAGTGGTATGGGATAATTATCTACACACATTAATTCGTTAAATTTTCTAAAATCTATACAAAAACGTTTCGAGCCATCCCTTTTTCTAGCAAGTGTTACGGGAGCGGCATATGGGCTATTTGATGGTTCTATTATTTCATTTTCTAACATTTTCTATATTTGATTTTTTCAGGGTAATCGCTATATGGTATTCTATATGGTCTTAGTGTTATAATCTTATCACTGTTAGGTAAACATTTAAACGTGTCGATATTTAAAGCAGGTACTGAAAACGTATCGATAGGAAACAAACCAATATTTTCTCTAATAAGATTTTTACATTCATTTATTAGATGATGATGTGCAACTTTATAATTTTCCACATTTATGGTACAATTAAGGTTGTCACGAGGAAAAGATTGAGTATTGTGGGACATGGTATGGTTATTAGGGTCGGGTTGAATTGTAAAGTTTTTTAATGAAGGCGTAAAATAATATTTAAAACAATATTGTGTCTGTGCTAACATGATATTATCCTGATATATTATTTTTGAAAATAAATCAATAGTTAATAGAAATATCTCCAATGAATTTAAAGAAAAAATTCCAAATGGTAGATCATTTTCTATTATATAAAATAACAAGTGTTCCTAAATGGATCCTACAGTAACCAATATAAGTGCAAATCCCACACACACACACAGGTTGGATATTATGTGACAAAGTCCTAATAGTAATATCCTTATTTAAAGGTAACATTTTAGTTCTTAATGTTTTAATTTGTTTTAAACAAATAATATTAATGTTAGCGCCAGTATCTATTAGAAATGAACATAAATGGTTTGCTAGTAGTAACATGAGAGTCAGGGTAGTTACGCTGTTAATGGCGTGTGGGTTGTACTTCTGGTTACTCGGCAGCGCTGTCTCTTAGGTCACGAAAATACCGCGGCGGTGTCGATAGTCGAGGATGATCGGCACACGACCCGGGCAAGGTGGACCGTTGTGGGCACTGATTGTTCCAGTGGGGCCCTTGCCAGTGCTTGCATGGTATAGGCGGGGTGGAAGGAGATCCTTCTGGTCGCTTCTGGGTATGCGGCACATCTTCGGATGAGCGCCTTAACAGATTGATTGTTTGTGAATAAGCGATAGAACTCTTTCTGTTTAGATAATCAAATAAAGTAAAGCACGAAGTAAGAAGAGTTTCTTTTTAATAAACGCGAGCGAGCTTTCGGGCCACACGCCCATGGTGTTGGAAGCTATAACCTCTGTCAATCTGAACAGTTTTAATAGAAAAATGACATAACAGATATTTATAAAGTATTCCTGTCTTGACGTGTTTATTCTGTTTATTCTGTCTTACCTTCACAGTGATATTCCGGTCTTCCCTTATGTGTCAGATTTAGAATTTACATCATTGTCTTTTTTCCCTATATTTGCATATCTTAATTGTAATTATAGTTGTATTTTATTTTGATTCTCCGTCTATAAGAAAAATATGTAAATATGCTAAAATATTGCTTACCATAGTATAAATAGGCTTGTATCTCTTTGAATCTCTTAGCTTTTTTGCCAGTAGAAGGGCGTGTGGCCCGAAAGCTCGCTCGCGTTTATTAAAAAGAAACTCGTCTTCCTTCGTGCTTTACTTTATTAGATTCATTGTTTGTTTACCGTATTGGGGCGGAGATGGGCGTTCTGTGGGAAAATGCCGGGACGACTCGGGTCTCCGCCGATACCATAGATTCTCCTGTCCAGAGTTAACCATTCCGACGGGCTGCTGGGTGTAGCAATCAGTAGGAGATTGCGACTGTAAGAGTGCATTCCTTGAGAGAGAGCATTGACCATTTCCTTGCGGTCTATGTTGAGCTGCGTACCCATGCGTACCTTCTGTATATACACAGTCTAGCAATAAATTCTGTTACAAACAATTTTATAAATTAAATGATTAAGAACAAAAACTAATAGATTATAAATACATATTTTATTAGTCAATAGGACATAGATTTTAAATATATACAATCATTCAAAATGTCCTCCCTTATTTTTGACACAGGATCACAAACGTCCGGGCCACTGATCTATGGCGGCACGCAGCTTTTCTAAGGGTATTTCTTTCATTGCTCTCACAAATGCTGATTTCAATTGATCAAAATTATGATATCTTTTAGAGCACACCTTCTCCTCTAAATATTCTCACAAACTGTAATCAAGGGGGTTTAAATCAGGGCTTCCAGAGGGCCATTCATTGGCCTTTATGAACTCCGAACATTCGTCTTCAACCATTGTTGAGTTGGCTTAGCTTTGTGAGCAGGAGCTGAATCTTGTTGAAATATCCAATGTTCTCCATTAAACATTTTTCTTTATTCAGAGGCTTTACTATTTGTTCCAAAGTATCTTCTTGATAGTTTTTAGCTGTAGTTTTTACCCCTTTGGCACAGAAGTGGAGATCTGTTACACCTTGGTAGCTAACTCCCCATCAAGCCATGACAGAAGAAGGATGGTGACTTTTTTCAAGTCTTCTGACTTTCAAAGAATCTTCTAGAGAGCTACAAGCATATATCCTATCATTCTGACGATTAATCTTTTTCTCGACAGTGAAATTTTTCTCGTCTGTGAAAAGGATTCTATCATGCCACCGACATCATGCCGCGCCAACAACATTTTTGATCTAACTCTTCTAATATCTTTAAGAGCAGGGGTTATCAAATGACTTGTGCGTCGTTTGAAAGCTCTGAGTCCAAGGTCTTCGTTGATTATCCTGGAAAGGGTTCTTGAAGCTAAATTCATCAGCTTTGCGAAGTTATTTTGTTTACGGCGTGGATTTCGACGAAATCTTTCGCGAATGGCTTTTATAGCTGCTTGCGTTCATTCCTGCGCGGTCGACAAAATCTTTCAAGGTCCTTAATAGAGCCAGCCTTGTTGAACCTTTCAATGGTTCGATAAACAAATTGACGCGTAATATTCAAATTTTGTAAAAGTTTAAAAATGGATGAAGGACTTTGGCCTACCTTGTGTAAGGCTATTACAGCTATAGGTTTTAACACTCCAATCCATTATCGAAAAACAAATATATTGCGATTTTTTTCTAAACACGTGTGCATGAGATATTCAAATAACAACTACGGTATTTTGAATACTTCACGCGCTCAAATTAATATTTTTTATCACTGATTTGGTTTTGTAACAATATTTATCGCTAGACTAAGTAGTATGCACGTAAGCCTTGAGGCCCGCAACGTAGTTGATAGAACTCTTGGTGGGTCGGTGTCTCGGGTGGGGGGTACAGATCCTCAAGGACCTGTTTGATCCTCCATTAGGGTTCGTGGAGGTAGTCCATGGATTGGAGCGTCCTCCGGGGCTCTCCCTCTAGCGCTGCCACTACCATGCGGCCTTGTTCATCACAGCTTGGAATTCCGGTGAGCTCTCCAGCTCCCTTAAGAACGATTCCGCCGAACTTGATCCGTCAAATCTGGCTGCGACGGTGGGCGCGTCCCGCTCTAGTCTTCTCATCATCGCTGTTAGTGCGTATATCACCGACTTATTCTCTTGAGCTAACTCGGTCTCTTTCTGGCCGTTTTGTCTCTTTGCCTTGCCCATTCTCATGAGGTTCTTCTTTCTGTCGACTCTTACTTGTCGTATCCCTCGTGGTCGAATGGAAGGGCGCAAGCGTTGTGCATGTATGCTTCGACAAAAAATTTGTTCCACACTCGTGAGCGCGGCCGTAGCCTTCGCCCAGGTCGCTGGAACGCACGTTTATTTTGTACAGATTTATTGATGGATTAATTTGTATTTACGTTTTAACATTCTGAATAATGGTGAAAATAAATTATATCTATTGGGTATTATAAACAAATTATGACATATACTATTTGAATTTTAGCTATTTTGGTCCGATTCATAATAAAATCGCCGTAGTAAAAACACTTTCCAAAAGATTAGCCACACATTACTCAAATAGGAATATTGAAAGAAAAGAAGAGAATAATATAATTTTTAAAGAGTTGATAGGCAATAATTATCCGAAGAAATTCATCAAGAAGCATTTTTACACTCCCAGATTTCCATCTTCAAACAATAGCAATGATCAATCCGATAAAAGGTATTACTCTTTCCCATACAGTTACGGATCAGAAAGAATCGCCAGAATATTGAAGAAATATAATATAATTACCACATATCAATCTGCACCAAATTCAAAAAAAAAAAAATCTACGCCACTCAAACACCAAGATTAATAGTAAAAAGGAAAACAAAAGCAATATTATTTACAAAGTTCCATGCAAAACATGTCCAGCCACTTACATTGGAGAAACCAGCAAAGCATTGAAAGAACGCATTAACCAACACAAAGCAGCTCTACGCATCCATAAACCATTATCTATCCTAGTAGACCATGCACTGAACAATAATCATATACCCGAAATTGACAAAGCATCCATTTTATACCAAAATATTAAAGAAAAGCACTGCAGGTTATTTTTAGAAGCTTGGCCTCCATAAAAGATTCAGAAAGCATAAATAGGAAAATTGACCTACCAGAAATTTATAGAAAATTTATGTCTTCCTAAATATTTATTTATTATTTTTTATTTTATTATTTTTGTATATATATTTATACTTGTAATATATTTTTATTCATATTTATCACACAACATAATGAATCATAATCCCTACTCATTTTTATTTTCTAATATTTATCAGTATCTTCATTTATTTAATCAAATGTCATTTAATTATAGATTCTTTTAATTATTATTATTATTATTATTAAATATAACAATTATAAATATATTTTATATACAGTGAAATTTTCATCAGATAGTTTCTTACTTTGATCTTGTATAGCATGAGTGGATCACATACCCACGTGATTTAGTTTAAATCAAAGAAAAGCCTTGATAAAGAGAGGCGTGTTGCCCTTAGAAATATTGGCTGATTAATAAATTTAGATTCAATATATACTTTATATTTATATATATATATATGTCATAATATATGCTCTTCCAGGAATAATAAAGTAATCCTACAGTCAACGAGAGAGAGACGTCGATAGAAGACAACTAACTTACGACCATTTTGGCCACATTCCTGAGGGGGCCGCCCGTCAACACCTGGGGACTATTTTGGATAGCCCCCCCCCCCCCCGGTTGTGTACACAGGAAAAACGGTCGTTCAGCGGGTCGGTCGCCCGTCGATCCGCTCTCTCTCGCTGATTGCCTGGAATTCCTTCCAAACTTGTTGTTTCATTATTTCTCACCTCACCACATCATTACCACTATATTGCCACATATATATATATAAATATTAAAAATAGCATATAAATATGTTTAAATTACGATATATATTTGTTAAAATTAAGTAAAATCGCGCAGAAAGTATAAATGATAAAATGTGACATTTATTAAAGGAAATTTATTTCCTTCAGTATAGCATTTGTCTCATTGTATATCTTACATTTAGGTACATATATCGACCTGATAATGCCTTAGTTTCCCGCCTAAAGTTTGAATATAAGTAGATAGCTTGTGTGTGTGTTGTAAGTCCTTACTATCTAGCGCTAGGAATACGTGAAGTAAGTTAGTTCAAATTTGCAACCGGTAAGTCTTGAAAAATGTCTTTGAAACTTGAGGTGTGAATCGTTTATTTTTTCAAATATTATTCAAATATTTTACATATATTGCCTTTTTAAATCCTAATAGATATGCTAATATTCACCCATACAATTAAACTATATATTTTGCACATAGAGTGATTGGTATTTGCACCATTGAGCCTAGGTAGGAGAGTATGAAAATAGTCCGGGTCACATGTCCAATACGTCAGCACGGCCACAAGATAAACAGCCCCCGGGGTCCAGCGATAAATCCCCAGGTCCCACGGGACTGCTGACGGATGCCACTGGGCGATGGTATCTCTGGGCCTGCCGTGGTGAGGTGGGACTCCAGACTTCTCTGAATACACAGAATATAATAGTGATTAAAATTAAATGGCGTTGCCTCTTGTGCTTGTTTTTTTATATCAATTCAATAGTTCTATTGAAAAAAATATATATTGAGAATGATTGGCTCATCTACAATGAACCTTGAACTAGCATTTCGTGGAAACTGTTTGATGCTTAGAGAAGAGAGAGTCAATTGACGATTTAAACTATTTATTCAAATCAAGATATATTCAATTTATTCACACACATTCTCAGTATAGTGGTACAATTCTAATTTTTATAAACAATTTGGTACTACACAATATCTCTATGTATCCCAATAAATAAAATATTATCTATAGGATTAAATATATTTATCAAGAAAATAATTTATAAAACACAAAGCTATTCATCATAAAGATAAAAAAGAGGAAACATAACTTACTCCCGTATAAAAATGGAACCAAGCCATGTAGAGGATCTATTTCCATAAATCGATGGCTGGACATCGCCGCCATCTCTTATTTATGGCCTCTTTTGTGATCCAGCATTCATTGGCCGGCTCGGAAGTAAGTGGATGTTCACAGCCTTTAATTCTTAATGGGCCGGTCGGCCACATAAACTTCCATTTAATTGTTTCAGGACTCCTCAGCTGCCCGGGGATTTGTTGGAATCTTTCTTCGTCAACTTAACTTATATATAGGGTTGTTTATATGAATGCTTTCTCTACTTATTTCTTATACTATAGGTGATTAAAACTAAAACTAATAGAGTAGATAATTTTTAATATTTTGTTTATTAAATTACTAAAAGTGTTAGGCATCCTCTTGTAGCCAAATACTATCCTCCTGCATAATGCAATGATTGCTGGTCTAAGATCGACCCTACCATTCACTAACTAAAGCATATTTTGGAATATTCGGCCGATTTCATAACTTCTTCCGTAGGATTTTGTGAAATCGCCTTTGTACTAATGAGGGTTGAACAAACAAGACATTGACATGGCTTTTATGTTATGGCTGATGTTATGGCTAATTGACCCACCTGAACCTTTGCGGGTATGACAATCTCATTTGTCCTTATTTTGAATATATCAAAACAAAAAAAAAAGAATCATCATAGTTGGATACTGAGGCTACGGGACTAAAAGAGAACAAGAGTTTATGCACAGGGCGGCCCAATGTTAGCAGGGTTAATAATGAAATATTTTCCCAATTAATTCTTCAGGACCTGCATATATTCGTGATCACCGGATATTGTGAGACACATTTGTAGTTTTCAAAGACTTCTTTCTTTAAAAAGAGACAATTTGGTTTCAACATTATATATGTACTAGCCGAGTGACCAGGGCAACGCCCCGGGTTTATCCGAAGGACATATATTTATTATATATAATAATATATTTATATGATAAAAATATTAATGAATTATTGGGTAAAAACAAAAATAAGGTAGATACCGTAGAACAAAAATATATTTAAAGTTTCAAGATAATTAATAATTTGAAAATCAATAAAATAATAAAAAAAAGTTCACACAGAAGCTTCAGAAGTGTCATTTCATATATGCGGGACAGGAAGAAGAAAAATTAAAAGCGTTTGTGTAGAAAAAGGGGGAACTGAATGAATTTATATTTTATAAGAAAATTTTATGCGCCTTTCATCTAAGTGCTCAAAATACGAATTGGAAAATATATAAACATATAATAAAAATATATAAGTATAGTATTATGACTCGCAAACATTTTCTTTTCATTAGGCTGAAGTGAGACTGCTTTCCAACGTCTACATTTCTTTAAAAATAAAAAATGAGACCTATAATTATAACAATGTCTTTTAGCATATTTAAATGGATTTATAGAACATATGGAATATCTGCCTCCGTATTATTGCACCATGTGATATTTTAATATCTAAAACATTTGAACACTATATTTAATTGTCTTTGCAAAAAGAAAATTAATTATAAATTTACTAATAACTTAGAGTTGCTTAAATTTATCTTTGTTCAGAAAATGGTTGAGATGAGTCTATCTCCACAAAAAGGTATATCCTTCAGAGCTTTCTTCTAACCTTTTGTTTTTATTTTCCAAAAGGCCAAAAAATAATAGGGCAATAAATATCAATCTTTAGGAAAATAATCTTCTGAGAAGAAGCCATTTATTCTTCAAAAATTGATAGCTAGAATTATCGATGGTATATTTTCCTTTTTATTCCGAGTTGTATAATCCAAATATAGATTCCATCTGTATTTGCCTTTGTCGTTTTGATTAAAGTTTATTCCAGAAGTGGCTGTGAATAGTCTCTCAATTGTGATAACAGCTTGGTAGAGAAATTAATAAGAATAAATTCAATTTTTGAATGATTTTAAATATCGTTTATATATTCTTAAAGCAAAATATGTGGGCTACTCGTGTATCACCATTTTTAAGACCACTATTTGATGTCATTCACAATACCGATAATATTCTATAATTAAATATTTGTATTTTATATATTGAAAAAATAAAATTCTCATATAATATATACGATTTTGAAATGAACTATATACTTTTAGATACTTTTATTATTAATTTTCTAAAAATAATAATTACTGTTCACTTATATATTGAAGTTACAAATTATTTGGTGCCATTTTGAATTGTTAAAATTGGTAATAACTTAGGTATGAACACAAGGTGTCTTTCGTCATGTGTCTATTTCATTTTAACACAACTCTTCCATCTTATCCAGCTCTCGGTAAGCAATATATTGTTACTTTCTCTATACTTTGAAACTTAGCACAATATATAAAATGTTATAGTGTGATCAATATTATAAGTACTTTGATTTGAATCTTTAGATATTTTTTAGCTAGCCATAAATATAATTTGAAATCAAAACCAAAATGCGCATCTAAAATCATAAAGTATGCTGGGAGCGCGTTCCGAATTTTCTTTTAAATATTACTTACTGAATGACGAAATTACTTTTGAACTAATTTTTAATCATTTGTAAATTTTGACGAATTCCGACAATTTACACTAGTATACAAAATGAAAAAAAAAATTCTCCTACTCAAAGAAACAAAACATTTTCTGGGTTAACCTTTTGTGATGATTAACGTGGTATCAATATTTCTTTCCGATTAGCTCAATTTCTCAAGTTATGGATATAATGCCTTTTACCCATGATATTCATCTATTGTAGGAAGAGTTATGACATTAAACTTATTACTATATAAATGAATGCTCCAAAGATAGTGCAAATGAAGAAACAATATTATACATATATGCATGTGTATATATTTTACTTCAATAACTGCCTTTAGATATATATATTTATAAAACTACTTACTCTATATCCATATAAATTTTCATTTAAAAATCTAATTTCTTTCCCTTTCCTTTTCAAAATTATCAGGAGAATTGTTTTTATAAATAAGATGGAAGGTCTTAACAAAAAGCTGTGTATGCGAAAAACTTTTTATTTGGTTTAATAAACATTATTTATAAAGATGCAGTGATATTCAGGAAGTAATAAAAATTATATTCATGGATTTAAAGATTTTTTCTGTGAAGACTATTATATTTTGTTTTTTTGCCATCAGATTCCAACAATAATCCGCCTCCATATGTTGATTCCAAAGACCATTGTATCGTTGCTTAATGATTTTAATATCTTGGTGGAAGCGTTAACCTTGTTCTTCGCTCTCTGCACCGAGATTATCAGGGAAAAAGTTTAAATGTGAATCCATAAAATGAAATTTTAGATTCGTTATGCACTCGAACTTGTGGAATTTGGAAATCATATTTTCTACGATTCTCGCATAATTCGGTGACTTATTATTGCCTAAAAAGTGTTTGACAACTTCGATGAGTGCAAGCCTTCTTTCAATGTTGCTATAAACTATTCGTCATTTATTAGTTTACGACTTTGAGGTCCAATGAAAATACCTTCCGTTATCTTAGAACAACTAATCTTCGGAAATTTAATCATTAAATAATTGACAGCATCACTATCTTTCTTTAAAGCTTTTATATATATAAAATTGTATTCAACCCTAATTTTATATGTAAAAGGGGAAGAAGCATTTTTAGTTTATGGAAAAGCGGTTCATTTTCAACGTTTTGTTCACCTAAGCGAAACATACTTCTTTCAGGCCGCATTTTTGGATATAACGATTCTTTCTGTCTTTGCTGTCCCACTAAAAAGCAAGGATACTTTATGTTTCCTTTCTGCAAGCACTGTAAAATTCCTATTGTTCCATATTATTTACGATAGACAGAGATTTTGGTTTGTGGTATTAAGAGATTCCTTTGCTTTAATCTTGATACAAGGATTCCTGCTGCTTCTTTTGATAGCCCTAGATCCTTAACTAGATCATTTAATGATGCCTGATCAAATAAATGTGGAATGCCACTTTCATTTGAAATAAATTCAGGGTCTTCTAATTGATGATCATCCGCAAATGCTGTGTGCTGATCATCCTTTTTGATATAGGATTCTTGAACCGTATTAGGAATCGGTATGGGATTCTCGTGGTCGTGAGGAAAAGGTTGCCTAGCTGATGGTATATCAGGATAAAAGTTAATTTGCTTCTCTTTGCTATTAAGGCCTGTGATTTTGCAGACACAGAAATAACAATCGTCATGGCGAATTTTTGGTTCTCGCGAAAACCATTGGTACACCAAAGAGCATACCTTTTGATTTTCCCGATTTCCATTGCAAAAGCCCTTGATAGCACGTTCCGCACACACTATGGGGGCACCATCACTTGTCTTAATCACCTAAGGCCACACGAAAATATTCTTTATAGCATTCTTTTATATTTGGGGTGATACGTTTCCTCTGCTTGGGAATTGTAAATTTTCCACAAATGTGGCAGAACATTTCTGGATTAGCTTTGCATTTACGCGGCATTATTTATATATTTAAAAATATTTATAAAATAAGTGTATTGTTAAACATTTCCTTGATATAAAATTGCAATGGTATGCATTTCATCTAAATGATGATTAAAATTTATGCTTACAAAGTCAATATCTTCAAAATGTTTTGATGACAGCGATGACATCAGTTTCTTTATAAAAGTAAATATTTTCAAATATTTTTTAAAAAATTGAGCTAATTTTGAAAAATGAAGGTTATATTCATGATCTACCGATTGGAATTTACTAAAAACAACTTTCAAATATTGAGAAGGAAAAAGTGTGTGTACTAGTATTATTAAACAGCGGTTCAAATGTTAGAAAGGCTTTCAAGGGTGTAAAGTACCACAAACATAACTCAAGAAACCTGTTGTATTATTTAATCTATATATAAGCTAAATTTGGAAGTTTATTCTTGGAATGATAATGGATACATAAATGGCGATGGATGTTTAATATTTGGATAAATTAATATCAATGTTACTTCGATCTTCGGCTCCAGGCAACACTAGGCCATTGTCCGGTTCGTACTGAACATTGTATTTTACTAGGTTTCGGTCGACCTGCCATCAATATGTGATGAGTGAAGAGCATCGATCCGCCAGGTAAATAATAGATGAGGGATGGGGACGGTAATTTGCGGTTCTCAATTATGGAATGTACACTGTAATTAAATTGGTCTGTGTTGATTCCTGCCTGCCCCGGACACTTAATCCTTTGATTTCCTTCCACTCACACGCCCTCACAATTAATTCCCCATTTTTGTTCTCCCAATCTAATTGCTTTTGTCGCTCTGTCAGCCACCACGCCCCACATTTTCTCCTTTCTTCCCCCGCGGCCTACTTTCATAGCCCTTATAGAACATTTAATATTTTAATATGGGAATTTAAACTTTTTTT
This sequence comes from Cordylochernes scorpioides, assembly GCA_030710605.1. Classification (NCBI taxonomy): domain Eukaryota; kingdom Metazoa; phylum Arthropoda; class Arachnida; order Pseudoscorpiones; family Chernetidae; genus Cordylochernes; species Cordylochernes scorpioides. Next base: position 22,312,179 of record CP092875.1, read on the forward strand.
GTGAAGTGTGGAAATGTATAATTTTCGCAAAATCAATGAACACACACAAAGAAAATTCATATAATTTATCTCAAACTTCAACTATTTTCAATCTTTAATCTCTCACTCTTCACATAATAATTCAATATGACCACAAAATAGCCTCGCCTTAAAGAATAATTCTTAAAACGATAATTCCCACACACTTAGTAAACATGTTTAAAAATTTACCGTTATAAATAATGATATTTAACCTCTCTCCTAGGTTTATGGTTTTATAAAAAGTTAAACACTTCAATTTTATATAATTTACACATTAATTTAGAACCTATGTTTTCTATCATATAAAACATCGCAAATTTGCTCTTCAGACCTCATTGAAATTGTTGAAATAGTCTATACACTAGTTATATATATAAATATAGCTGCGAAAGCAGTGACCTGTTCTGTGGTTTTTCTCCAAATTAATCTCCACTTCACTCTACAGATAAGACAAGCCGTCTCAATAAATAGTTTTCTATTAACGCAGCAATAATTGAAGAATTAGTTTCGATGTATATATATATATATATATATTAAAAAATAAGGGACAATATCCTTATATCTATAAAAATTAAATACAAAATCGATGTTTGTTATCGCTTTGCGCAAAATCTACAGAATATATCATTATGAAATTTCGCATGTAGGTAGCTGAAGATTTCGTTTAACATATAGGCTATTCAAAAAACTAAAAAGGTTAATGTGCATTTTTAAAATATGGGAAAACCAAAATGCGTTAGTTCCAGCCTTTTACCGCTTGGCGCCGCAATGGTCGCGACGATAAATGAATTTGATTGGTTAATAATTTCACACGTTGTTTATTTAAACGATGAATTTTAGTGTGTTTACACGATGAATATTTTTGAAAGGTAAGATTATATATATATCGTAATTTAAACAAACAACCCCATATTGTAAATAACTTATAACAAGATTTTCATGTTGTATAATAGAAACACATCTGTAAATGATTATACGCATGATTGACATGTGTCATTACATCATCATATGTAATGTACTTTATACAAACTGAGGATAAATAAATAAAACTCTGTAATAGATTAAAAGTTGAGCTAAAGAGAATAGAAGTCAAAAACGTCTGAATTCGAGATAGATGGAAGTCACAAAACAACAAGGTCTAAATAGGGAAACTGCCACGGCACCAGTTCAGAATTTCACCAGACGATCCACGCCCCTGTCGCAAAAGGCCCCCGTCTTAACCTATAAATACAGTCAGTTCACCATCAGCGTAAGCCCTCGTCGGTTGTATCCCAGGTCCATCTCATCCATCATGTAGACCAGTACGAAATTTTCTATCTCTCCATCTTTCGCTTCTAGCTCAACTTTTATCTTTTCACGGAACTTTCTTAGTGCAACTGTGTCTTCGTTTTTTATGTATGGACATTCCCAGGCTTTCCACTCTGCCTCGACCACGACTGCCTGTACTTTGTGAGAACTTTTAAAGGTCTTACAAGGTGCAGAGAGGTACTGGAAAACTCCTTATCCTGACTGTTCCTCTCGGTCGACACAGTATAGCGAGAATTACAGGGACTCACACCATAGATTAAGTCAACTGGATACCTCATCACAGTTTTAGTCGACAGGATTCTACAAGAGGCTACAGGACCTCATCACATATTTAGTTGACAGTATAACACCTCATTACATTTATAGTCGACAGGATGACTGAAACGAAGGATGACCAAAAACGAAGAATGGCACAACGAAGAAGGTAAGAAGCCTGTTCAGTTAGAAGCGAGAGAGAGCGAAGATGGAGGAGCAAATCGACCATTCAACGATACGACTGAGCAAGCTACCCCAAACAAGAAACGACATTGGAGGAACAAACCCGCCATTTAAACGAAATGACCAAGCAGTCTCTCCCCCAACAAGAGATATTTACGGAGCATACGCCGCCCCAAGGGACCTCCGCAAACCTGCTAACAGATCGCCAACGCCGGGAGCAATCTGTGTGATCACCCCAACGACAGTGCCGAAAATCACGCAAAACATGGAAACCGAAGATCGGAGTGGCGCCAACCCTGTGAGAAGTTCACCATCTTCGGCCTTACATCGAGACAATGCTCAAAGCGACAAGCCGCAAACGACTTTATAGAAGTTACAAGCTTCTACAAGCTTTACCTGGAGCGGCTTCCACGACAGCAGGAAAACCACCAAAGACCAAGTCTCCTGACTAAACAATCATCACACAATTATAAGTTTAAAAAAAACCTACCTTAACTTTTTCCTCACCTTCACAACTTGATTTTCCATATATTTTGTATTTATATTTTCACTTTAAGCATTTTAAAATCAATTTTTACCTTTTTTTATATAATTTTTTTTTGAATTTTTGAAACTTTTACACTCTTTCTCTCTCTCTCTCTCTCATTTATCAAATTTAATATAAATTTCAATGTATTACTCTCAATTTTACTTTAAAAAAATCGACTATCGCGCATTTTTACCAATTTACTAAACTTACATGCCTTTCTTAAATTCACCTAAAATGGCATTATCCAAAGCTACAATTTGAAAAAAAAAATCATCATTATTTTTAAAAATCTCTCATTCATCATAATTCTAAACTTATTTTTTGTTTTTCTTAAGATTTTATCATAATACCAAAATAACCAATATCTTTATCAATTCCTAAAATTTTACAAAAATTATTGTCAAATTCAATATTTTATGACGCCCCAATATAAACAATATAAATGTCCCAATTCAAAATATTCTTGTCACTATCACGACATTGCCCTTTTACAAGAATCATTTTAGCAACCATAATCAACGATAAAAAAATCAATTTTTAAAAATATAAATCAACATAAGTGAAACGCATTTATTTTAATTGCAAAAATCGAAAGAGAGACAATATATTCAAAATCACAACTAAAAAAATAACTATCCTTCCCCAAAACAAGTTTAAAATCCAACATAGTCGCACTCCCTCGTCTTTTCCTTTTACATGCATAATTAATCAACCATACATCTCTCTCAACAAATGTTACAACACCATCATATCACTATCTCCAATTGGCAACAATTATTAGTGCGCGACTTAACAAACAAATTCAATTTCGAGCCACACAAGCTCCATAACGTCACCACTAAGCACTAAAAAAATGTTCACATTAAACGTGCCATATCCACTAACAGTCAAAAATTCTCGATGTGTTTCATACAACCTCCACCCATGACTTTATTAAATTTGTTATTCATGGTGAAACTGTTAGATATTGTGCCAAAACAACGACTTCACGTCACACCTTTCTAAATCACTTCTCACTTCGTGTCACAGCGAAACACCACAAAACGTTTTCACTTTTCGGGCCAAAGACGCCTCCACGCCTCTGACATATCTCACCCCAAAGCGTGTCAACGTCGAGAGTCGCACTTTCACTCACATCTAATCCTGAAATCACCGAATAACATTTTTACTAAGTCTAAACTAACTTCGAAACACAACAACTATATAACTTATAACAAGATTTTCATGTTGTATAATAGAAACACATCTGTAAATGATTATACGCATGATTGACATGTGTCATTACATCATCATATGTAATGTACTTTGTACAAACTGAGGATAAATAAATAAAACTCTGTAATAGATTGAAAGTTGAGCTAAAGAGAATAGAAGTCAAAAACGTCTAAATTCTAGATAGATGGAAGTCATAAAACAACAAGGTCTAAATATGGAAACTGCCACGGCCTAGTTTAGAATTTCACCAGACGATCCACGCCCCTGTCGCATAAGACCCCCGTCTAAACCTATAAATACAGTCAGTTCACCATCAGCGGAAGCCCGCGTCGGTTGTACCCCAGGTCCATCTCATCCATCATGTAGACCAGTAAGAAATCTTCTATCTCTCCATCTTTCGCTCCTAGCTCAACTTTTATCTGTTCACGGAACTTTCTTAGTGCAACTGTGTCTTCGTTTTTTGTGTATGTGTCCACTCTGCCTCGACCACGACTGCCTGTACTTTGTGAGAACTTTTAAAGGTCTTACAAGGTGCAGAGAGGTACTGGAAAACTCTTTATCCTGACTGTTCCTCTCGATCAACACAGTATAGCGAGTGTTACAGGGACTCACACCATAGATTAAGTCGACTGGATACCTCATCACAGTTTGAGTCGACAGGATTCTACAAGAGGCTACAGGACCTCATCACATATTTAGTCGACAGTATAACACCTCATTACATATATATATTTAAACTCTTTGTGAATAATATTAATCGATCGTTATCAAATTTATACGCCCCCAGAACCTGGGTTAATTAAAACTGTATTGTGAAATTTCGCGCGTAGTTAGCTGAGGTTTTGGTTTAGCATTTAGGCTAAAAGTGCAAAAATTGCATTTCGAATAACATTTTTTTTTTCTTTTATAAGGTAAGATTTTATTTAGTTATTTAGTAATATTAGTTATTTAGTAATATTTTTCAAATTAAATTAATTGGAAATATTATTTATTTCGCAGCTTATTCATATCTTTTTGTTACGATGCAATTTTTGCTTTGTTTAATTTTAATTAGTGTAAATATAACGATCTACATTTTTTAAGATAAGGTTTACTATTTGATTCTCATAAGAAATATTCCTATTTTAAGACAAATTGAGATTTAGAACAGTATTCTATTTTTTTTCTTTCTTATTTTTAGAGCAAGTATACATTTTATTGAAGTTGTAAAAAGTATATTTATTGAAAAAAAGGTATGTTTTTTCTATATAACTTGCTACATATATTTTAAAATATGTTTGTTCCATTTAATATGTTTATGCTCTAATAGCGTTTATATTGTAAACAGCAGCTATGCCTTTTCAGTAACTGCTTTTTTTTAAGGGTAGGCTCAAATTTGTTTGCTGTCATTTGTTTAGGTAGGGTTTATATTTATATGCTTCACAATATATAACTTCTCATATATATCTATATGGAACAACCATATTTTTGAATATATGTACTTAGATATATATATGAAAATTACCTCATATTTAAATAAAGAAATATACAATTAGCAATCTGACCAATGAGGGAGCCAGAATATTTTCTACTCATATTTATTGTCAAGATTTTTTCAGCAAATTATACTTCATTTTTAAATCTTCCATTTGATTGTTTTAGTAAGTAAAAAAAAAAAAAAAGAAAATTGGAACACCATTTCGCTCCCATCTATATAGATAATACCGTAACAGAGTTTTCCATTGTAATGTCCTGAGCTATCTCCTCCGAAGATTCTGAACTACACATAACGATCTATATACCAAAATTTTCGTTATTATTTTCTTCGTATGATAGGTCTGTTTTTATTTTCCTAATGTTAACAGTTATTTTTATTTTTAATTTAATCTATTTTACAATCGTAGTTTTTTTGCATTTATCATCATCAATTCCTTTGTTTCGAAATGCGTTCTTTTGTCTTATTAACTTTTACTAATTTATAAAATATATAATATATATATATACATTTGATTATGATTATAATTTGTAAGTACTTTGTTATAGTTTTTCATTTGAATAGAGCTCAATTTTTGTGTATGTTTTCTATTTGCAGTATCTTTCCTAATGTCTTTGGCAACGTTTTTTTTTCTCATAAATAGGCTGAGGTTATATTATTTTTCGAATTGTAGATTGAATTATTACTTTTATTCTATGATAATTATCTTTTATAAGTGTTTGTTATAGTTTTTCATTTGAATTTAGCACAATTTTTGTATCTGGTTATCTTTTTTGGCATCTTTTCATCTCTCTTTGGCATCTTTTTTTTTTTCTCATTAATAAGACCTAATCCAAAAAATTTAATAGTGTGTGACGTTTTTTTTTTATTAAATTATTTGGATTAGGTCTTATTTTTTTTATTAATTTGTTATAGTTTTTCATTTGAATTTAGCTCCATTTTTGTGTCTTATTTACTTTTTTGCAGTGTCTTTCATAATGCCTGATTTGATTACTTGATCTGTTATAGTTTTCATTTGAATTTAGCTCCATTTTTGTGTCTGATTTTCTTTTTTGCAGTATCTTTCATAATGCCTTTTACTAATTCTTATTTACTAATTTTTACTAATTTCTGATTCATTTGATTATGATTATAATTTGTAAGTACTTTGTTATAGTTTTTCATTTAAATAGAGCTCAATTTTTGTGTATGTTTCTTATTTGCATTATCTTTCCTAATGTCTTTGGCAACGTTTTTTTTTTTCTCATAAATAGGCCCTCTCATCCATTTTGTCTGAAATAACGATGTCTACCATAGACCAGTGGATTTGTAACCGACAACCCTCAAACATCTTCTTCTGGCGTCGATACGTTGACGATATTTTTTGCGTATGCAAAACCGACAGCGAGAATACCATTTTCACCGACCTCCACACTTACAATCCCAACATCACATTCACTCTTGAGAGAGAACATGAGCTTGTTATTCCTTTCCTGGACGTCCTAGTCATACGCACCCCAAACACCTACCATACCACAGTCTACTACAGATGGAACAGATGGAAAAATTTGGCTTGTCAAAGACAAAGCCGGGAACGATATAGGCTAACAAGCCCTTGCGTCCCCTGTACTCTGCTTCTAGATTTACAAAATTTGTTTATTGTTATTAAAATCAGCGGGAAAAGAAAACCCCCAGATCAAGCTCCGCAAAGAAACACCGAAGTGCATATAAGGTTTGCCCCAGAGACGGTTTGTTTATTATTTTCAAATATGATACAATGAATTATATATTTAATATTTACACACAAAAGAAGCTATATATAGTTTTAAAGAAAAGAAAAAAAGAGAGCAGAAAAGAAAAGGAAAAGAGAAAAAACAAAAAGAACAAAGAAAAGAAAGACAAAATAAATGAATATATATAAAAGATGATATATATAAATGAATATATATATAAAAAAAAAAAAAAATAATAATAATAATAATAATAATAATTAAAAAAAAAAAATAAAAAAAAAAATAAAATAACAATAATAATAATAATAAAAAAAAGATTATAATAATAATAGTAATAATAATAATAAAAAAAAAACAGTCTACTACAAGAAAAACCACCCCCCCAGATACACCCATTATAGGTCGCACTGTCCAACCTCCCACAAAATCAATATAGTTAAAGCCCTCACCCGCCGCCTATTGACCCACTGCTCACTCCCCATCTTCAAAACTATTGAAAAGAACCGCATCATCTCCCATCTTACAATTTCAGGTTTCCCTCTATCCTTCATAGAAAAACACACCTATTCACCTGTTCCTCTCAACCCTCCTGCAACTTACAAATCCACATGTGTGATCCCATTCTCTCCCCTCTCAGTTAACCTCTCCCGTGTCCTCAAACCCTTTGGCATCCGTACCTTTTTTACTAACACACCTAACCTCCACTCACTCCTTAGGCATCCCATTACAAAAACCGACTCCTCCACTGATCCTCTAACATCTTCTGGAGCAGTCTACTCGGTCTCGTGCCAACAGTGTCCTGCCACCTATGTGGGGGAGACCGGTAGAACCATCGCCATCAGAATGACCGAACACACACGCAACATCACCAACCGAGATACCCGTTCCCTTATTTTCCAACACATTGCATCTTCTGGCCATTCCTTTGACACTGCTAACCCAACCATTCACTACAAAAATATCTCCAACCTACACCAGAGATTGGTTCTAGAATCCATAGTTTCATCCAAGCTACACAGCATAAATAGAAAAATAGACATCCCCGCAGCCTACACAAACTACATTTAAACCTCCCACATGTTTATTTCAATAGCCCAAACCATGCGCCGTCTCGTGGTCTCAGACAGCAGATTTAATATTTACTTTATTCAAAATCGGTTTTCAGTTAAGATTAACATATATATAAATCGTTATTTATTTTTCTTTGTATTGTTATATTTTTGCCTGTCGAAGGGCTTTTGCCCGAAAGCTCGTAGCATTCATACAATAAAAGAAACTCATCTTCTGAACCCTCTTAATTGATATACCTTACTAGAAGAGTCTTTACCTTTAGGCTGAGGTTATATTATTTTTCGAATTGTAGATTGAAATATTTATTTATGTCTTTCTTTTGCTTAATTATTTCTTCTTTATATTTGTTCTTATTTATTCTTTTTTTTTTACTCTTTCACAATCAAATTTTAAAAATGGCTAAATGGCTCCACTTCTCCCTATTTGCTTTTGTAGCTTTTCTTATAATAAAAAACATTAAAACTTAGAATTAGGCATTGCTTTTTTATAGACATGTTTGTTACACATTTAGCAATACTTTCTCTTTATATTTGTCCTTATTTATTCATTTATTTACTCTTTCACAATCAAATTTTGAAAATGGCTAAATGGCACCACTTCTCCCTATTTGCTTTTGTAGCTTTTATTTTAATAAAAAATATTAAAACTTAGAATTAAGCATTGCTTTTTTATATACATGTTTGTTACACATTTAGCAATACTTTCTCTTTATATCTGTCCTTATTTACTCATTTATTTACTCTTTCATAATCAAATTTTGAAAATGGCTAAATGGCACCACTTCTCCCTATTTGCTTTTGTAGCTTTTCTTATAAAAAAAATATTAAAACTTAGAATTAAGCTTTGCTTTTTTATATACATGTTTGTTACACATTTAGCAATATATACACCAAAAATTTTTTTTGAATACTTAACTCTTTTAGTGAATTTTTGTCAGGGGGGCTGCAAAAGTGCCGTACTTATGCAGTATTTTGATGCTTTTCCTGTGACAAGGATAATGAAATTTAAAATTAAGCTTTGCTTTTTTATATACATGTTATTTACACATTTAGCAATATATACACAGAAATATTTTGGAATATTTAACTTTTTGGTGAATTTTTGTCAGGGAAGCTATGGACTGCCGTAATCATGCATTATATTGATGTTCTTCTCATAAAAAAAATATTTGGGTTTGGAATTGGGCTTTGCTTTTTTGTATACATGTTTTTTACATATTTAGCTCCATTTTTGTGTCTTATTTTCTTTTTTGCAGTATCTTTCATAATGCCTGATTTGATTACTTGATCTGTTATAGTTTTTCATTTGAATTTAGCTCCATTTTTGTGTCTGTCGTTTTTTTTTCTTCTCATAAATAGGCTGATGCTGTATTTGTGTACTCAATTGTTGCTTTTTGTGTCTGGTTTCTTTTTTGCAGTATTTTTTTTGGAATCCTTTTTTTTTTCTTCAATTGTTTCCTCACATGCTTGGAATTTTCTTTTTATGCCTGTCCTGGCTTTCAGTTTTATAGTTTTTCTCTGCTTGGTTCTTATTTTACCTTTTTTTTTCAGCGTCTTCTGTCATGCCTCGAAAAGGCCGTGGAAGACTCACTCCCCTAACCGCTAGGCGTGCTAATATGACTCGCCGCAGGAACAAAACCACGATTGCTATTTCTCCAGTTTACTTTTTCATCCAATGTCTATAATTTTTCACCTGAAAAGATTTTTTATTTTATTTGTTATTCAATAAACTATTATCACTTATTTTTGGTCTTCTTTTTATTTACTTATTTTACTGGGGGTTGGTGGAAGGATGGTTTAAGCCGTTGGTTTTCGACCGCTACGACCCGGGTTCGATTCCCGCATTGGGCACTTTTTCCTGAAAAAATTTTAAAAAAATGCTCCAATGGCTTCCGATTCTTGCAAAAGTCCAACCCCACCAGCAAGCGCAAGTAATCAAACGGGGCTCTGGCACATTTGTAAATGCAAAGTCGAACTGCTTTTCACATGTTTAGACATGTTGTGTACTTACAGTAAAAGCAGTCGCCTACTCTACCCACCATGATTATCAAGGCCTGTACCACGTGTACTAGCGATAAGCAAAAAAAAAAATTATTTTACTCATTGATCTATACATACAATTATTTGCATACAATTATATACATACAAATATATGCATACAATTATATATGTAATATGATCCAAAGTTATTACACTGCAATATTTGATGTATTACACTGTTGTAGAATCCTGTCGACTTATCCGTTCTGTGACAATATCGTTGCGGAATTTCTTGTTGTTCGATTTGAATGGTGAGGATTGGTTGAAACGCAGTCGTTGAGTGGCAAGTGAAGCACACAGTTAGGAATAATCAGGACACGTGATGGGGTTTGAAAATAAAAGGCAACTGGGTTGGAGGAAAGAAAGCTTGAGAAGAGCGGAGCGATTTGGATTGTTAATTATCTGATCACATGGCGGTGATTGAACTTAGCTGTGGGATGAGCAGAGGGAGAGAGGCCTCGAGAGTAGATGTCACCTTGTTGGAAGCGGAATCACAACTGACAATTCTTGTCTTTCGATTTAACACCACGAGTTGTCTTCCTTCCCATTGGTCGAAGGATGGAACGTGCCCGTTTTCCTATTGGTTGACCTACTTAGTGGATCTTTCTAATTGGATCTGCGGCTGCTTTGATGGAAGATACCGCCGATCTTGTCAGGAAGTGTCGGGTGTTATTTCGACTCTATTTACTTCCGCGTTATCAAATACGTCCGGCCTTCTGTCAGGAAGTATGGGGTGTCTCTCTACTTTTATAACTTCTGGTCACCAGATACGTCCTGCTTTGCCAGGAAGTATTGAGTGTTTCTCGACTAATATAACTTCTGCGGTCACTAGATACGTCCGGCCTTCTGTCAGGAAGTATTGACTGTACAAGTTATTTATAATTGTGCCCGCTTTAAACCTATTTCCTATGTTTTGTTGCTACTTCTTTCCTCCAGTTACCTCATTCTTTATTAAATCTTTGAAAATCATACATTGTACATGCATAGTGGGTCGGGGGTGCATACAATTATATACAAATTATGACAGATGCGCCCCCTACATGTGAAGAATTCAAGAAGGGGTTAGCCTGAGAGAATTCTGTAAAGTAAAAAATAATTTTGTGGGAAAATTAGTTGTGGGTATTGATGAGTCTATATACAAGCATTGGTGGCGATATAAGAAGTAAAATAGAATGGTGTTGATGATATAGGTTGAGTATAATTAATAGAAATCAAAAAAATTTTTTAATTGTAAGAAATCAAAATGAATGCTATGGTACATAGTGGATTTAAAAAATGCGCCTAACTAATTTCTATTCGAAATTGGAAAAAAATTCGAGGGAGTTCTATTAGGGCTTTTGAGAAATCAAAAATAATATAAAAATAAAAAGTTGGACGAAATCAAAGTAAATGCTTGGTTGCATGGTGGGAAAAAAAATGCTTTGTTGCATGGTGAAAAAAAAAGAAAAATGCCTAACTAATTTTTGCTCGAATTTTGAGAAAAGAAATCGAGGAAATTCCATAAGGTCTTTTGAGAAATCAAAAATAAAAATAAAAATAAAAAGTTGGAAGAAATCAAAGTGAATGCTTGATGCATGGTGAAAAAAAAAGGAAAAATGCCTAACCATATTCTCGCTCGAAATTGGGAATGGAAATCGAGGGATTTTTATTAGGGCTTTTGAGAAATCAAAAAATAATTAAAAATAAAAAGTTGGAGGAAATCAAAAAATAATATAAAAGTTGGAAGAAATCAAAGTAAATGCTTGGTTGCATGGTGAAAAAAAAAATAGGAAAAAAAAAAGAATGTTTTTGTAAATCAAAATGAAATATAATATCCAATTTTGAAAGAAAACCAATGAGTTTTCGTTGATTGGAAACTATGATAACATAACTAAGTGGTAAATATATGATAATTAATGATTAAAAGTGATGCTAAGTTGAATAAATTGATAAATTGATTAAATATTTACATTTTTAATTGAGAGAAAATAATGAAAATGATTAATATGAAAAATAAGGTGTATTGGTTTGAACCCTTTGGTATCTACATGCCCTATAAATTTTTTAATTGCTCAATTATGCCCTATAAATTTTTTGTCTCATCTGTAGCGACACTTAGGTGAAAACGTGATTCTACCCCTCAAGTGCGTTTATGCTATGTGTACAGGAGACATGGAAATCTATATAACCTTTATGTGTAATTTTTTGTCTTTGTGTGTGTTGTGAAAAAATGTTAGAAGTCTGTTGTGTAAGAAATGTGTGAGCGAGTTCTATGTGTTGTCTTGTGGATGTGGAATTGGATGGTAAAAATCGATATGTAGACTCGAACTGGAATCTAAAATCGGTGGCATAGAGAGGTTCCCAGTTGACCTCAATAGGGGACCTTCTCATTGTAATTAGAGATACGGAAGTGGGGTGTGTCGGGCAAAAGAGAGGGAATGAAATTGGAGATCGGACGAGGCGCTCCGCTTTGTTTGCATAGGCCGAATTTATCGCCGCGGATTACACTTCCTGTCGCGGTGTCTCAAAATTCTCACTTCCTGCCGTCTAATTTATTTTGGGTGCGGCTCAGATCTTGTTTTTGGAGTGTGACTTCTCCGACACTGGTTGGTCATCTTTCAGTTACTTCTATCTCTTCGGAGTTTATTTAGATTTTCTGCAAAGATGGTTCCTAAAATTATGAGAAGTTTTATAAATGTTTGTCCACAATGAAGAACTGCTTGTCCACAATGAAAAACTGCTTGTCCAAAATTAAAAACTGCCTCTTGTAGTTCGAAAATTTTATGAGCGGACATGGTATAGATAAATAAATAATTAAGGAATAAAATTGGGATACATTTGTATGGTAGAACTAACAAACAAAGGATGAAAATCAGATGAAAAATAGGGTATTGCCCCATGTTCGTCCAGATTTTTGTAAATGGGGACTCTGAAATATTTGCCTGAACCTAATTAATTGTAGAATTTAAATGATTGGTAGGTTCGCAGTTCTCTTGTTTGATCGTTAATGGTTTTATTAGCGATATGTCGGTGGTAATTGATTTAGGTTGAGATGTGTGGTCGTTTCTCTGACGTGGGTGGTGTAATTTTGGCATTGTTTGTGTTGTGTGTACGCTGTGCTTTATGTACGAATTTTGTTTTGCTTTGGGGTCTGTGTCGGTATTTTTACGTGAAGGTTGGTTGTATTCATCGATTCTTCTAGCGAATCGGCAGGTGGGGCAGGTTTTTACCTGTTTTGCGATGTCTTGTGTCATGTTCTGCCAATAATATTGTGACGAGATGAGTCTCGTCATCTTGGAGATGTTTGGGTGGTGGTGTTGTGTGTGTACGGACTTAAGAAGTCTGGTTGTAAGTGAACTTGGGACTATAGTTTTAAGTACTCCTTTTCGGGAGACGGTGCGCAGTTTATTGTGATCCATAGTCACGCGAGATTTTCTCGGTGGAGAAGACTGTTGGCTCTTTATGAGTGGCGCATCTAGAAAGCCACAAAATGGGATATGAGTTACAACGCCCGTTTCATATTGTTGTACTCCATTTATGCTACGGACCTCATATTCGTATCTTGACAGTCTTAACCTCCATCGAAACAATCTGCCTCACGGGGCTTTGATCTCTTTCAACCACTGCAATGCAGGATGGTCAGAAAGTATTGTAAACTTTCTGTCCATTAGACAGGCGCGGAAGTTATCCACACTTTCCACAATGGCTAGGCATTGTAGTTCCAAGTCTGAATAGTTTCGCTCGTGACCACGCAGAGAGCGGCTGAAATGTTGAACTGGGTATGTCTTCCCATCAGGGTAGACTTGTTTAAGAATGCCTGCAATGCCGAATGTTGAGGTGTTACAGTGCACCTGGCATGGCAGATCTTCTTGGTAAAAGTATAATGTTGGGTGTGTGGTAAGGCTTTCTTTCAGGTTAGTGAACGCTTTCTGGCATTCGTCACTCCAGACCCACATGACATCCTTTTTTAGAAGGTTGACAAGTGGCGTCCGCAAGCGGGCGTGGTCCGGAATGAACTCTTTATAGGCGTTCACAGCTTTTAGGAAAGATCGCAATATTTTTCGGTTGTGTGGTTGTTTGGTGGCGTGAATTTTTTCTATGTTTTGTGTAGACGGGATGATTGTATTATTCTTAACGGTTGTGCATGCGCTTGTTTGTTGTTGTTGTCTGTTGGCGCGCGTGTTGCGTTTGTTGGTTGCTGTCGTCTTTTGGTGTGCGTGTATGTTGTGAGGTACATTTGTGTGATTATGGCGTGGCGACATATGGTCATGTATGGATTTTGTGTGGTAAGTGGGTGAGCTGTGTCGGTGTACGGACACTTTTTTGGGCATTATTGGAATTATAGGTTGAAGTCGTGGTGGCTTTATATGTTGTGGGCATGAAAAGTTGCGTGGTGTGAGATTAGAATGGTGGCATGTAAATATTTGAGGTTTGGGCAATGAATGCAGGCAAGGGTTTCCATGTGTGAAAGCTTTGTGTGCTGTACGAGTCCTTTGGGACAGGTTTTGGTCTAGCCCTTGCTTGCATTCATTTGGTACATGTTTAGATACATGGTTAAAGGGGTAGGTAGGGTTAGGTAAGAGTTCAAAGTCAATTCTTGACGCCATAGGGGGGGTGCCTACCTTAGTCTCGAAAAGTCTGCTCGGCTGGGGTGTCTCTGGCTTGACTTGGTTGTTGTGGAATCGGGGCTGGTTGTTTTGGGACTGTTTGCACCGTCCGCACTTTTTCGTGGGTCGTCGGGACTGGTCGATGTCGGCATTCGCTGTGCCAGTGCCTCGCGCCGCAGACTTGCAGTTGGACGGCGGAAGAGGTGCATTCCATGCACCTGGGCGTCGGGGTGTGTTGTGATACGGACCCGACATTGTGGGTGGTTGATCTTCTCTGGATCGCGTTGCCGGTACACTGGGCCCGTGGATCCGCTGTACCAGTCGGAACCATTCTCCTAGGTTCTCGGGAGGTACTACGCGGACTAGGCGCTGGTCGTTGAATGGCAGTCCTTCTGTCAGCGTCTCGAGGATCACCTCCTGTGGAAGTCCTAGTTGCAATCCCATGGCGGTTTTCTCCCGGTAGTAGGTCTCTAGGTTGGCTTGCCCAGTAAGCTTCATGGCGAAATATTTCGCAAAGGACGCTTCGCTTGACTCAGGATAGAGATCTAGGAGGATTTGCCTCACCTGGAAGTAGCTCCGGTCGGCCATCCGAAGTTTCCTGAAGAGCTCCAGGGGTTGTCGCGCCAGATAGTTTGGCAGGCGGAGTAATTTTTCTTGTTCTCCCATGGATGCGTCTTCCATTTTTCGGTCGAATGCTTGGAAAAACTGTGTCGCGTTGTATGTGCCATCGAAAGGCGGGATTGTCGACTCCGCTCCATCAGAAATTTTTACTCGGGTCAGGAGCGCCGATAGCTGGTTGACGGCGTCCGCTAGGGGCGAAGTTGTCTCTCGGTCGGTCACTTCCTGCCTTTCTCCTGCCTGTTCGTTCTCTCTTACTTCTTGCCTTCTTTCCGTTGTTTCCGTCGGGCCGTCCGACTTTACGCCTATGGGACCCTGATTAAATTCCATCTCTTTATCCTGTCGACTCTATTTATATGATCCAAAGTTATTACACTGCAATATTTGATGTATTACACTGTTGTAGAATCCTGTCGACTTATCCGTTCTGTGACAATATCGTTGCGGAATTTCTTGTTGTTCGATTTGAATGGTGAGGATTGGTTGAAACGCAGTCGTTGAGTGGCAAGTGAAGCACACAGTTAGGAATAATCAGGACGCGTGATGGGGTTTGAAAATAAAAGGCAACTGGGTTGGAGGAAAGAAAGCTTGAGAAGAGCGGAGCGATTTGGATTGTTAATTATCTGATCACATGGCGGTGATTGAACTTAGCTGTGGGATGAGCAGAGGGAGAGAGGCCTCGAGAGTAGATGTCACCTTGTTGGAAGCGGAATCACAACTGACAATTCTTGTCTTTCGATTTAACACCACGAGTTGTCTTCCTTCCCATTGGTCGAAGGATGGAACGTGCCCGTTTTCCTATTGGTTGACCTACTTAGTGGATCTTTCTAATTGGATCTGCGGCTGCTTTGATGGAAGATACCGCCGATCTTGTCAGGAAGTGTCGGGTGTTATTTCGACTCTATTTACTTCCGCGTTATCAAATACGTCCGGCCTTCTGTCAGGAAGTATGGGGTGTCTCTCTACTTTTATAACTTCTGGTCACCAGATACGTCCTGCTTTGCCAGGAAGTATTGAGTGTTTCTCGACTAATATAACTTCTGCGGTCACTAGATACGTCCGGCCTTCTGTCAGGAAGTATTGACTGTACAAGTTATTTATAATTGTGCCCGCTTTAAACCTATTTCCTATGTTTTGTTGCTACTTCTTTCCTCCAGTTACCTCATTCTTTATTAAATCTTTGAAAATCATACATTGTACATGCATAGTGGGTCGGGGGTGCATACAATTATATACAAATTATGACATATACATACAATTTTCTACATTTTTGCACTCTGCAGTCTAATATGTTGTTAATAATAGGGGTTTTAGACAAATATCAACTGTTGAAATTTGAATTTCCAAAATAGTTGATTATCGAAAGTGTCGAATAAGTTTGTCATATGATAGGCCGTAGGTCGAGACATCAAAAATGGTCGAATTATCGTGTGTTGAATTAATTTGATTATATTGTATATATAAAATTATAGAATTGTTGTTTTTAATGAGGTCTTTTAAATGAATTTATTCCTTTAATATTTTGTCATATCTGCAATATTTTTTCATTTCCAAAATATTTATTTACACTTTCACCAATGCCTATAGGATCTTTGCGATGGAACAGGTATGGTGTTCTAGCGCATGTGCTCTCATGTCCTTGAAGCACATATACTGACAGTACCCAAAGTTGAACACACTGTATACTGTCTGACATATATGACTATAAAGAGGGCTCAAGGCCAAACCTTTGCTACAAGAGCCTGTGTTTACGCACAGACGACTTTATGTGACTTTTTCAAGTGTGCGCACTTTGGATAGCATACATGTAAAGTTTAACCCAAATATATATAAAATGTAGTTTTTAATGAGGTCATTTAAATGAATTCCTATTATAAATCGTCTCCTCTGAAATATAGTTTGTAAATTTATATTTTGATTTATTTTATCCTTTTTTTTCATTTCCAAAATATATATTTACACTTTTCACCAATGCCTAAAGTTTCTCACCTGAAAGAAAAAAAGCTCCGCCTTTGCCGGTCACAAGCCAGGATGAAAAAGGAGAAGGGGGAACAGTAACAAGCTCACTAAAAAAACCTGGGCTCAGCTGGCCCGGCTGATAGTACCTTGTAAGGGCTCCTAATCCAGGGATACATTCTTTTGGAGCTAAGTCAGTGGCCTGCCACTGAGTAGTGCTCCCAGTCTTGATGACAAAGGCAGACGCATTCTACTTCACCCAATCATGATGGTTGTTAATTTCAAGCTTTACAAGCTTGACACTCTAATATGATTGAGTGAAGATAAGAAAGGAGAAAAAAATATTTTTTGTATTTTTTTTTTGGCAATAATCTATTTATTATCAATTAATTTGATTTTGGTCTTTATTTATTATTCCCCTGCTCTATACATACATTTTGTACATTTACAATGTCAGCCGTTTTCTCTGTAATACCTTTTTAGAAGTGAGGTTATATTTGAGCAACAAACAATTGTTGAAATTTATAATGGTCGAATTATCGATAGTGTTGAATTACAGTTTGTTATATGATAGGCTGTAGGTCAGGACAACAAAACATGGTCGAATTATCGAGGTTATATTGTATATATAAAACTAGAAATGTAGTTTTAATGAGGTCCTTTAAATATTTTCATTCCTTTTATATGTTGTCTTATCTGCGATATAGTAGCATTTTTTGCAATTTTATTTGCTGATTTGTGTCATTTTTTCACTCTAAATATATTTATTTAAACTCTTAACCTAATGCCTATAGTTTCTTTCCTGAAATTGCTTACCAAACATGAGTTGGTTGTATTGTTATGCTTCGGAGATATTTTAATCCTAAACAGGGTCTTTACGAATGGTACACGTATGGTGACACAGTGCATGTGCTCTCATGTTCTTGAAGTAGTGTAGATGTGTTGTTTGCACTTTTATTTTCTGATTTGTTAGTATTTTTCTTCTTTTTTTCATTTTAAATAATTTTTTAGGCATAGGAACCAATGCCTATAGTTTCTCACCTGCGGGCCCTTCGAGTAAACCCGGGGCGTTGCCCGGGTCACTCGGCTAGTTTAATTTAATAAACGCTTTATGTATGATTTTTAGAATTGCATTATTTTTAGGCATATTATTTTTAAAATTTTATGTTAGCAAGACATGGAATGTTGTTAAGTTAATGTACTATTAAAAAATATTACCAACCCATGAAGCGTTAACTCCAGTCTTTACCGCTGTGGGCAGCACTGTTAGAGGTAATAAATGATTTCGATTGGTGCATACTTTTACATGATGTATGTTTTTTGACTATATTTATTCTAATCAAGATAGCCTTTTTTCATGCTTTTAAAAGTTAAGATTATATTTTTAACGTTTCATAAACCTTTCAAATTAAAGTCTTTGGAAATAATATTGCTTTTTTCCCATCCTGCAGGTCAACATTACACTGCAACATGCTATCATAACTCTGGATTTTGCCATTGATATTTATGTATTGTGTAAGTACTGTTTGCTACCTTAAGCTCTGGAGAGATTATAATGTATCTACAGATTCATCATGTGTGTGGAAATCACACCATAGTAAAAAAGAACGCATGTAGCTGGTAGCAAAATTTGTGCCCTGTGTGAAGCTAGCGTTCAAAAATTATTTTTTTAACAAGATATTTCAATTGTTGGCCTTATTTTCACATGTTACTGACCCATAACCCTGATCCATATAGGGTTAATTAATAATTCATTTGACATTTTACTTTTATTTAAGGTCTTGGAAATTGTTGTAAGATTTAGGTACTTACAGCTTGTAGGAAGGCATGAGGACGTTGAGGATTATATGATAATAATCTTTATTATCCATTTAGCAAGAAAGACAAAGTTATGGTAGCGAACAGTTATTGAAGTATAGAGAAGAAGGTAAACAAACAGTTGTGATGATGATAGGTCCAGTGTGGCGCTAGCTGTCGTAGCATTCAGTTATCCAACAAATCCCCGGCATGAATGTGGAGACATCACGAGGTTGTAGCGTAACTTCTCAAATGTCGCCCTTGGTAGCGGCTTGGTCAGGATGTCCGCCTTCATGTCGCCAGTTGGGCAGTAGATCATTTTTATCACTGTCTTCTTCTGAAGATCCTTCAGGTGATGGATCTTGGTTGCGATGTGCTTGGTCCTAGAAGACACTTTTTCGGAAGAACATATCTTGAGACATGATTGATTGTCTTGGTGGAAGTAGATTGGAGCTTTCTGTTCCAGTTCGAGATCCTTTAGCAAGTCGAGAAGCCATAACAGTTCTTGTGAGGCTTCAGCTGCGGAGATAAGTTCCGCTTCGGTGGATGAGAGAGATACGCAACCTTGTTTCCCAGTCATCCATGAGATGGGGTTTGAACCCAGTAGGAACAAGTTTCCGCTTTGTGATTTTCTGTCGGTGTTGTCGCTTGCCCATGTGGCATCACTGTATGCTTCCAGCGTGGGAGGTTTTTGGTTAGATAAGCGTAGCTCGAGTTCTTTGGTAGTTTTTAGATATCTTACGATTCTTTTTGCTGCATTCCAGTCACAATTTCTAGGATTCTGGTTTCTGCTGCTGAGTATGCAGACTGGAGCTGCGATATCTGGTCTGGATACTACGCTTAGGTACAATAGTGAGCCTATCAGTTGTTGGTATTGGACGTTGTTTGGTAGAAGTTTTTCATCAGATATACCGGGGTATCCGCTTTCCATGGGAGTGAAAGTAGGTTTCGCTTCTTGGAGATTGTACCTTTCAACTAATTCTTGGATTTTATTCTTTTGGCTCAGAAGGAGTTCACCTTCTCTGTTCCTTGAGATTTCTATACCAATGAATTGAGTGGGGTCTCCAAGGTTCTTTATTTCGAATTCTTTTTCGAGAGTTTTTACAGTGTTTTGGATGATTATCTCGGAATCGCTTGCGAGGAGCATGTCATCCACATATAGAATCAAGTAGATGGAATGGTTTTCTTTATTCTTGGTGAATAGGCATGGGTCTACAATGCTCTGTTTGAAGTTATTTTTAATTAGAGTGCTAGCAATTTTTGTGTTCCAAGATCTTCCAGCTTGTTTTAGACCGTAAATTGCCTTCTTTAGTTTGCAGACTTTGTTTGTTTGTTTTGTATGGAGTCCTTCTGGGAGTTCCATGTAGAGTTCTTTATCTAGGTCGCCGTGTAGGAACGCTGTCTTCACATCGAGGTGGATCACTTGCATCCCTTTGTAGACTGATGCAGATAGGAAGGCTCTAATTGTAGAATGCTTCACAATTGGTGCAAAGGTTTCTTCGTAGTCTCGGCCAAATTTCTGATTGAACCCTTTTGCTACGAGTCTGGCTTTGTACCGCTCTATTTCTCCTTTGGAATTGAGTTTTTGTTTATAGGTCCATTTACATCCTATGATCTTTTTGTCCTTAGGTAGAGGGGTTAGTTCCCAGACATGGTTCTTCTCAAGAGAATTTAGTTCTTCGTTCATTGCTTGTAGCCATTTATCTCTTTCTATTTTTGGTAATTGTAGGACTTCCGAGTAGCTGGTGGGTGTCGGAATGTCTTGAGCTTCAGTTTTGTACAGCATGTAGTCATTTCTTATGGGAGGTATTCCCTTTGTTGGTCTCGTGGATCTTCTTTGTGTGACCACTTGTGTTCCTGTGCTTGTACCGGGTTGAATGTAATCCTCGGTTTCTGAGTCCTCAAGGTTTTCGGATTGTGTTCCTGGTTCCTGACTTTCCTCTGCATTACCAATATGATTGGAGGAAGTTAGATCTGTACTTAGTACTTGTGGTGAAGTTGTTTTTGTGGAAGCGTGGTGAAACCCATTTTCTTTTTCTATAAATTTTACGGATCTGCTGATCGTGATGTTGTCTGTATCGTGCAGGATTCTGTATCCTTTGCTTCGATCATCGTATCCAAGAAAGATCCCTTCGATAACTTTGCTATCCAACTTGTTTCTTTTTATCTTGGGAATATAGGCGAAGGCTTTTCATCCGAATCTTTTTAGATGCTTCAGACTGGGCTTCCTGTTGGTCCATAGTTCAAAAGGAGTCTTGTCTGTAGCTTTCGAGGGTATTCGGTTGTGTAGGTAATTAGCTGTGGTAACCGCTTCCGCCCATAGAGACTGTGGGAGTCCTGAGTCAAACAGCATGCATCTTGTCATCTCCATTAATGATCGATTTTTCCTTTCGGCTACTCCGTTCTGGGCTGGTGAGTAGGGGACTGTTAGCTGATGTTTGATTCCGCTTTGGTTCAGGAAATCTTCGACTTGTCGGTTTACGTACTCACGACCGTTGTCTGTCCGTATGGTTTGGATATTTTTTCCAAATTCCGTGTGTGCTGAGATGACGTAGTCTTTTATTTTTTCATAGGCTTCGTCTTTTCCTTTCAGGAGGTAGGTCTTCGTGTATCTGCTGTAGTCATCAGTGAAGGTGATGAAGTATCTCTTACCGCTGAGAGAGTTAGTTGGTAATGGACCGCAGATATCACTGTGGACAAGTTGAAGCGTTTCAGTTGCTCTGTACTCTGTCTTCTTTGGAAATGGGGTTTCGGTGAGTTTTCCTTGAATGCACTGAACGCAGTCTGTGCTGTGCGAACAGTTATTTAGACTTAGTCCTCTTGCTAGGTTCTCATTTCGAATCTTCTTAATTGATTCTATATTTCTGTGTCCTAGTCTGTCGTGCCAGAGCATGAGGCAATTTTTGTTCTTGCAGTGGTTTTGTTTTGCAACATTTGCTTTGAATGTGCGAGTTTGGGGGTTGTCATCCAGGTGGAGTCGGTACATTCCATTGTCAAGTATACCGTTCGCGAGGGCTGTGTTGTCTCTTTCGATGGTACACCAATCTCTGTTGAACGTTACTTTACATCCGTTGGAGGTGGCCGCACTCACTGACAGAAGGTTGTCTGTTAGTTCCGGGATGTAGAGAACTTTTGTGAGAAGTAAGGTGTCAGTCTTTCCTTGGGGTGTGATGACTTTGATTTCTCCTTGTCCTATCCCTTTGACCTGCAGCTTATTGCCGTTAGCAACCACAACATTTTGTGTTTGTTCTCTGTTAAGTGCAGTGAAGAAGCTTTCGTCGTACGCCATATGAGATGTGGCTCCAGAGTCGATGAACCAGTTGTGTACACTTGCTTCTCGTTGAGTGCAATTGAGAGCTTTTGGGTTAGGTCCTTTTGTTGTTCTCTGATTTGTTGATTGTTCTTGGGTGACACTCGACTGATTTGTGTACTTTGGTACGTTTCCTCTTCTGAAGTTTTCATATTTGTACTCTTTGTTGCTGTTGTTTCGCTTTTGATAGTGCCAACATTCTTCTTTGGAGTGGTTTGGTTTGTGGCAGAAAGAACAGAATTTCTTCTCTTTTTCTCTTCTTTGGCTTGAAGCTCCGTGGAGGCTTTTTAAGGCTTTTGATGCGGTGCTTTCGTCTTTCGAGCTTTCTACTCTGCGTGTGTGTTCATCAAGGAGTTTGTTCTTGGTAAATTCAAGCGTTAGCTCGTCATCAGGCCTTGATTCCAACATCGTGATGAGATTTGAGTAGCTCTTTGGAAGCGAGCAAAGCAGTATAGCCGTGATGTGAGAGTCCTTTAGTGTTTCGCCAATGGTTCGCAGTTTGTCAACAAGTTCCATCATGGTAGTGATGTGCTGTTGCATGTCTTTGTCTTCTTCGAGTTTTAAGCTGTATAGTTTCCTTAGCAAATAAATTTTTCCTGAGAGTGTTTTTCTTTCATAGATATTTTTAAGAGTGTCCCAGGTAGCTTTGGCTGTTAGTAGGTTTTTGAAATGCACTATTTGTGAGTCGGCGATGCTTAGATTAATGATAGCTCTAGCTTTTGAGTCTTTCTTTTTCCATTCGATTTTAGGTTCATCTGGAATATTTTCGGTGACAACTTCCCAAAGATCTTCCTTTTGCAAGAGCATTTCAATTTTGAAAGACCATAGTGAGTAGTTATAGCCGTCGAGCTTATTTAGGGTTACATCGTGGCTCGGGAGTGACGCCATTTTTGCTAAGCCTTTTTTCTTTGTCTTAACTCGTTAGTAGAATTTCATGCAATATTCAGTCTCATAATCTAATTGTTGTAAGATTTAGGTACTTACAGCTTGTAGGAAGGCATGAGGACGTTGAGGATTATATGATAATAATCTTTATTATCCATTTAGCAAGAAAGACAAAGTTATGGTAGCGAACAGTTATTGAAGTATAGAGAAGAAGGTAAACAAACAGTTGTGATGATGATAGGTCCAGTGTGGCGCTAGCTGTCGTAGCATTCAGTTATCCAACAGAAATATATATATATACCTTTTTAGGTAAAAAATTGAGGTATATTTTGAAATATAGATAAGAATCACAAGAAAGCAACACCAAATCCAAATAAATAAATTATGTGTGGTTTCAGTAACAGCATAGTTACCATCTTCAGACAAAAGTACTGAATACATTCAGTAATTTTGTCTTAATAAGGTAACAATGCTGTTACTGCAACATCACACATAATCCATTTATTTTTTTTTTTTGGTCTTGCATTTTTGGTATTTTTAAAATTGTCCTTGCCTATTAGAAAATGATGCAAATTTCCTATTTTTTTATTTACCATTTTAAAAAGTACATTCTTTTGGTAAAATATCCCATTTTTCACACTTGTCTAAAACTGCCAACAATAACCTAATAAAAAATTCATCCAAGTCCGGGTATTTCAGTATTGCAGATATATTACATTTATAAAAGTTGCTTAACTATTTAGATATGTAAGTGCCGGATTAGGTGCCCTTAAAATGTTTAATCTGGCTGTTTCTTCTTGAACAGCCGAGAGTGAAGTGGAGAAAATGACATTTTCAGGTGGAGAAGACCATTTTCCTTAAATCACACTAATCATTAGAATTTTTTTTCATTTTTAAAACCAAAGTCCAGTTTGGTTACTTGCACTCAATGGAGGGGTTGGACTTTTTCAAGAATCGTGGTTTTTAAAAATCAACAGTTTAGACTACTCCTCCAAAACAGCAGTCTATTCATTAGATGTGTTTGTGAAATTGATCTTATATTTCAGATTCTTTATACCAGTATTTTCAATTTTGCTATTCGCAGTTTATCTCCATTGTGTTGAAAGAAAAAAAATCCATTACTATAAGTTTTAAAACAGTTGGGGGCTCTATTTATTCATGAGTAAATCCCATTCGAACAATACCCGGGCGAAGCCGGGTCCAGTCGGCTAGTCTATATATATATATTAAAATTCATTCAAGAGAGAAAGAGAAAGATTGAGATTGAAACTGATTTATTACAATGTCCATATAAGAATATATAATGTCAAATACAGTATAAATATGAATATGAATAAATATATAAAAATATATAAAGTAATTGAAAATATACATATATATAAAATATATATACAAGGTCTTCATTGGTGGCGCCCACCGGAAGAAAGACTCCGCCACCGATGGACTGCGAGAGTCCTTTCCCACAGAGTGGGCAGGTCGATATGTTGGCTGGCATTACCCAACTCAAGACCAAGATGGTACTTGTAGATGGTTGCCTTCGCCACACTTGTTAGTTTCACTGCCTCGGGATGGAGGCCGACGCCGAAGAGCCAGGCCTGCAAATCCAGGGGCACTTCGCAGGAGGCAAACATCTCCCGGAGCAGGGGTCGCACGGCTCGGCAACTCCAATATCTGTGGGCCAGCGACGGGTCGCTGGACCCACAGACGGCACAGTTGGCACGCCTCGAGGCAGGATGGTCAGGATGGGGTAGGGCGTGGAGGGCGACATCTTCGTCGTGCCCCGAGAAGCAGTTTCGACGCAGGTCGCCCCAGGGGATGGAGTGGGGCACATCCACGGCGGATGTCCACCTAGCAGCCAGCTCTGCAGTAGGAAGCGACTGGAGCCATGCCGAGTCCAAAGCCCGACGGGCCCTCTGGCTGGTAAGATGGGTAATGGGGGTCGCTGATCCGCGCAAGATGATGGTTTCCGCCTTGTACTCCGCATGATAGCTGGAGCTGGCGTTTTCCCGCAGGAGACGTTTGCAGAAGGCCCCCAGATGCTGCGCGTCCAGGAGCGCGGCCCGCGTTGAGCGCACTAGGTCAGGGGCGCCATCGGAGAAGTCCCCGACAGTCGCCTGTAGCCAGCGCTCGGGAGCCAGAAGGTCTGGCGGCCGCAAGAATCTGTTGTCGCCTCGAAGACGCAGGGAACCTCAGGCTGGCGGGATGAAGAACCCGGTGGTCAAGCTCGAGGACGCTGGACGCGGCCTACCACAGGCTCAGCAGTCTCCTCCTCCTAGGCGAGAGCCAGACGTCAGGAGCCGGACGTGTCAGCCACGCCCGGCTGCGGACCAGCCAAGAGTAGCCGTTGGTGGCGCTGCGAAGAGAGGCCTGGACCCCCTTCAGGCAGGCGAGCCGATGCTGGAACGCGAAGTCAAGCAGGCCGACGCCACCATCGGAGCCTGGACGAGCCAGGATGCGCCTGGGGAGCCACACGAGACTCGGCTCGTACCTCATACGAAGCGCGCCAACCGCGCTTGCAGCCGGCCGATGGTGGGTTCAGGTGGAAGGTAGCCGTGGAGGTGGTGCAGGATGGAACCCAGGACCAGGCTGTTGGCCGCGCGAGCACGACCAACCAGCGACAGGCCGCAGATGAAGGGCGACCACCTCGCGATGGCTCGCTCCAGCAGCCCCATCAGGTGTGAGGCCTGGGAGGCGACGGTGTTTCTGGTGGTGATGGTGCAGCCCAGGACGGTACGCGACTCGGACGTCCAGGAAATTCCCAGAGGAGAATTCGTCCGGTGCTTCCAGGAACCGCATCAGAGCCCGCAGCTCTTCGTAAAGTTGACAGCCACCCCGGAGGACAAGCGGAACTCTACGAAGATCAGGGGCACGAGCTCAAACTGAGCGTCGTCCCTGATGAAGAATACGATGTCGTCCGCATAGGCGACCACGTTGCCGCGGCCCAAGGTCCTCTCGAGGCGGCGTAGCAGAGGCCCAACTCCGATACTGAAGAGCGCGGCGCTGAGACGGCAGCCCTGCCTCACCCCGTTGAAAAGCGGGAAGGCCTTGGTGTAGACATCTCCGACCCGGATGGAGGCATCTGCTTCCCCGTAGAGGACAGCAATTCACCCTAGGAAGGTAGATGGAAGACCTAGCCTCTCCATCAGGGCGAACAGGTAGTTCCTGCTCAGGGTGTCCAAGGCCGAATTCAGGTCCAAAGAGATGACAGCCAGTCATGTCTGGATGCCCCGGCGGCTTCGTCAGACACTCGCACGATATTCCAGGAAGATGACCGTCCTGGAACAGCGTAGGTCTGACATTGGGGGACCAGGTCTGGCAGATGACGTCGCAGACGAGCCATGAGCACGCTGCTGAGGACCCTGTAGAGAGAGAGCGAGACATTTGACATTTGAACATTTTTATTGACATCTTTTCAATTAGGTTTTACAAAATAAATGAAGAATAATGTGAATATTTATAATGAATAATGAGTAAGGGAGACTTTGCTATCTTGATGGGGTCCTCCTTCAGACCAGGAGGTGGTCTTCTTGCACCTTCCGCAACCCCAGGGTTAGGAAGTGCTTATTTATACGCGCCTTTGCAGACGCGAGGATGGCCAGGGCGTCGTCCTCCAGGCCATGCCCGAAGATCCAGGCCTGCAGGTCAGGGGTCTGCTGGATGATGGTGGAGTCCTGCAGGATGACAGGTGTTGAGTTTTCTAGGATATTATTTTATTTATTAATTTAATTTTCGGTGATTATGCAAATATTGACCGCTGACTATCTTTGTATATATTTGAGTTTTTCAAATAAAGTGTTAGTGTGAATAGTAATTTGGTCGTGCTTTATTCTCTCTTTGGTTGAGTCATTATCGGCACCATTGGGGTGTCGCCTGGGCATTGGAATCACCATTGGGGTGTCGCCTGGGAAGTTGAAAACCTATACAGTCCTCTAGAATACGGCTTCTAATTCGTTAAGGACAAAGGAACCTTAACAACAGGCCTGATCCGCCTACAGGACCAGTAGAGGTGAGCCAGTGACAGGTCTCCGGACCCACATGCGATCCAGGACTCCCGGGCTGAGGCCGGATGTGCTGGAAGAGGAAGGGCGTGCAGGGCCAGCCGCACGGCAACGTCAGCATTGTGCTTCGAGAAGGCACATCGCGGAGAGAAAACCAGCTGATGGAGATGGGGATGCTAACGTGGGGGAGCCACCGTCCCAGCAGCTGGGTAATGGGCAGTGCAGCCAGGCGTGGACGCTCCAGCATGCGGCGGGCAGTGTGGGTTGTTAGGCGCAGGAAGGCGGTGGTCGTTCCGCGCACCACGATTGCTTCCGCAAGGCTAGCGACGCGATGACGACCCCGGGCATTCTGGGCGACCAGGCGTGAGCAGAAGCTTCCCAGATCAGCGGCGTCCGCGAGGGCGCCACGCGTAGCGATGGTGATGTTTGGAAGAGGCCCTGTCAGTTCTCCAATGCGCCATCCCAGCCATATTGTAGGAGCCAGGAGCTCGGGAGGCCGTAGGAAACGGCAGTCGCCCACGCCTCGAAGAGCCTGGAGGAGTTCTGGTTGTAGGATCCGGTGGTTCAGCTCTAGGATCTCAGCGGCAGCTTTGAAGAGGCTACGACTCCAACGACGCCGCGGGGGAAGCCAGGTGCCAGGAGTGGACGCAGGAGACAGCCAGGCACACTTTCGGAGAGCCAAGTTTAGGCGCTTAAACCTAGGCGCAACGCAGTCCTCATCCCCTTGATGCACGCCAACTGCATCTGCGTACCAAAGTCAAGAAGGCCAAAACCACCCGGGGCGACGGGTCTTGCTATAACGCTAGCCGGCAACCAAGCGGTGCGATCGGGACCCCAGGCAAACCTCACCAGACGAGCCTGCAGCTTGGAGATGGAGGAGTCGGTTGGGATGTATCCGTGGAGGTGGTGCATGAAGGAGGAGAGCACCAAGCAGTTTGCGGCTCTGGCCCGACCGACGAGGGAGAGCCCGCGGGTGAAGGGTGCCCATCTTCGGAAGGCCGCGTTCAAAATATCCAGGAGATGTCCTTCCTGCATGGCGGCTGATGCTCTGGGCCAGATGTCAGAGCCCAGTATCCTCAAGCAGGTGTTAGTCCAGGAAATTTCTAGGGAAGAGTCGACGTGGGCACGCCAGGCACCGCACCAGAGGCCAACGTTCTTCCTGAAGTTCACCCGAATCCCGGATGCGCGCTGGAAACCCTTGACGATGGGGGCCACCTCACTAAAAGGTTCCTCCAGGCGGACCATCAGCACGATGTCGTCGGCGCAGGCGATTACGTTGCTCTCGCCGAGGGCACTCTGAAGGCGACGCAGGAGCTGAATGGTAGCGAGGCTGAACAGCGCGGCGTTTACGGCGCAGCCCTGTCTCACGCCGTTTAGAAGTGGGAAGGCGGCAGTGTTGTGATCTCCAATCCGGACGGCCGACTTCGCCACGGCGTAAAGGAGCTAGATCTACCTGATGAAGGCTGGCGGCAGGCCCAAGGAAACCAGGAGTGACATCAGGAATCCTCTGTCCAGGGAGTCAAAGGCGGACTCCAGGTCCACAGATACGACCGCAAGCGGCAACCTCCTCGCAGTTGCTATCTCGAGATCGTTTGTAACCCGAGCGATGTTCCAGGAAGGAGACCTCCCCGGGATAGCGTAGGTCTGGCAATCAATCTCCAGTGTAGGGAGGTGGGACCTGAGATGTCGTAGAAGGTGGCAGCGAGGACCCTGTAGTCTGTAGAGGGCAGGGTGATGGGGCGGAAGCCAGTTAGACCAGGACCACTACGGGCCTTGGGGACCAGGCAAATGGAGCCGCGGCATGTAGATGATGGCAGGACGCCACGCACCAAGGAAGCTCCGAACACTCTCCACAGAAGATCCGAGAATAAATCCTCATGTGCAGAGAGGAGCTCGCAGGGTAAGCCGTCCCAACCTGGGGCCATTCCAGTGGGAAACGTGCGGATGGCTGCAGCGTTTTCATCCCTGGAAATGTCTGGCCGGTGTAGAGGATGATAGGGGTGGTGGTTCCCGCGATGAAGTTGTCTACCTCGGCAGGGTCGGCTGGGTCGTGAGCGAAGCGGTGCCTGAAGAAGGAGAGTGCCCTAGAGCGTAGCTCGCGGTCCCCCATGATCTCGCCCTTTTCGTCCCTGTGTCTGGGCTACAGCGCCGTTATCGTGCCCCCCGCAACCCTCAGAGGTTCGAGCCTCGCCTGCCTCTTCGCCCCGGGGGTCGCTGTCTTGCGGCAGCGCGTCCTGTTGCTGGGCAATATCTCCATCGGCGTCCGCGGCCAGGAAGTGCGCGTCATCAACTGTTACCTCTCACACATTCCTCGCGAGCGGCTCGGGCAGCTGGAGTCATCACGGTAGCCGCGATCCAGGAGGACGCCTGAGTGGTGGTCGACTTCAACGTCGACGAGCAGAGCACGAGCGACACAACATCCGGATCGGTGGAGATGATTGCTACACGGTGGCGTAGGCGGAGCGCACGTCCGAGGTCTGACAGCGATGGGTAATCGGAGGCTGACGACACTGCCTCCAGTCTGGCCTGCAGAAACCGCCTGGCGCGCGCGATGTGATCGTCGTCGGCGACACGTGGGACGTGGAGGGATCTCACATCCGCCAGGAGTTCGGCCTTGATCTTGGACCAGCTTCTACAGATATCTTACCTGGTCATGTCCGCGATATATTCGGATGTTCTCGCTAATATTGCCTGCAGATGTTTATCTACAAGCGCCGAGCGAAGAATGGCGGCCACGCAGGGCTGACGAGGGGAAGGAGACGAGCCTATCTGGATGAGGACAGCTTGATGGTCAGAGAGTCTTGTAGTAGATGGTCTTGTAAAGTATCACTCTTTCCACGAGTCTCGATGGTAAGAAAATATATCCAGTCGAGCGGCGTCGACCCGTCTCCCGCAGTAGGCCACTCTGGTTGGAAGGTGCTCAGCGTCAAAGACGGTAGCCACATCGACGAGGGCTGTCTGATCCATCAAGTCCGTGAGGGCCTCCACCGATCCGGATGTTGTGTCGCTCGGGCTCTGCTCGTCGATGTTGAAGTCGTCCACCACCCAGGCGTCCTCCTGGATCGCGGCTACCGTGATGACTCCAGCTGCCCGAGCCGCTCGCGAGGAATGTGTGAGAGGTAACAGTTGATGACGCGCACTTCCTGGCCGCGGACGTCGATGGAGATATTGCCCAGCAACAGGACGCGCTGCCGCAGGACAGCGACCCCCGGGGCGAAGAGCAGGCGAGGCTCGAACCTCTGAGGGTTGCGGGGGGCACGATAACGGCGCTGTAGCCCAGACACAGATGTTGTATGGCGTCCAGCGACGAGGCGTTGGTCTCCTGGATCAAGGCGACGTCTACGCGATGTTGACGCAGGAAGAGGCAGAGCTCAACCTCTTCTCGCGAGCGGCGAGCTCGCGGGCGTTATGGATGCCAAACGGAAGCTCATTGGGCGCTCCTCGTCTGGGCACGAACGTCCGATAGACGCTTGTAAAGAGCGCAGTTGGGAGTCAGGCAGGGCGTCGATCAGCTCCTGGGCAGTATTGTTGAGAGCAGTCTTCTGTTTGCTTCCGATCGTATTTTTCAGGCTCTTCAGACAGGGGGCTGAGGCGTCCAGGACTTCATCTCTTTCAAGCCCTTCGAGCCTAGACTTGTCAAAGATTTTGCTGGGAATGCGCTCAAGGAGTTCGTTGAGCTGCGTCTGGGTCAAGTTGGACCTTTTATGCGTCTTTCGAGCGCCACCACGGGACTGTTTTGATGTAGGAGGGACTGGGTCTACAGAAGAAATAGGTAGGGTCACTGGTGCAGGAGCTGCATGTGGGGTTGGTGATGCAGCTGGAGTTGTTGGTGCTGCAGGTGGTGCTGGTGATGCAGCTGGGATTGGAGCAGGTGTCGATGTTCAACCTGCGGCTGGCGTTGGTACTGGAGCAGGCATGGCTTTCGAGGAGAAGGGCTGCCTTCCTCCGGCGTTATTTGGACCAGCGGAGGAATCCAGGTGTAGAAGCAGGTTAGCTTCTTGGACGCCAGTTTTCCGGGGGCAGTTGGCACACTTGTGCCCGTGCTTATAGCATAAGGAGCACTCAATGCCATACGTCACGTACACGTGCTAGTCACTCCTTTTGTTTTTATTTCGAGACGGGCTGGGATGTATGAGAGCTTCACACTGTCTCGAAGAGTGATGAACGCTTCACGCCGTGCGTCAGACCAGTATGATTTCCCCAGCTCCATCATTTTCTGGACGATGGATGAGATAACATCCATGTCCGTAGGGCCTCAGGGCTGTCACGAGGTCCCCGTTTTAAACGAAGAACGGAACGTTGCCGATCACGATCCGTTCTGCCCGCTTCTTTATTGGTGTTGCTCGCTGGAGGGCGTTTTCGATCTCCAGCCCATCCTCCACGAGCTTGTCGGCTTGCTGGACAGTGGAGAGGCCGACCAGGATTTGCCCCTCCATCTTCGTCAGCTGGTAGACGGTGCCCTTGCCCAGCTTGACTTCCAATACCCGGAAGTACTACTCCTGGGTGAAGTCTGGGCAAAATTCAAGGTAGACACATTGGTCCGCCTGTCCTGCTGCAGACCTGGCTCGGAATGTAGCCTGCTTCTGCCTGGTGGTCTGGTATTCGTGCACTTTGCTAGACCTTTGCGTGGCTCGTGGCCTGCTGGTCTTTGTAATGATTCTCAGTGCCTGGATATAGCCTTTTTTCGTCCCCGAGTTGGCGTGGTTAGAGTCATGTGGCCTTTTCTTTGAGCCTCCCATTGTGGTGAAGATTCCATCTTCGCGCACGGGAAGCTGGTCGTCCAGTTCCGGGCATTCAGCCCAATTGCGGCGAGAATTTGCATGTCCGTCGTCCGACGCCGGCTCAGAATTAGCATCTTTGTAATTGTTTGAATCAGAATGGCCTTCAGCCATTTCTGAATCTTTTGCCGATATTTCGACAGAGACTTGAGGGTTTTATGTGAGGCCCGTATGGGCGATATCTCAGCTTGGGATATTTGCGCCCAAGTACATTTTATAGCAGCTAAATTTATATATTTACTAGCGATTGTCCCCGGCTTCGCCCGGTTTTTACCTGAGTAAAGGTTTGTCTAACGAACATTTGTTAAAACAATTCTAGCAAACAACCAATCCCTACTGAATCTATACTTGGCAAGATTATTTTTGATTAGCTAGCTGTACCCGTTCAAACGCTGCTGTCTTTGAACAAAAAGGCAGTTTTGATACCTAAAACATAATTCATTAAAAAAACGACACGGGATATCATTTAAGAAATCTGCGGAGAGAGCGCCAACTTGGAGATTTCCATTTGATCGCAATGGATTGACGACCTGAACCAACTTTTGATTGATTATGACCTATGGCTATCATCTGATTTCTACTAATTCAAAAATGAATAGAGGTTTGTATTAAACAATATCTGTTAGAAATGTGAAATTTATAGAGTCACTGTTTCATCCCAAGTTGACCTTCGGCACATGTACACTGAGGCGGCGCCACCATATACCAT
Organism: Cordylochernes scorpioides; assembly: GCA_030710605.1. Lineage (NCBI taxonomy): Eukaryota > Metazoa > Arthropoda > Arachnida > Pseudoscorpiones > Chernetidae > Cordylochernes > Cordylochernes scorpioides. Next base: position 22,344,623 of record CP092875.1, read on the forward strand.
GTGTGACGTCACTACCTTACCCCTACTTCCTTCCTGCCTGCTGTTGACTCATAACAACTGTCATTCTATCGCTCTTTTGATTTTCTCTAAACTTGTATAACCAATAAATCAATTGGCACTCTGCTTTAACGAGTCATTCGTTAATATTTCCAATAATATCAAAGGGAAAACAGGAAACTTTTATCAAGTTGGTATGCTTACAGGACGAGACTATGCAAAGGCTTCTATATAAGTTATTGAACATCAATTATAATTCTGCTAATTAAAATTATAAAAATTGAAGGGTAATTAAAAAATAGAGAAAGGAGGATTTAGTCAGAAAAAAATGTCATTAAGCGATGTAGATTTTACTTTGAAAAGTATATACAAAATAATTCAAGTATAACTTTTTAGAAAATTAAGAGACGAATTGAAAAATATTTTAAATTTAGAAGGGTCGCAAACAACAATTATCAATGCAAAATAAAAGAGTTTAAAATAACTCTGAAAAAGTCATCTATTGAGTTAATTCACATAAAATCAGATGAAACTAAGTGAAAAAGAAAATGAGAATTTTGAAAATGGAAAAAAAAAATTCATAGCTGTACTTATTCAGAAGATCGACATTTTAAACCATATTTGAACTTCAATGGCAGCAGGAGAGTGTGAAAAAAAAAATGTCGGCGTGCTTCAAAAGCCTGTCGCTAGTGCTGACGTAACACTTTTGGTTTCGGTTTCACTTTGTGCCAGGCCTTTCTCTCGTCACAGGCACGTTTTGTGGAATCCTTTAAAACTTGTTTTTCAGTTATTTATCCATATTTATTTTTTAAATTTATAATATATTGAATTTTTAATATATAGGTTTCATTTTAGAGCTTTTTTTCTCTGAAAATGGGTAGTAAAACGGTGCTATATTTGCCCTTGCGCCAAGAACCGCATGTCAACCATGACTTGCTGTAAATGCAATAAGAACATTTGGAAAGAACATTCAAACTAAATTTGCCAAAATTGCCAGTAAATATTGGCGATTTATTAGATATAAAAGAATTTGTGCAAAGCCTGCGAAAATCTCTGCTTTTTCACATGTTTTTATATTTTTATGCATGGCTTGGTAATTATGAAAATAAAATTTTAAACTTTGCTCCCAAATTAATCCTTATTGTCTATCTACTGAGGTAAAATACAATTTTTATTTTTGAAAAATAATTTTATCATATTTTATCATCATAAATTTCGAGCTCGGGAAGCTCGGCGCGAATACCTACGTCCTAAAAACGGGCGCGTTTAATTAATAAGATTTTTTCTTAAGATATACCTATTTAAAGCTGATATTTTAAACAAAATACACAATGTATTTATTTACAAAAGGGGATAAATATTTCTAACATGAATTAAACATTAATATTTAGCATTCAACCCGTAAGCTCGTGGGTAAGCCTCGTTGAGTGTCGCTCGCGCATGTGCCTCTGATACACCTGTATAAATGAATGTATTTGACAGTTCAGCCGTTCTAGACGCAGTAGAACGGTATAAAAAGTATCCTATGCCCGTCTGCTGGTTCTAAGCTACCTCCTCACCAAATTTCATCCAAATCGGTTCAGCCGTTCTTGGGTTATAAATAGTTTAACATTTTTCACAACTTTCTTTTATATACAAGATTTATGGATTTACATAAAATAAATCTATCTTGAGAGACCGCTTACATTACCTTTCGGTAATGATATGCTACTTAGTTAATTTTAATATCACCACCTAACCTTTTATATTTTTGCCTTACCTTTGTTTTCCCACATGATTGGCGTATTTAGGCAAATTTGATCCAGATACTTATTTCTTGATCAATCGAGATACCTTTTGGACCAAAAAAACTTTTGCTGTTGAAGTACAGCTTACATCACGCTGACAAGGACCAACTGCAAGAAATTCTTACATTATTTGTTTTTCTTAACATATTAAGAAATGGGTTGGGCAAATATTATAAATGATCTAAATCATTGTTTAGCTGATTTTTATTCCACTAGATGACTCTTTGCCATATAAAAATGCTCATGTTCGTGGTAAGGATATATGCATATTTTATTTTCAATATCACTATCTTATCTTTTTATAGTTGTTCTCTCTCTTTTTTTTTTCCATTTATATATATATTGGTATCTTCATCAATCATTTTATATTAAATATTTATTTTTAACATTTTATATTCCCCTCTCCATTTTCTTTAAATTATTTTTTTGTGTTAAAAAATTTTGAGAATAGAATTACATTTAAAAAAAAAAATTCTAACGTTCTTTCCCTTTTATACATATGTAAGAATTATTTAATTTCAAGATATTATTGATAAGGCACAATTTGGATTATAGATTATAAACACAAGGTAATAAGACCAAATCCAAATAAATAAATAGTGTGTGACGTTTCGGTAACAGCGTTGTTACCATCTTCAGACAAAAGTACTGAATGAGAGAATTTTACCACAGCATGCTTTTAAATAGTTCCTGTTATCAAGTGTGTAAACAAGAAAACAGATAAGAAGATATTTATTTGATAAACAGTTGGGATAAACACCTGATGATTATTATTCTTAGAATTTAAAATTTTACACAAATAAATTTACTGGCAATGCGTTTCTTTTAAATATCATCAAATATTATCTCTACAGACCTTACTGCAATGATATGGGTTATTGGATGAGAGGGCTTGGCTCATCAGTAGTGAACCCTCTCAGCGGTTTCGCCAAATTAATCTCTAGACCGCTCTACTATTGTATTGGACTGGTTTTGTTTTATACCCTGCATTTTCTAAGGAAGGCAGCTTAGGGGTGTTTAGTGAACTATGGACATAAGCTTATAGGTCTGTAGAGGTACATACATATAATTTCAAGGTTACAATTCTTAGAATTAAAAGTTTTTTTCAACTATAATTAAAAGCATATCTATAAATATCATTTATATTTCCTCTTTCTTCCATCCTGTTAATTGTAGCACATTTCTTTTGAATGAAAAATGCTTCTTTAAATTGTCTCTTAAAATATGTTTCTCATAATCTAGTATATTTGTTTCTTTTAGGTTAAAATTATATTATTATTATATAATTATTTTATCCCATTTCAGAGCATATTCATGGTTTTTCATTCTTTCTTTTAAAGTTCTGGATGTTTGTCCTACATAACATTGGTCACATTTTCACATTTCACTTCATAAATTAAACCTGCTCTATTTGGTATGTGAGTGTTCTTATGGTTGTTGATATATTGAGAGATAGGGTTACATGGTTTCCATGCAATGTTTATTTTTTCATACTTTTTGAATATATTAGTAAAATTTCTCTCTCTCTCTCTCTTGCAAACTTTTGGTTTATGAATGGCAATGTGATAAATTTGGCTTCTTTGTTTTTGCACTTTAGATTTTGAATTAAAGTATTATTCTTATATTTTTGGTTCATGTCTTCTATTATTCTATTTATCAATTTGATGGGAAAATCTTCATTGATTAGTTCTTTTTTGATGTTGTTAATTTCTATATTTCTTTTAGTTATATCATTAATGAGTGTAAAAGCTCTATATATAAGAGCCTTTACTAATCCTACTTTTTGGCTGAAATGGTGCTGTGAGCTAAAGTTCCAATAGGTTCCTGTATGTGTTAGTTTTTTTGTATACAGAGGTTGTAATGTTGTTATTGTTGTATGATAAGTTCATGTCCAGGAAATTTATTGATTTGTTGGTATCTACTTCCATAGAGTAATTGATATCAGGCAATAGATTGTTGAAAGTATCCAAAAATTTTTGTTCACTTCCATGATTAATAAATAAAATGGAGTCATCCACATATCTTTTAAAATAATAAACATCATTTTTTAAAGTGAATTTAGAGCTTTTATTTCTAATTGGCCTATAGTAATACAAGCTGCGTTTGGTGATATTGGACTACCCATTGTTGCACCTTTCATTTGGAGATATATTTGGTCATCATAAATAAAGTATGTTGTTTTCAAACAAAATTATTTTCCAATTAAAAATTCAGATTTTGGCAAACTATTTATTTTTGATTCTTTTATCACATGGTTTAATGCATCCGTAATTGTGGGTATAGGGATTGAAGAGTAAACATGGATTCAACATCTAAAGATATAATTCTTTGATTTCCATTCAGCTTCATGTCAATAATATCTTCTTTTAATTCATAGGAGTTAACAATTTCATTTTCATTAAAATATTGGTAGATTTTTAATTGTTGTGCTAACCATTTTGACAAGGCATATGTTGGTGAAGGTCTATTGTTTACTATTGGGCGTAATGGACAGTTAGGCTTGTGGATCTTTGGAGCACCATATATATTGGGCACATGTGCATCATAATTTTTCAACTTGATTAAAAGCCTGTAATTAATATATTTGTTTTTTTCTCCAGTTTTTAGGTATGGTGTTCAATTTATTTTTGAAGTTTTTGTTGGATCATTTTGTATAGGAGAATAGGTGCCATTGTTATTTAATAAAGAAAGCATTTTTTTTTTATAGTCTTCTTTTTTCATTAAAATAATTCCATTTCCTTTGTCATATTTTGTTATTACAAATTTTGTTTGTAGGTGTTTAAGTTTGGAGGTCAATTTTTTGTTTATATTATTTGATTTATAATTTTGTTTTAGTGTATTAGTAACTTCAAATCTAATAATAGCTGCCTCATTAGGTTTAAGAGTTTTGCATATTTATTCTGTTTTTGAAATAATATCCAATTTTTCTTTTTGTTTCAGATTTCCCCCCCAAAGCATATTTTTAACCTTTGCTAAGCAAGTCTAGAACTTCATCTGAGATACCTTCACCTGTTAAATTCATGATGTTATTTTTTGGTTTAATTTCAGAGTTGAATACTTCATTTTTCTTTTCAGGGAAGAGGTTTTCATTAATAAAATCAATTTCTTTATATTGGTATAATAATTTTAGCATGTCATGTTTCTTTAAAATACTTTCTATCTTTTTAAAATGCCTTTTTGAATTTTGTTCAGCAATATAGTTTATTTTTATTACAATAATATTTTTATTTTTTCAAAAAGGTCGCTATCAATACTATCTGCAAGCATTTTGAGATTTGAATTTATAGCCTTAGTATTGAAATGAATATTTTTCCAATGAAATCTAATCTCTCCATTTATAAGATCAAGTGATAATCTTTTCAATTTTTAATCAGATTTTGGGAAATTCCATCTATTAGTAATGAGAAATGCATTAGGAATTACTTGATGCATTTTACAGAATTTAAGAAAATAGATATGAGAAAAATAACTAACCCTTTTAATGCTGTGTTTTCTCAACTTCTTGAAGTAGAGGAGAGCTTCAGATCCTGAACTCTTTAAAATAGAATCTTCAAGTGATGGCTTAGCATCAACATTGATATTCACTTTGGAATTCATTTTCTTCAGCTCGTAGGAAGAATAACTTCTTAGGTCCATTGGAGTCAAATAAAATTGATAAAGCACAATTTGTATTATAGATTATAAACACAAGGTAATAAGACCAAATCCAAATAAATAAATAGTGTGTGACGTTTCGGTAACAGCGTTGTTACCATCTTCAGACAAAAGTACTGAATGAGAGAATTTTACCACAGCATGCTTTTAAATAGTTCCTGTTATCAAATGTGTAAACAAGATAACAGATAAGAAAATGTTTATCTGATAAACAGATGGGATAAACACCTGATGATTATTATTCTTAGAATTAAAAGTTTTTTCAAATATAATTAAAAGCATATCTCTAAATATCATGTATATTTCCTCTTTCTTCTATCCTGTTAATTGTAGCACATTTCTTTTGAATGAAAAATGCTTCTTTATAAATTGTCTCTTAAAATAATTTTCCTCATAATCTAGTATCTTTGTTTCTTTTAAGTTAAAATGTGACCAATTTTATGTAGGACAAACATCCAGAACTTCAAAG
>CP092875.1:22350629-22413293 GCA_030710605.1 Cordylochernes scorpioides
AGTACCACAAACATAACTCAAGAAACCTGTTGTATTATTTAATCTATATATAAGCTAAATTTGGAAGTTTATTCTTGGCATGATAATGGATAAATAAATGGCGATGGACTTTTAATATTTGGATAAATTCATATCAATGTTACTTCGATCTTCGGCTCCAGGCAACACTAGGCCATTGTCCGGTTCGTACTGAACATTGTATTTTACTAGGTTTCGGTCGACCTGCCATCAATATGTGATGAGTGAAGAGCATCGATCCGCCAGGTAAATAATAGATGAGGGATGGGGACGGTAATTTGCGGTTCTCAATTATGGAATGTACACTGTAATTAAATTGGTCTGTGTTGATTCCTGCCTGCCCCGGACACTTAATCCTTTGATTTCCTTCCACTCACACGCCCTCACAATTAATTCCCCATTTTTGTTCTCCCAATCTAATTGCTTTTGTCGCTCTGTCAGCCACCACGCCCCACATTTTCTCCTTTCTTCCCCCGCGGCCTACTTTCATAGCCCTTATAGAACATTTAATATTTTAATATGAGAATTTAAACTTTTTCTGTGAAGTGTGGAAATGTATAATTTTCGCAAAATCAATGAACACACACATAGAAAATTCATATAATTTATCTCAAACTTCAACTATTTTCAATCTTTAATCTCTCACTCTTCACATAATAATTCAATATGACCACAGAACAGCCTCGCCTTAAAGAATAATTCTTAAAACGATAATTCCCACACACTTAGTAAACATGTTTAAAAATTTACCGTTATAAATAATGATATTTAACCTCTCTCCTAGGTTTATGGTTTTATAAAAAGTTAAACACTTCAATTTTATATAATTTACACATTAATTTAGAACCTATGTTTTCTATTATATAAAACATCGCAAATTTGCTCTTCAGACCTCATTGAAATTGTTGAAATAGTCTATACACTAGTTATATATATAAATATAGCTGCGAAAGCAGTGACCTGTTCTGTTGTTTTTCTCCAAATTAATCTCCACTTCACTCTACAGATAAGACAAGCCGTCTCAATAAATAGTTTTCTATTAACGCAGCAATAATTGAAGAATTAGTTTCGATGTATATATATATATATTTATTAAAAAATAAGGGACAATATCCTTATATCTATAAAAAATAAATACAAAATCGATGTTTGTTATCGTGTTGCGCAAAATCTACAGAATATATCATTATGAAATTTCGCATGTAGGTAGCTGAAGATTTCGTTTAACATATAGGCTATTCAAAAAACTAAAAAGGTTAATGTGCTTTTTTAAAATATGGGAAAATCAAAATGCGTTAGTTCCAGCCTTTTACCGCTTGGCGCCGCAATGGTCGCGACGATAAATGAATTTGATTGGTTAATAATTTTACACGTTGTTTGTTTAAACGATGAATTTTAGTGTGTTTACACGATGAATATTTTTGAAAGGTAAGATTATATATATATCGTAATTTAAACAAACAACCCCATATTGTAAATAACTTATAACAAGATTTTCATGTTGTATAATAGAAACACATCTGTAAATGATTATACGCATGATTGACAGTGTCATTACATCATCATATGTAATGTACTTTGTACAAACTGAGGATAAATAAATAAAACTCTGTAATAGATTAAAAGTTGAGCTAAAGAGAATAGAAGTCCAAAACGTCTGAATTCGAGATAGATGGAAGTCACAAAACAACAAGGTCTAAATAGGGAAACTGCCACGGCACCAGTTCAGAATTTCACTAGACGATCCACGCCCCTGTCGCATAAGGCCCCCGTCTTAACCTATAAATACAGTCAGTTCACCATCAGCGGAAGCCCTCGTCGGTTGTATCCCAGGTCCATCTCATCCATCATGTAAACCAGTAAGAAATCTTCTATCTCTCCATCTTTCGCTCCTAGCTCAACTTTTATCTGTTCACGGAACTTTCTTAGTGCAACTGTGTCTTCGTTTTTTATGTATGGACATTCCCAGGCTTTCCACTCTGCCTCGACCACGACTGCCTGTACTTTGTGAGAACTTTTAAAGGTCTTACAAGGTGCAGAAAGGTACTGGAAAACTCCTTATCCTGACTGTTCCTCTCGGTCAACACAGTATAGCGAGAATTACAGGGACTCACACCATAGATTAAGTCAACTGGATACCTCATCACAGTTTTAGTCGACAGGATTCTACAAGAGGCTACAGGACCTCATCACATATTTAGTCGACAGTATAACACCTCATTACATTTATAGTCGACAGGATGACTGAAACGAAGGATGACAAAAAACGAAGAATGGCACAACGAAGAAGGTAAGAAGCCTGTTCAGTTAGAAGCGAGAGAGAGCGAAGATGGAGGAGCAAATCGACCATTCAACGATACGACTGAGCAAGCTACCCCAAACAAGAAACGACATTGGAGGAACAAACCTGCCATTCCAACGAAATGACCAAGCAGTCTCTCCCCCAACAAGATATATTTACGGAGCATACGCCGCCCCAAGGGACCTCCGCAAACCCGCTAACAGATCGCCAACGCCGGGAGCAATCTGTGTGATCACCCCAACGACAGTGCCGAAAATCACGCAAAACATAGAAACCGAAGATCGGAGTGGCGCCAACCCTGTGAGAAGTTCACCATCTTCGGCCTTACATCGAGACAATGCTCAAAGCGACAAGCCGCAAACGACTTTATAGAAGTTACAAGCTTCTACAAGCTTTACATGGAGCGACTTCCACGACAGCAGGACAACCACCAAAGACCAAGTCTCCTGACTGAACAATCATCACACAATTATAAGTTTAAAAAAAACCTACCTTAACTTTTTCCTCACCTTCACAACTTGATTCTCCATATATTTTGTATTTATATTTTCACTTTAAGCATTTTAAAATCAATTTTTACCTTTTTTTATATAATTTTTTATTGAATTTTTGAAACTTTTACACACTCTCTCTCTCTCTCATTTATCAAATTTAATATAAATTTCAATGTATTACTCTCAATTTTACTTTAAAAAATATCGACTATCGCGCATTTTTACCAATTTGCTAAACTTACATGCCTTTCTTAAATTCACCTAAAATGGCATTATCCAAAGCTACAATTTGAAAAAAAAAACATCATTATTTTTAAAAATCTCTCATTCATCATAATTCTAAACTTATTTTTTGTTTTTCTTAAGATTTTATCATAATACCAAAATAACCAATATCTTTATCAATTCCTAAAATTTTACAAAAATTATTGTCATATTCAATATTTTATGACGCCCCAATATAAACAATATAAATGTCCCAATTCAAAATATTCTTGTCACTATCACGACATTGCCCTTTAACAAGAATCATTTTAGCAACCATAATCAACGATAAAAAAATCAATTTTTTAAAATATAAATCAACATAAGTGAAACGCATTTCTTTTAATTGCAAAAATCGAAAGAGAGACAATATATTCAAAATCACAACTAAAAAAATAACTATCCTTCCCCAAAACAAGTTAAAAATCCAACATAGTCACACTCCCTCGTCTTTTCCTTTTACATGCATAATTAATCAACCATACATCTCTCTCAACAAATGTTACAACACCATCATATCACTATCTCCAATTGGCAACAATTATTAGTGCGCGACTTAACAAACAAATTCAATTTCGAGCCACACAAGCTCCATAACGTCACCACTAAGCACTAAAAAAATGTTCACATTAAACGTGCCATATCCACTAACAGTTAAAAATTCTCGATGTGTTTCATACAACCACCACCCATGACTTTATTAAATTTGTTATTCATGGTGAAACTGTTAGATATTGTGCCAAAACAACAACTTCACGTCACACCTTTCTAAATCACTTCTCACTTCGTGTCACAGCGAAACACCACAAAACGTTTTCACTTTTCGGGCCAAAGACGCCTTCACGCCTCTGACATATCTCACCCCAAAGCGTGTCAACGTCGAGAGTCGCACTTTCACTCACATCTAATCCTGAAATCACCGAATAACATTTTTACTAAGTCTAAACTAACTTCGAAACACAACAACTATATAACTTATAACAAGATTTTCATGTTGTATAATAGAAACACATCTGTAAATGATTATACGCATGATTGGCATGTGTCATTACATCATCATATGTAATGTACTTTGTACAAACTGAGGATAAATAAATAAAACTCTGTAATAGATTGAAAGTTGAGCTAAAGAGAATAGAAGTCAAAAAAAAAAAAAGTCTAAATTCTAGATAGATGGAAGTCATAAAACAACAAGGTCTAAATATGGAAACTGCCACGGCCTAGTTTAGAATTTCACCAGACGATCCACGCCCCTGTCGCATAAGGCCCCCGTCTAAACCTATAAATACAGTCAGTTCACCATCAGCGGAACCCCGCGTCGGTTGTACCCCAGGTCCATCTCATCCATCATGTAGACCAGTAAGAAATCTTCTATCTCTCCATCTTTCGCTCCTAGCTCAACTTTTATCTTTTCACGGAACTTTCTTAGTGCAACTGTGTCTTCGTTTTTTGTGTATGTGTCCACTCTGCCTCGACCACGACTGCCTGTACTTTGTGAGAACTTTTAAAGGTCTTACAAGGTGCAGAGAGGTACTGGAAAACTCCTTATCCTGACTGTTCCTCTCGATCAACACAGTATAGCGAGTGTTACAGGGACTCACACCATAGATTAAGTCGACTGGATACCTCATCACAGTTTGAGTCGACAGGATTCTACAAGAGGCTACAGGACCTCATCACATATTTAGTCGACAGTATAACACCTCATTACATATATATATTTAAACTCTTTGTGAATAATATTAATCGATCGTTATCAAATTAATGCGCCCCCAGAACCTGGGTTAATTAAAACTGTATTGTGAAATTTCGCGCGTAGTTAGCTGAGGTTTTGGTTTAGCATTTAGGCTAAAAGTGCAAAAATCGCATTTCGAATAACATTTTTTTTTTCTTTTTATAAGGTAAGATTTTATTTAGTTATTTAGTAATATTAGTTATTTAGTAATATTTTTCAAATTAAATTAATTGGAAATATTATTTATTTCGCAGCTTTTTCATATCTTTTTGTGACGATGCAATTTTTGCTTTGTTTAATTTTAATTAGTGTAAATATAACGATCTACATTTTTTAAGATAAGGTTTACTATTTGATTCTCATAAGGAATATTCCTATTTTAAGACAAATTGAGATTTAGAACAGTATTATATATTTTTTTCTTTCTTATTTTTAGAGCAAGTATACATTTTATTGAAGTTGTAAAAAGTATATTTATTGAAAAAAAGGTATGTTTTTTCTATATAACTTGCTACATATATTTTAAAATATGTTTGTTCCATTTAATATGTTTATGCTCTAATAGCGTTTATATTGTAAACAGCAGCTATGCCTTTTCAGTAACTGCTTTTTTTTAAGGGTAGGCTCAAATTTTTTTGCTGTCATTTGTTTAGGTAGGGTTTATATTTATATGCTTCACAATATATAACTTCTCATATATATCTATATGGAACAACCATATTTTTGAATATATGTACTTAGATATATAGATGAAAATTACCTCATATTTAAATAAAGAAATATACAATTTTAGCAATCTGACCAATGAGGGAGCCAGAATATTTTCTACTCATATTTATTGTGAAGATTTTTTCAGCAAATTATACTTTATTTTTAAATCTTCTTCCATTTGATTGTTATAGTAAGTCAAAAAAAAAAAGAAAATTGGAACACCATTTCGCTCCCATTTAATTTAATAAACGCTTTATGTATGATTTTTAGAATTGCATTATTTTTAGGCATATTATTTTTAAAAATTTATGTTAGCAAGACATGGAATGTTGTTAAGTTAATGTACTATTAAAAAATATTACCAACTCATGAAGCGTTAGCTCCAGTCTTTACCGCTGTGGGCAGCACTGTTAGAGGTAATAAATGATTTCGATTGGTGCATACTTTTACATGATGTATGTTTTTTGACTATATTTATTCTAATCAAGATAGCCTTTTTTCATGCTTTTAAAAGTTAAGATTATATTTTTAACGTTTCATAAACCTTTCAAATAAAAGTCTTTGGAAATAATATTGCTTTTTTCCCATCCTGCAGGTCAACATTACACTGCAACATGCTATCATAACTCAGGATTTTGCCATTGATATTTATGTATTGTGAAAGTACTGTGTGCTACCTTAAGCTCTGGAGAGATTACAATGTATCTACAGATCCATCATGTGTGTGGAAATCACACCATAGTAAAAAAGAACGCATGTAGCTGGTAGCAAAATTTGTGCCCTGTGTGAAGCTAGCGTTCAAAAATTATTTTTTTAACAAGATATTTCAATTGTTGGCCTTATTTTCACATGTTACTGACCCATAACCCTGATCCATATAGGGTTAATTAATAACTCATTTGACAATTTACTTTTATTTAAGGTCTTGGAAATATATATATGTGGTGAGGTAAGTCGATCCTGTAGGATGACTGTAATGTATTGGTCAAATGCAGTCGTTGCGGCCTCAATGGGTGAGTGGGTTCAGGCGTGAATGTGTTGCACCAAAGAACGAGACATGGTAGATGTCACCACGGAGATGGCAAAGAGTGAGTCCAGCCGACACCAGTCTAGGGGAGAACTGTCTAGAGGCGTCTGCCAGTATCGTTCCCCAGCCGACTAAAAGGGGCTGTGTGTGGGGGCCGAGACTGGAATGTCGCACCCTGCTGCCGTCGAGACAAAAATGCAGACGGTCGTAAATTACCAGGAAGCTAGAGGGACCCTTCTGGCATCGGCTGACGCTCACTCGAAATTTTATTTGTCACACTTTGGCAATTACATTATACATTTACACAATACATGGAGACATAGATGTATTGGGATATATTACAACAGTTTATGCCCCGGTTGATGAAAATTAGGTTATGGTGATTATATATGAAATCATAAGATAATTAAAATTGGGGAAAATAATTTGTATATAAATTGGTTTAATAATAATGATTAATAATAAAAGAGAAATGTTAACAAATAATAATGTTAAGCTCAACGTGTAAAAATATATGAAAAAGGATTTTAAAAATGTAAATATATAAATGTAAATTTGGGTGACTATATACAGCGTTGAATGTTGGAATTAATATTTGAAAGTGCATTGAATTATAGGGTCTAGATAGGTGGACATAGAATAGATTCTGTTACTGCGATGCAATGCGACTTTATGGGATCGTAGGCATTGATCCATCTACAGTATACTGAAGGTATTCGACATGGGCTGTCCTATCAGACGGATTTGGGAATAGGTGGTGGAAATTTGGGTCGAGAAAGTGTGGCAGAGAGAGAGAGTCGTTCTGTCGCATAAAAAATAAAAAATAAAATAACGATTTGGCCGCGGTAAGGCAGTGAAAGTGAGGTGATTGAATAATAATAAAAAATTGCCCGAATGTGAGAAAAAAAAATAAAAAAATAAGGGGCGTTGATGCTCGAACCGGGCCGTGAATGAAAGACAAAAAAAAAAAAAACAAAAAAAAACTCATCTAACTAGCTGCTCAAGTTCGACTGTTGGGAAGGTTACAGCGAAGAAGCGTTTGTAGTTAAGATGGAATAAATGTGAGAAATCAATGTTTCAGCGGATAGTAACGACCTCTCTGAGAAGGTATGGGCTGTGATGCCATGAGAATTTTGTGGGTAATGCTCTCGATTCATTTTCTAAAATTTTAACTTAAAAATCTAAAAATAGGATTTAAATATTGAAGTTGAGAAAAAAAAAAAATTTAAAATTAAAAATTGTGTGTGATTAATGTTTGTACAATAGTATAAAAATAAAAAGATAAAAGTTAAAAATAACAAAAGATTTGAGATATAATTAACATAAGTAAATAATAAATATGCAAAATATTAAAAAGTAGTAAAGATGATATAGGTGGGCTGTTTATAAAATTATGATTTTAACGAAACATAGGTCAATTAGGGTGTTAAAAGTCTTTAAAAGTGTCTGGTGTTAAATGTAGGAACGGTTCACTAGATCTGGGGGGAACGTGGCGGTTAGTTGAATTGTCGAAAAGGTCTGGAGGGAAGTGGTTGTATGGAGATAGATTGGTAGGTTTTCTATTATTTTTATTTGGAAGGGAATATTTTTGGGTGGTGCGATATAAAGGACCTCTTCAGTGTAATATTTTAATTTGTTCACATGTACTGTGTCGTTGTCTCTGTTTAAGGGCTGATTGGCTCTATTTATACGAACAACGTTGGGAGAAATTATTTCTAATATAGTATATGGACCTGTAAAGTAGGGAAGTAATTTACCGCTGTTCGGGTGATGGTAGGCCTTGACTAAAACTATATCTCCGACTTCAAATTGGGGCGTTCTATGTTTGCTGTCGTATTTCATTTTTTCCTTGGCGTGCCTATCGAGTGTGCGTTTAATGGCTATTTTCCTAGCTTCTTCGACAGGAGGATAGGGATCGATGTGGGAACTTAACTCTGTTGGAATTATATTATACATAAGAAACGAAGGGGGGAACCCAGTGATTGTGTGGGGTGTTTGGTTATATTTATCTGTTACGGTTTTTATTAATTTGATCCAGGATACTTTGGGGTTTTCTAGATGGAGGATTCTAAGCTTGCCTGTGAGTGTCGCATTTAGACGTTCACAGAGGCCGTTGGCCTGCGGGTTATTACTAGTTGTGAGAAGGGGTTGTATACCGTGTCTTAGTAAAAATCTCCTAAACTTGGGTGAGGTAAACGCAGGTGCTCTATCCGAAAGGAGACATTTGGGTGTATTGCTCTGCATTACCTTTTTTAAACACTGTAAGTATGTAAGTGTGCTGGTTGACTTAGACGGGAAGGTCCATGCGTAACGGCTTAGATGGTCGACGATCACATGGAGATAAGTTTTCGAACTGCCATATTTTGAAAATCCGCCTATGGTGTCTATAGATAATGTGTCAAAGGGATGTGAAACGAGAGGAAGTTGTCCTAGCGTACCGTAATTGGGACCTTTGGGTCTTTTAATTAATTGGCATGTGGGACAAGATTTAACATATTTGGCAATCGAGTGTGTCATTCCACGCCAAGTGTATTGGGTGGAAATGATTCTCGTCATCTGTGAAACACCAGGGTGATTATATTCTACATGTACCTTATTTATTAGTGTGTGTTGGAGCGAGGGAGGAACGATGACTTTCGTCACGCCTTTTCGAGTTAGAGTGTGAAGGCCTTCTGGATTTATGGTGGCGTTTGGATAGGGAAGCTCAAGGGGTTGTTTTTCCTTTATTTGTGCAGCGCTGAGGAATCCACAGAAAGGATTGCGCGATAGAAGGTCCGCCTCATGCTGTTTCGATCCTTTTATGTAACGGATCTCGTACTCGTATGTGGACATCTTTAGACTCCACCGAAATAGTCGTCCAGTTGGATTTTTTATGGTCTTAAGCCACTGTAAGGCATGGTGGTCGGTGAAAATGGTGAATTTAACGCCGGTTAAATACACACGGAATTTGTCCACACATTCAATGATGGCGAGACATTCCAGTTCGGAAATCGTGTAATTTTTCTCGTGTGGCCTAAGCGCGCGGCTGTAAAATTGTACTGGATATAGAGTCCCATCTGGGTATTGTTGTTTGAGAACACCGGCTATGCCTAAAAGTGAGGCGTCACAATAAAGTTGGCACGGCAGTCCTTCTTTAAAAAGATGTAAGATTGGTTGTGAGGTCAGACTCTCTTTGAGAGCTTCGAAAGAGGTTTGGCATTGATTGTCCCAGTTCCATGTGGTGTCCTTCTTAAGTAACTTATTAAGGGGGGTTCTGAGTTGCGCATAATTAGGTATAAATTTATTGTACACATTAATGGCACCTAAAAACGATTGGAGTGTTTTTAGATTAGTTGGAACCTTAATAGCGTTGATTACATCAAGATTTTTAATTTGGGGCGTGTAGGTGCCCGATTTTATCGTATATCCTAAAAATTCAATTTGGGTCTTGAAAAATTCGCATTTATTATAATTTAATTTAATATTTTCTTCCTGGCACACTAAGAAGAATTTTTGTATATGTTGAGCATGCTCTTCTATGGTATTAGAGAATATAACAAAGTCATCAAAATAATGGGCTATGAAATCTAACTCATACTTTTGTATTACTTGACTTAGAGCACGTTCATATATTTGTGGTGAATTTCTCAGACCGAAAGGTAATCGAGAAAACTGGTACTGCCCTTCGAGAGTTACAAAGGCTAAAAGGTTTCGGGAACTAGGTTCGATTTCAACTTGCCAGAATGCTGAACTTATGTCTACATTTGTAAAAATTTTGGCGTGTGCTAACTTATCCAAAACCGTTTCTATTAAGGGGAGAGGGTGTACATCGGGACAAATTATCTCGTTTAATTTACGGAAATCTACGCAAAATCTTTTCGTTTTATCCTTTTTAGTTACAAGGGTGACTGGGCTAGCATAAGGAGAAAAAGAAGGTTCTATTATGCCGAATTTAAGCATTTGGTTGACCTGCTCTTGTATTTCTCGTTGATCAACTAGAGAAGCACGATAAGGTCTCAAAGCAATAATTTTATCAGATAAAGTATGAATCTTAACTGGGGGTATCTTCAATTTAGGTACATCAAATTTGTTACTAGAAAAAATATGAGAATATCTATTAATTATATCTAAAAAGCTTAAAGGGATGTTGGAATTTGAACAAGATTGGGATGCGGGTATCTGACATACATTAGTAGTATAATTAGGAATGCAATCATTAAAAACGTTATTTTGTGGCATATCAACATGTTTATTAGGCGAGGCGAAGTCACAATTAGAAATGGTTTCATGTGAAGGAGACATATAGCTAAGACCATGCCTAGAAGTGTCCGACACATGCATCGATGGTTTGTGCTGATAGGTGGCAAGGTTAGCCCTTTTGCTGGAATTTTCAAGGCTTTTACCATAGTTGCATGAGTCGTTCACAAGCGAAAAATGGTACATGGTAGGTGGCAGGGGAGCTTCGTTTTGGAAGACCAAAAAGTTACATAAATCTATTTTCAATTTGAAATTGCTTAATGTATTGAGAGATAATATGCCAAATGGTAATTTGGAATCTATAATATAAAATTTTGTTAATTTAGTTAAACAGCCTATAGTGACATTTAAATATAAAAATCCCATTGTTGAAATGTCATTGGAAACAGAACTAAGAGTAACATTGTCATCATATATTTTAAAAGTACAACCTAAATTGTTTTCAAGAAAGGTAAGTATTGTTATATTAATTATATTGACCGAAGCTCCTGTATCTGCCAAGAACGGTAAACAAAATTTTTTGCATAGTCCCAGTTTAAATATTAAATTATGGAGGGCAACGAAAATTACCTCCTATTTCCTCGCTTCGGGGAGTGGTCTGGACTGTGGTATCAGATGACGGGGCTGACCGTGCTGGCTGTGACCTGGCGGTGGAGGGAGATGTCCTCGGCTGACGCCCCGTAGTTTCTTGGTAAAACACATTGTTTCGACCAGATGGTTGTCGGCGCGGACACTGGGCGTTCCAGTGATTTCCCCGACAGTAGTGGCATGGTGACGGGGGTTACGATGGCACACTTGAACCTGCATGGCGAGGCAGTCTAGGGGTGCTGAAGAAACGCGGCGGCATGTTATAGGGCCGGCTTGGTTGTTCCCTGGCCAAAGTAATATGGCCATCGTGCCTCGAAGAGGTGGGTTCTGGTGTTGGGCGCGCTGGCGCGGGTACACTCGAACCCTTTATTCTGGCCATTAAATCGTGCCAGTCTTTCAATGTGTTTGGCGACACGGTTCGCACCAAACGCTGGTCAGCTGTGGGAAGGCCTTCAGTCAGGGATTCGAGAATGATTTCGGTAGGCAGGTTCAGTTGTAGGCCCATTGCGGTTTTTTCCTTATAATAGCCTTGTAGGGTGGTTTGAGGAGTTAGCTTCAATGCTAAAAATTTGGAAAATGAAACTTCTACTGTGCCAGGGTACAGGTCTATTAAGATTTGTCTGGCCTGGTCGTAGGACTTATTGGCCAAGTCAAGTTGGCGAAAAAAGGTAAGGGGCTCACCTGAGAGTTGTGCCGGAAGTTTTTGGAGGCGCTTCGTCTCTGTCAGGTAGGCGCGGCCGGCGATGTCGTCGTATTGTTGGAAGAAATTGGCAGCGGGGTACGTTCCATCGTACCGGGGTAGGTCGCTATCTCCTTGGCCGGGGTTTATGATGTCGCGAAGAGCTGCTGCTAACTGCGCTACGATGTCGGTCACAATTGAAGGCGTGGTATTTCCCTCCGAGGTGGCGTCACTCCTTGCCTGGTTCTCCATCTTCGGATGTCTTGTCTTTGGTAGGTAATCCTGTCGGCTCCGCTGTGGTGAGGTAAGTCGATCCTGTAGGATGACTGTAATGTATTGGTCAAATGCAGTCGTTGCGGCCTCAATGGGTGAGTGGGTTCAGGCGTGAATGTGTTGCACCAAAGAACGAGACATGGTAGATGTCACCACGGAGATGGCAAAGAGTGAGTCCAGCCGACACCAGTCTAGGGGAGAACTGTCTAGAGGCGTCTGCCAGTATCGTTCCCCAGCCGACTAAAAGGGGCTGTGTGTGGGGGCCGAGACTGGAATGTCGCACCCTGCTGCCGTCGAGACAAAAATGCAGACGGTCGTAAATTACCAGGAAGCTAGAGGGACCCTTCTGGCATCGGCTGACGCTCACTCGAAATTTTATTTGTCACACTTTGGCAATTACATTATACATTTACACAATACATGGAGACATAGATGTATTGGGATATATTACAACATATATATGTCATAATATTTGGAAATATGTAAAATAAAATGGCCTGTGTGGGAGTACAAGGAAAGAGGGAAGATAGCGAGGTTAACAAACAACCCCCTTGGTAAACAAGTATCACGACTTCATTATCTCCCCTAGGGGACTTATCTTACTTAAAGCGGGTTATAAGCGGCTAGACGGGATGATCAAAGTTCAGTTCTCACCGAGGGGGCTTCGACGCCAGTTGTTCTAGGGGTTGTTCTGGGACCTTCTATCTTTCCTCCCCGATCTATTTCCTCACGGGTTTTTGCCTCTGGATCCTGTCTCCTGTGTGTCCTTACCACCCATCGCTCAACAACCACGACTGCTTCTGACCAACATGCCACACTGCATTCATCCAACAGCATAAACTACATTACTACAGAGAGTCGACAGGATAAGACCTGGCCGGGAAGCGAATCCCTCATATACCGGAGTATATGAAGAAACAAGAAGCCAAGCCACGATGATCGACCAAACCCCACTCAACTGTAACCACTCCTCTTCGAGCCCTCAACCCCTTCCTCGCCAACCTTTGAACCGTGATCCCGAAGAAGTATTCACCTACGACGGAGAAGGAGCTGCCACGCACTTCTTCCAGCACTAGATCTACTCAAGAACGATCGCCGTGCCAGAGCAGGACACCTCCCGCCATCATGGACAAGACTCCGCCATCTCCCTACCGCTACTGTGATGTACAACACTGGTACGCACAGTGTCACAGACAGAACTCTCCCGAAGCTCAATGAACTTACCTGCGCCCTAAACCAACATAACTCGTGAGTGTAATTGTCTTAACTCCTACCATTCATTCTTTAAATAAGTCATTCCTTGTAGATTGTCCCAATATTTCCATAATTAGCTCAATATGTGTGAATAGGTAAAAATATTTAATATTTCCATTTATCTCTCCACCCCTATTAACAGTGATCTTATTATCCATATTATATCTAGCTATGTGAAACCCATTTAATTATTTACCTTACCAGTAGATGTAACAATCGTCATTTTAATTAAATAATTTCCAACTTAACGTAACTCTTTAAAAAAAAAATCATAAAAAAAAAAAGGAATTCTACTTATTAACGCTTTACGATTTTTACTATTAACAATAGATTTTTCATAATAAAATTATTTATAAAAATATGCCTCCAGCACCTAAACTTTTGTATAGACCTCTCCTACTTGTAAGCACGGCTCACGAAAAATAATTTCTTTCCCTAATCGATTCAAAATTCACCCTGTAATTCAGGTGTCGAAGAATTCCAACAACCACGTGAGCCTTGCTTACAACCAACCCTTGGTGACTCTTATCTATCTTCCCCTTAATGCCCCTCTCATTCTTACAACTTTGTTAACCTTATACCAGCTCAGGACCTTTATAGAGAATTATTGATTAATCAATTATCGAACTTCTATATTGTCATTTCAAAATCCTAACCTTCGCCCTTCATTTATGATAATTTATTTCGTAGTTCATTTCTAGCCTATCCAACGACCCACACCATCTAGCCAATGGCGTGTTCGTCACAGGGTGCAGATTGACTAACTGCTAGATATTTATCAATCCCTTTTTGTTCGCACTTGAACAATCTGCATCGAGCGACACAGTTCGCCTCTTCTCCTCGCGCCACACGTTCGCCACACGGACCCTGTCTTCAAATCTATGTTTGTCCATTGTCCAAACCAGCACGATATAGCCTACCTCCAATATTTCCCACAGAGGTACGTTAAACATCGCCGCTGATTCTGTCCGGTCCGTCATCATTTCGCGCAGACATGGGTCTTACTTTCAACCCACCGCGAAATCATCGCCTTGCACAAGCTCCCACGACGGTTCAAACACCTCGTGTCCGAGCAGCTTGTCACTTGTAACGGACAACGCAGTCCTCGTCCCAATTTTTGGCACTGTGCGCGCATACTTTCCGCAAATTAAATATAAGTCCGTTCGACTTCCTCACCTACACACGGGACTTTTCCCCTCGGACTCGCTACACAAGTAACTGCATAGATAAGTTAGATTGGCCCAGGGCAAGTCTCCCCTCGCTCTGTTCGCCGGAGTTCTAACATTGTATGTAGTTTTATATTTACCTCAGTCCTGAGCTCACACAATTGTCAACCTCAATCTCATTTCTCGTACTCTACACTTATAGCATAGAAAGCCCATGACAAGTTTCCCCTTGCCATGTCCGCCTGAAAAATATCTTAAAGTGTAGAGTTCCCCAGTCTTAATGATCTTCAGAATTTCACCATATGTATGTGACTCTTCTTCTCGTTGTTCACACTCCTCCATATCACTTCCCTTATAGTACATTAGATTTTGTTGTATATAGCCTTTTATAACCTTGATATTTTCAAAGATTTCCTTAAATGTCAAACTCCCCGGTGTTGTAAAACTGCTTGTAAATAATATTTACTTGTGTACTATACAATATTTTATTTTCATAAAACTATGTCACCATTACCTTAACTAATTTTAACTGTAAAATTATTTTCTCTATTCCTGGCTTCACCAGCTTTAAATATACTTAAACTATGTTCAGCCTTCTTCAACGGGGGCCATATGTCATAATATATGCTCTTCCAGGATTAATAAAACAAACCAACAGCCAACGAGAGAGAGATGAGCAGCTAAAGCGAGACACTTTCAACTAACTTACTACCATTTTTTAGCCACATTCCTGAGGGGGGCGTCACCACCTGGCGATTATCCTGGTTAGCCCCCCCCCCCCCGGTTGTGTACACAGGGAAAACAGTCGTTCAGCAGATAACGTCTCGCTCTCTCTCGGCTGGCTGGATGATTGCTCTAACAACTCGTCGTGTGATTATTTCTCTCCTCAACACATTTACCACTATATTGTCACATATATATACCTTTTTAGGTAAATAATTGAGGTATATTTTGAAATATAGATAAGAATCACAAGAAAGCAACACCAAATCCAAATAAATAAATTATGTGTGGTTTCAGTAACAGCATAGTTACCATCTTCAGACAAAAGTACTGAATACATTCAGTAATTTTGTCTTAATAAGGTAACAATGCTGTTACTGCATAATCACACATAATTCGTTTATATTTTTTTTGGTCTTGCATTTTTGGTATTTTTAAAATTGTCCTTGCCTATTAGAAAATGATGCAAATTTCCTATTTTTTTATTTACCATTTTAAAAGGTACATTCTTTTGTTAAAATATCCAATTTCTCACACTTTTCTAAAACTGCCAACAATAACCTAATAAAAAATTCATTCAAGTCCGGGTATTTCAGTATTGCAGATATATTACATTTATAAAAGTTGCTTAACTATTTAGATATGTAAGTGCCGGATTAGGTGCCCTTAAAATGTTTAATCTGGCTGTTTCTTCTTGAACAGCCGAGAGTGAAGTGGAGAAAATGACATTTTCAGGTGGAGAAGACCATTTTCCTTAAATCACACTAATCATTAGAATTTTTTTCATTTTTAAAACCAAAGTCCAGTTTGGTTACTTGCACTCAATGGAGGGGTTGGACTTTTTCAAGAATCGTGGTTTTTAAAAATCAACAGTTTAGACTACTCCTCCAAAACAGCAGTCTATTCATTAGATGTGTTTGTGAAATTGATCTTATATTTCAGATTCTTTATACCAGTATTTTCAATTTTGCTATTTGCAGTTTATATCCATTGTGTCGAAAGAAAAAAAAATCCATTACTATAAATTTTAAAACAGTTGGGGGCTCTATTTATTCATGAGTAAATCCCATTCGAACAATACCCGGGCGAAGCCGGGTCCAGTCGGCTAGTATATATATATATATATATTAAAATTCATTCAAGAGAAAAAGAGAGAGATTGAGATTGAAACTGATTTATTACAATGTCCATATAAGATTATATAATGTTAAATACAGTATAAATATAAATATGAATGAATAGATATAAATATATAAAGTAATTGAAAATATACATATATATAAAATATATATATACAAGGTCTTCATTGGTGGCGCCCACCGCGAGAAAGACTCCGCCACCGATGGACTGCGAGAGTCCTTTCCCACAGAGTGGGCAGGTCGATATGTTGGCTGGCATTACCCAACTCAAGACCAAGATGGTACTTGTAGATGGTTGCCTTCGCCACACTTGTTAGTTTCACTGCCTCGGGATGGAGGCCGACGCCGAAGAGCCAGGCCTGCAAATCCAGGGGCACTTCGCAGAAGGCAAACATCTCCCGGAGCAGGGGTCGCACGGCTCGGCAACTCCAATATCTGTGGGCCAGCGACGGGTCGCTGGACCCACAGACGGCACAGTTGGCACGCCTCGAGGCAGGATGGTCAGGATGGGGTAGGGCGTGGAGGGCGACATCTTCGTCGTGCCCCGAGAAACAGTTTCGACGCAGGTCGGCCCAGGGGATGGAGTGGGGCACATCCACGGCGGATGTCCACCTAGCAGCCAGCTCTGCAGTAGGAAGCGACTGGAGCCATGCCGAGTCCAAAGCCCGACGGGCCCTCTGGCTGGTAAGATGGGTAATGGGGGTCGCTGATCCGCGCAAGATGATGGTTTCCGCCTTGTACTCCGCATGATAGCTGGAGCTGGCGTTTTCCCCGCAGGAGACGTTTGCAGAAGGCCCCCAGATGCTGCGCGTCCAGGAGCGCGGCCCGCGTTGAGCAAACTAGGTCAGGGGCGCCATCGGAGAAGTCCCCGACAGTCGCCTGTAGCTAGCGCTCGGGAGCCAGAAGGTCTGGCGGCCGCAGGAATCTGTTTTCGCCTCGAAGACGCAGGGAACCTCAGGCTGGCGGGATGAAGAACCCGGTGGTCAAGCTCGAGGACGCTGGACGCGGCCTCCCACAGGCTCAGCAGTCTCCTCCTCCTAGGCGAGAGCCAGACGTCAGGAGCCGGACGTGTCAGCCACGCCCGGCTGCGCACCAGCCAAGAGTAGCCGTTGGTGGCGCTGCGAAGAGAGGCCTGGACCCCCTTCAGGCAGGCGAGCCGAAGCTGGCACGCGAAGTCAAGCAGGCCGACGCCACCATCGGAGCCTGGACGAGCCAGGATGCGCCTGGGGAGCCACACGAGACTCGGCTCGTACCTCATACGAAGCGCGTCAACCGCGCTTGCAGCCGGCCGATGGTGGGTTCAGGTGGAAGGTAGCCGTGGAGGTGGTGCAGGATGGAACCCAGGACCAGGCTGTTGGCCGCGCGAGCACGACCCACCAGCGACAGGCCGCGGATGAAGGGCGACCACCTCGCGATGGCTCGCTCCAGCAGCCCCATCAGGTGTGAGGCCTGGGAGGCGACGGTGTTTCTGGTAGTGATGGTGCAGCCCAGGACGGTACGCGACTCGGACGTCCAGGAAATTCCCAGAGGAGAATTCGTCCGGTGCTTCCAGGAACCGCATCAGAGCCCGCAGCTCTTCGTAAAGTTGACAGCCACCCCGGAGGACAAGCGGAACTCTACGAAGATCAGGGGCACGAGCTCAAACTGAGCGTCGTCCCTGATGAAGAATACGATGTCGTCCGCATAGGCGACCGCGTTGCCGCGGCCCAAGGTCTTCTCGAGGCGGCGTAGCAGAGGCCCAACTCCGATACTGAAGAGCGCGGCGCTGAGACGGCAGCCCTGCCTCACCCCGTTGAAAAGCGGGAAGGCCTTGGTGTAGACATCTCCGACCCGGATGGAGGCGTCTGCTTCCCCGTAGAGGACAGCAATCCACCCTAGGAAGGTAGATGGAAGACCTAGCCTCTCCATCAGGGCGAACAGGTAGTTCCTGCTCAGGGTGTCCAAGGCCGACTTCAGGTCCAAAGAGATGACACTCAGCGGCGTGTCATGTCTGGATGCCCCGGCGGCTTCGTCAGACACTCGCACGATATTCCAGGAAGATGACCGTCCTGGAACAGCGTAGGTCTGACATTGGGGGACCAGGTCTGGCAGATGACGTCGCAGACGAGCCATGAGCACGCTGCTGAGGACCCTGTAGAGAGAGAGAGATAGAGAGAGAGCGAGACATTTGACATTTGAACATTTTTATTGACATATTTTCAATTAGGTTTTACAAAATAAATGAAGAATAATGTGAATATTTATAATGAATAATGAGTAAGGGAGACTTTGCTATCTTGATAGGGTCCTCCTTCAGACCAGGAGGTGGTCTTCTTGCACCTTCCGCAACCCCAGGGTTAGGAAGTGCTTATTTATACGCGCCTTTGCAGACGCGAGGATGGCCAGGACGTCGTCCTCCAGGCCATGCCCGAAGATCCAGGCCTGCAGGTCAGGGGTCTGCTGGATGATGGTGGAGTCCTGCAGGATGACAGGTGTTGAGTTTTCTAGGATATTATTTTATTTATTAATTTAATTTTCGGTGATTATGCAAATATTGACCGCTTACTATCTTTGTATATATTTGAGTTTTTCAAATAAAGTGTTAGTGTGAATAGTAATTTGGTCGTGCTTTATTCTCTCTTTGGTTGAGTCATTATCGGCACCATTGGGGTGTCGCCTGGGCATTGGAATCACCATTGGGGTGTCGCCTGGGAAGTTGAAAACCTATACAGTCCTCTAGAATACGGCTTCTAATTCGTTAAGGACAAAGGAATCTTAACAACAGGCCTGATCCGCCTACAGGATCAGTAGAGGTGGGCCAGTGACAGGTCTCCGGACCCACATGCGATCCAGGCCTCCCGGGCTGAGGCCGGATGTGCTGGAAGAGGAAGGGCGTGCAGGGCCAGCCGCACGGCAACGTCAGCATTGTGCCCCGAGAAGGCACATCGCCGGAGAGAAAACCAGATGATGGAGATGGGGATGCTAACGTGGGGGAGCCACCGTCCCAGCAGCTGGGTAATGGGCAGTGCAGCCAGGCGTGGACGCTCCAGCATGCGGCGGGCAGTGCGGGTTGTTAGGCGCAGGAAGGCGGTGGTCGTTCCGCGCACCACGATTGCTTCCGCAAGGCTAGCGACCGATGACGACCCCGGGCATTCTGGGCGACCAGGCGTGAGCAGAAGCTTCCCAGATCAGCGGCGTCCGCGAGGGCGCCACGCGTAGCGATGGTGATGTTTGGAAGAGGCCCTGTCAGTTCTCCAATGCGCCATCCCATCCATATTGTAGGAGCCAGGAGCTCAGGAGGCCGTAGGAAACGGCAGTCGCCCACGCCTCGAAGAGCCTGGAGGAGTTCTGGTTGTAGGATCCGGTGGTTCAGCTCTAGGATCTCAGCGGCAGCTTTGAAGAGGCTACGACTCCAACGACGCCGCGGGGGAAGCCAGGTGCCAGGAGTGGACGCAGGAGACAGCCAGGCACCACTTTCGGAGAGCCAAGTTTAGGCGCTTAAACCTACGCGAAACGCAGTCCTCATCCCCTTGATGCACGCCAACTGCATCTGCGTACCAAAGTCAAGAAGGCCAAAACCACCCGGGGAGACGGGTCTTGCTATAACGCTAGCCGGCAACCAAGCGGTGCGATCGGGACCCCAGGCAAACCTCACCAGACGAGCCTGCAGCTTGGAGATGGAGGAGTCGGTTGGGATGTATCCGTGGAGGTGGTGCATGAAGGAGGAGAGCACCAAGCAGTTTGCGGCTCTGGCCCGACCGACGAGGGAGAGCCCGCGGGTGAAGGGAGCCCATCTTCGGAAGGCCGCGTTCAAAATATCCAGGAGATGTCCTTCCTGCATGGCGGCTGATGCTCTGGGCCAGATGTCACAGCCCAGTATCCTCAAGCAGGTGTTAGTCCAGGAAATTTCTAGGGAAGAGTCGACGTGGGCACGCCAGGCACCGCACCAGAGGCCAACGTTCTTCCTGAAGTTCACCCGGATCCCGGATGCGCGCTGGAAACCCTTGACGATGGGGGCCACCTCACTAAAAGGTTCCTCCCGGCGGATCATCAGCACGATGTCGTCGGCGCAGGCGATTACGTTGCTCTCGCCGAGGGCACTCTGAAGGCGACGAAGGAGCTGAATGGTAGCGAGGCTGAACAGCGCGGCGTTTACGGCGCAGCCCTGTCTCACGCCGTTTAGAAGTGGGAAGGCGGCAGTGTTGTGATCTCCAATCCGGACGGCCGACTTCGCCCCGGCGTAAAGGAGCTAGATCTACCTGATGAAGGCTGGCGGCAGGCCCAAGGAAACCAGGAGTGACATCAGAAATCCTCTGTCCAGGGAGTCAAAGGCGGACTCCAGGTCCACAGATACGACCGCAAGCGGCAACCTCCCCGCAGTTGCTATCTCGACCTCGTTCGTAACCCGAGCGATGTTCCAGAAAGGAGACCTCCCCGGGATAGCGTAGGTCTGGCAATCAATCTCCAGTGTAGGGAGGTGGGACCTGAGATGTCGTAGAAGGATGGCAGCGAGGACCCTGTAGTCTGTAGAGGGCAGGGTGATGGGGCGGAAGCCAGTTAGACCAGGACCACTACGGGCCTTGGGGACCAGGCAAATGGAGCCGCGGCATGTAGATGATGGCAGGACGCCGCGCACCAAGGAAGCTCCGAACACTCTCCACAGAAGATCCGAGAATAAATCCTCATGTGCAGAGAGGAGCTCGCAGGGTAAGCCGTCCCAACCTGGGGCCATTCCAGTGGGAAGCGTGCGGATGGCTGCAGCGTTTTCATCCCTAGAAATGTCTGGCCGATGTAGAGGATGATAGGGGTGGTGGTTCCCGCGATGAAGTTGTCTACCTCGGCAGGGTCGGCTGGGTCGTGAGCGAAGCGGTGCCTGAAGAAGGAGAGTGCCCTAGAGCGTAGCTCGCGGTCCCCCATGATCTCGCCCTTTTCGTCCCTGTGTCTGGGCTACAGCGTCGTTATCGTGCCCCCGCAACCCTCAGAGGTTCGAGCCTCGCCTGCCTCTTCGCCCCGGGGGTCGCTGTCCTGCGGCAGCGCGTCCTGTTGCTGGGCAATATCTCCATCGACGTCCGCGGCCAGGAAGTGCGCGTCATCAACTGTTACCTCTCACACATTCCTCGCGAGCGGCTCGGGCAGCTGGAGTCATCACACAGCCGCGATCCAGAAGGACGCCTGGGTGGTGGACGACTTCAACGTCGACGAGCAGAGCACGAGCGACACAACATCCGGATCGGTGGAGATGATTGCTACACGGTGGCGTAGGCGGAGCGCACGTCCGAGGTCTGGCAGCGATGGGTAATCGGAGGCTGACGACGCTGCCTCCAGTCTGGCCTGCAGAAACCGCCTGGCGCGCGCGATGTGATCGTCGTCGGCGACACGTGGGACGTGGAGGGATCTCACATCCGCCAGGAGTTCGGCCTTGATCTTGGACCAGCTTCTACAGATATCTTCCCTGGTCATGTCCGCGATATATTCGGATGTTCTCGCTATTATTGCCTGCAGATGTTTATCTACAAGCGCCGAACGAAGAATGGCGGCCACGCAGGGCTGACGAGGGGAAGGAGACGAGCCTATCTGGATGAGGACAGCTTGATGGTCAGAGAGTCTTGTAGTAGATGGTCTTGTAAAGTATCACTCTTTCCACGAGTCTCGATGGTAAGAAAATATATCCAGTCGAGCGGCGTCGACCCGTCTCCCGCAGTAGGCCACTCTGGTTGGAAGGTGCTCAGCGTCAAAGACGGTAGCCACATCGACGAGGGCTGTCTGATCCATCAAGTCCGTGAGGGCCTCCACCGATCCGGATGTTGTGTCGCTCGTGCTCTGCTAGTCGATGTTGAAGTCGTCCACCACCCAGGCGTCCTCCTGGATCGCGGCTACCGTGATGACTCCAGCTGCCCGAGCCGCTCGCGAGAAATGTGTGAGAGGTAACAGTTGATGACACGCACTTCCTGGCCGCGGACGTCGATGGAGATATTGCCCAGCAACAGGACGCGCTGCCGCAGGACAGCGACCCCCGGGGCGAAGGGGCAGGCGAGGCTCGAACCTCTGAGGGTTGCGGGGGGCACGATAACGGCGCTGTAGCCCAGACACAGATGTTGTATGGCGTCCAGCGACGAGGCGTTGGTCTCCTGGATCAAGGCGACGTCTACGCGATGTTGACGCAGGAAGAGGCAGAGCTCAACCTCTTCTCGCGAGCGGCGAGCTCGCGGGCGTTATGGATGCCAAACGGAAGCTCATTGGGCGCTCCTCGTCTGGGCACGAACGTCCGATAGACGCTTGTAAAGAGCGCAGTTGGGAGTCAGGCAGGGCGTCGATCAGCTCCTGGGCAGTATTGTCAAAGATTTTGCTGGGAATGCGCTCAAGGAGTTCGTTGAGATGCGTCTGGGTCAAGTTGGACCTTTTATGCGTCTTTCGAGCGCCACCACGGGACTGTTTTGATGTAGGAGGGACTCGGTCTACAGAAGAAATAGGTAGGGTCTCTGGAGAAGGTGCAGGAGCTGCATGTGGGGTTGGTGATGCAGCTGGAGTTGTTGGTGCTGCAGGTGGTGCTGGTGATGCAGCTGGGATTGGAGCAGGTGTCGATGTTGAACCTGCGGCTGGCGTTGGTACTGGAGTAGGCATGGCTTTCGAGGAGGAGGGCTGCCTTCCTCCGGCGTTATTTGGACCAGCGGAGGAATCCAGGTGTAGAAGCAGGTTAGCTTCTTGGACGCCAGTTTTCCGGGGGCAGTTGGCACACTTGTGCCCGTGCTTATAGCATAAGGAGCACTCAATGCCATACGTCACGTACACGTGCTAGTCAGTCCTTTTGATTTTATTTCGAGACGGGCTGGGATGTATGAGAGCTTCACACCGTCTCGAAGAGTGATGAACGCTTCACGCCGTGCGTCAGACCAGTATGATTTCCCCAGCTCCATCATTTTCTGGACGATGGATGAGATAACATCCATGTCCGTAGGGCCTCAGGGCTGTCACGAGGTCCCCGTTTTAAACGAAGAACGGAACGTTGCCGATCACGATCCGTTCTGCCCGCTTCTTTAGTGGTGTTGCTCGCTGGAGGGCGTTTTCGATCTCCAGCCCATCCTCCACGAGCTTGTCGGCTTGCTGGACAGTGGAGAGGCCGACCAGGATTTGCCCCTCCATCTTCGTCAGCTGGTAGACAGTGCCCTTGCCCAGCTTAACTTCCAATACCCGGAAGTACTACTCCTGGGTGAAGTCTGGGCAAAATTCAAGGTAGACACATTGGTCCGCCTGTCCTGCTGCCGACCTGGCTCGGAATGTAGCCTGCTTCTGCCTGGTGGTCTGGTATTCGTGCACTTTGCTAGACCTTTGCATGGCTCGTGGCCTGCTGGTCTTTGTAGTGATTCTCAGTGCCTGGATATAGCCTTTTTTCGTCCCCGAGTTGGCGTGGTCAGAGTCATGTGGCCTTTTCTTTGAGCCTCCCATTGTGGTGAAGATTCCATCTTCGCGCTCGGGAAGCTGGTCGTCCAGTTCCGGGCATTCAGCCCAATTGCGGCGAGAATTTGCATGTCTGTCGTCCGACGCCGGCTCAGAATTAGCATATTTGTAATTGTTTGAATCAGAATGGCTTTCAGCCATTTCTGAATCTTTTGCCGATATTTCGACAGAGACTTGAGGGTTTTATGTGAGGCCCGTATGGGCGATATCTCAGCTTGGGATATTTGCGCCCAAGTACATTTTATAGCAGCTAAATTTATATATTTACTAGCGATTGTCCCCGGCTTCGCCCGGTTTTTACCTGAGTAAAGGTTTGTCTAACGAACATTTGTTAAAACAATTCTAGCAAACAACCAATCCCTACTGAATCTTTACTTGGCAAGATTATTTTTGATTAGCTAGCTGTACCCGTTCAAACGCTGCTGTCTTTGAACAAAAAGGCAGTTTTGATACCTAAAACATAATTCATTAAAAAAAAACGACACGGGATATCATTTAAGAAATCAGCGGAGAGAGCGCCAACTTGGAGATTTCCATTTGTTCGCAATGGATTGACGACCTGAACCAACTTTTGATTGATTATGACCTATGGCTATCATCTGATTTCTACTAATTCAAATAGAGGTTTGTATTAAGCAATATCTGTTAGAAATGTGAAATTTATAGAGTCACTGTTTCATCCCAAGTTGACCTTCGGCACATGTACACTGAGGCGGCGCCACCATATACCATGTGTGACGTCACTACCTTACCCCTACTTCCTTCCTGCCTGCTGTTGACTCATAACAACTGTCATTCTATCGCTCTTTTGATTTTCTCTAAACTTGTATGACCAATAAATCAATTGGCACTCTGCTTTAACGAGTCATTCGTTAATATTTCCAATAGGTTATGGGTCCTGACTACGCCCCAAATTTGAAGAAGCAAACCTAAAGTGAAACTGCTAAGCCTAACTCGTGCTAAATATGACGCACCTTGAGAATCAAGTCCACCAGTTCAAAGGCGAAAACTTCTCCCTTTGGAAATTTCAGTTCCGACTACTATTAGAGCAAAATCAACTTTTGGATATCGTGGGCGGCAAAGAAATCAAACAAGAGGTAAGTGACGCTACCTCTGCTATACAGGATGCATGGCACGCCAAAGATATCAAAGCCCGAATGCTTATATCACAGGCACTTGAATTAAGATTTCTAGAACCTTTGATGTCCTGTAAAACTGCCGCTCAAATGTGGACAAGGCTCATGTCCATCCACGAACAGAGATCAGAGATCGCAATTGGCATGTTGTGGCAACAATTTTTTGACGCCCGAATGTCGTCATCAGAGGATGTCAGCAGCTATATCGCCAAGATTGAAAATCTTAGTGCAAGAATTCAGGATGCAGGAGGAACGATTACAGATGACCAGAAAGTGGCAACGATAATAAACTCTCTTCCTTCGAGCATGCGGTATTTCATCCCAGCATGGGAGTCTCAAGCGCCGATTACGCAGACTCTAGAGAACTTATCAGCATGACATGGTCTCTTCATTTCTCCCTCCTTCAATGCCTTCCTCTACTGAGGGTAGGCCACATGGTCTCTTCATTTCTTTCTCCTTCAAAATTGAATTTTTCACATTCGATAGTTTGCAGTTGTAGGGACGATATCAGAACTAAAGAAAAAGACTGAATGCCATTATTGTCACAAGATTGGTCATTGGTCACGGGAATGTCGGAAACGGATTGCCGACCAGCAGAAGAAAAACGAGAAGCGGAAGAACCAAGCAAAAGATTGTGATCATAAAGGTTTCAACGCTGATACCATCCTAAAGTGGAATGATTGCGACATATGGTGGGCAGATAGCGGAGCTAGCTGCAGCATGACCTTCCGACGTGATTGGTTCAAGTCCTTCACTCCAATCCACAACGATCATAGAATATACCTTGGAGACAACACTTCCGTCCTTGCAGAAGGTACAGGTGACATTGAAATCCTTGCCATGGTGAATGGAGAATGGATTGCAACATCAATCAGGAATGTGCTCTACTCTTCGAAGCTCAAGAAAAATTTGTTCAGCCTGGGAGTGTGCACTGAAAAGGGATACCGAGTAGACATCGACAAGGATGAGCTGCGCATCTACTCAAGAAAAGATCTGAAAGCAGTTGGACAACGCCAAGATGGGCTCTACAAGATGATGTTCCGAATTACTTCATCTTCACAAGGATTTTCTGCAAAGATCAACAACCTCCAACTGTGGCACGAAAGACTAGCACACATCTCACTCACCACTATTCGAGAAATGGCCAAGAAAGGATTGATCAACGGTTTTCAACCCGAGGACATAAAAGAAGACGATTTCTTCTGTCAAGGCTGCCAAGAAGGAAAAGCTCACAGAAAGCCTAGTCATTTGTCTGAAACAAAGGAGTACAATCCTGGTGAGTTCATTCTAAGTGATATCTGCGGCCCTATGCCAACACAATCAATAGGAGGATCACTTTATTTCATTTTATTCAAAGATTATTCCAGTGGCTTTCGCCATATAGATTTCATTAGACACAAATCCGATATTTTACACAAATTTGAAAACTTTGCTAGATTCAGTTATAATCAAACAGGCAATAAAATTAAAGTGATTAGAACCGATAATGCACTAGAATATACCAGTAAAGATTTCACAAATACTTGCAGAAAGTTCGGAATAGTGCATGAATTGTCAGCTCCATATGTTCACGAACAGATAGGGCGCGTAGAACGAGACAATAGAACTATTGTCGAAGCAGCTCGATCGATGCTGTGCGCACGAAATCTTCCCGAAGAACTTTGGGCAGAAGCTTGCAATACTGCAACCTTCTTTCTAAACCGAACATTCACTAAACAAGCTCCTAATACCACACCCTATGAACTCTTTTTCGGAAGAAAAGTTAGTTTATATAATCTAAAGATTTTCGGATGTGAAGCATGGTTGCATACACCTAAAGAACGTAGAAGGAAATGGGATAAGAAATCACAAAAGATGATTTTCTTAGGGTACGATAAAACATGCACTAACTTTCGACTCTGGAACCCTTCTACTAGAAAGATTTCTATCTCTAAAGATGTTACTTTTAACGAGACAGAACTCCAACATTACGAACTAGAGGGAGAAAGCCTTATCCCAATAGACATTGACCTTGATCCGCCGGCACCAACGACCGAGGATGAATCACCTAGAGCGCTACGGTTTCCCACGCCGCCGGGATTCCACCCGCTGATAACTCGATCTAAAAAGAAAGCAGATTTTTGTAACTACCATTTTGTCGATGATGGACTTCTCATGTCTCGGAACAAGGACGATATCGATTCTATCGTCCAAGAACTATCTCATGAGTTCAATATAACGTCTAGAGATGCAGATTATTTCGTAGGACTTCAGATTGAACAATCAGAGGATAGATCGAAGATCTATATCCACCAATCTTCATACATAAACAAGATTTTAGATAAATTCAACATGATTGATTGCAAACCCGCAGCAGTACCCATGGACCCGAGTACAGTCCTAACTAAAGCTGATTGTCCAGACATATAAAAATGGAAATTCACCAAAATATCCTTACAGAGAAGCCGTAGGCTCACTAATGTTTACCTCTTCTGTTTCTAGACCGGACATAGCTTTTGCAACATCACAGTTAAGTAAATACCTTGACAACCCAGGACAGACACACTGGACAGCAATTAAAAATGTATTTCGCTACTTGAAAGCAACACCACAATTAGGAATATTTTACGCTAGCCATCAAGACTTAACAGGTTACTCAGATAGCGATTATGCTAGGGACATTGATTCAAGGAAAAGTACTACAGGTTACATCTTCACGTTAAACCATGGTGCTGTTTCATGGTCAAGCCAAAAGCAATCGACAGTTGCCCTCTCAACAACAGAAAGTGAATATATTGCTGTCTGTGCTGCTACTAAAGAAATGGTCTGGCTACGCAGACTTCTTAAGGATATCGGGATTAAGATGGACAGACCCACAGTACTCAACATGGATAATCAAGCAGCCATAAAGCTAGTGCAGAATCCCGAGTTCCATAAGAGAACGAAGCACATTGATGTACGATATCACTACATTCGTACTAAACAGGAAGATGGTGAGCTGATCACAAGATATGTCAGCAGTCTTCAGCAGACGGCTGACCTCCTGACGAAACCTTTGGGACCGAAACACTTCAGGCGGCTCCTAGAAAACTTGAACGTTATAAATTTCAAGAGGGAGTGTTAGAAATGTGAAATTTATAGAGTCACTGTTTCATCCCAAGTTGACCTTCGGCATATGTACACTGAGGCGGCGCCACCATATACCATGTGTGACGTCACTACCTTACCCCTACTTTCTTCCTGCCTGCTGTTGACTCATAACAACTGTCATTCTATCGCTCTTTTGATTTTCTCTGAACTTGTATAACCAATAAATCAATTGGCACTCTGCTTTAACGAGTCATTCGTTAATATTTCCAATAATATCAAAGGGAAAACAGGAAACTTTTATCAAGTTGGTAGGCTTACAGGACGAGACTATGCAAAGGCTTCTATATAAGTTATTGAACATCAATTATAATTCTGCTAATTAAAATTATAAAAATTGAAGGGTAATTAAAAAATAGAGAAAGGAGGATTTAGTCAGAAAAAAAAATGTCATTAAGCGATGTAGATTTTACTTTGAAAAGTATATACAAAATAATTCAAGTATAACTTTTTAGAAAATTAAGAGACGAATTGAAAAATATTTTAAATTTAGAAGGGTCGCAAACAACAATTATCAATGCAAAATAAAAGAGTTTAAAATAACTCTGAAAAAGTCATCTATTGAGTTAATTCACATAAAATCAGATGAAACTAAGTGAAAAAGAAAATGAGAATTTTGAAAATGGAAAAAAAAAAATTCATAGCTGTACTTATTCAGAAGATCGACATTTTAAACCGTATTTGAACTTCAATGGCATCAGGAGAGTGTGAAAAAAAAAAATGTCGGCGTGCTTCAAAAGCCTGTCGCTAGTGCTGACGTAACACTTTTGGTTTCGGTTTCACTTTGTGCCAGGCCTCTCTCTCGTCACAGGTTGTTTTTCAGTTATTTATCCATATTTATTTTTTAAATTTATAATATGTTGAATTTTTAATATATAGGTTTAATTTTAGAGCTTTTTTTTCTCTGAAAATGGGTAGTAAAACGGTGCTATATTTGCCCTTGCGCCAAGAACCGCATGTCAACCATGACTTGCTGTAAATGCAATAAGAACATTTGGAAAGAACATTCAAACTAAATTTGCCAAAATTGCCAGTAAATATTGGCGATTTATTAGATATAAAAGAATTTGTGCAAAGCCTGCGAAAATCTCTGCTTTTTCACATGTTTATATATTTTTATGCATGACTTGGTAATTATGAAAATAAAATTTTAAACTTTGCTCCCAAATTAATCCTTATTGTCTATCTACTGAGGTAAAATACAATTTTTATTTTTAAAAATAATTTTATCATATTTAATCATCATAAATTTCGAGCTCGGGAAGCTCGGCGCGAATACCTACGTCCTAAAAACGGGCGCGTTTAATTAATAAGATTTTTTCTTAAGATATACCTATTTAAAGCTGATATTTTAAACAAAATACACAATGTATTTATTTACAAAAGGGGATAAATATTTCTAACATAAATTAAACATTAATATTTAGCATTCAACCCGTAAGCTCGTGGGTAAGCCTCGTTGAGTGTCGCTCGCGCATGTGCCTCTGATACACCTGTATAAATGAATGTATTTGACAGTTCAGCCGTTCTAGACGCGGTAGAACGGGATAAAAAGTATCCTATGCCCGTCTGCTGGTTCTAAGCTACCTCCTCACCAAATTTCATCCAAACCATTTTAACATTTTTCACAACTTTCTTTTATATACAAGATTTATGGATTTACATAAAATAAATCTATCTTGAGAGACCGCTTACATTACCTTTCGGTAATGATATGCTACTTAGTTAATTTTAATATCACCACCTAACCTTTTATATTTTTGCCTTACCTTTGTTTTCCCACATGATTGGCGTATTTAGGCAAATTTGATCCAGATACTTATTTCTTGATCAATCGAGATACCTTTTGGACCAAAAAAACTTTTGCTGTTGAAGTACAGCTTACATCACGCTGACAAGGACCAACTGCAAGAAATTCTTACATTATTGGTTTTTCTTAACATATTAAGAAATGGGTTGGGCAAATATATAAATGATCTAAATCATTGTTTAGCTGATTTTTATTCCACTAGATGACTCTTTGCCATATAAAAATGCTCATGTTCGTGGTAAGGATATATGCATATTTTATTTTCAATATCACTATCTTATCTTTTTATAGTTGTTCTCTCTCTTTTTTTTCCATTTATATATATATTGGTATCTTCATCAAACATTTTATATTAAATATTAATTTTTAATATTTTATATTCCCCTCTCCATTTTCTTTAAATTAATTTTTTTGTGTTAAAAAATTTTGAGAATAGAATTACATTTTTAAAAAATGTCTAACGTTCTTTCCCTTTTATACATATGTAAGAATTATTTAATTTCAAGATATTATTGATAAGGCACAATTTGGATTACAGATTATAAACACAAGGTAATAAGACCAAATCCAAATAAATAAATAGTGTGTGACGTTTCGGTAACAGCGTTGTTACCATCTTCAGACAAAAGTACTGAATGAGAGAATTTTACCACAGCATGCTTTTAAATAGTTCCTGTTATCAAGTGTGTAAACAAGAAAACAGATAAGAAGATATTTATCTGATAAACAGTTGGGATAAACACCTGATGATTATTATTCTTAGAATTTAAAATTTTACACAAATAAATTTACTGGCAATGCGTTTCTTTTAAATATAATCAAATATTATCTCTACAGACCTTACTGCAATGATATGGGTTATTGGATGAGAGGGCTTGGCTCATCAGTAGTGAACCCTCTCAGCGGTTTCGCCAAATTAATCTCTAGACCGCTCTACTATTGTATTGGACTGGTTTTGTTTTATACCCTGCATTTTCTATGGAAGGCAGCTTAGGGGTGTTTAATGAACTATGGACATAAGCTTATAGGTCTGTAGAGGTACATACATATAATTTCAAGGTTACAATTCTTAGAATTAAAAGTTTTTTTTTCAACTATAATTAAAAACATATCTATAAATATCATTTATATTTCCTCTTTCTTCCATCCTGTTAATTGTAGCACATTTCTTTTGAATGAAAAATGCTTCTTTAAATTGTCTCTTAAAATATTTTTCTCATAATCTAGTATCTTTGTTTCTTTTAGGTTAAAATTATATTATTATTATATAATTATTTTATCCCATTTCAGAGCATATTTATGGTTTTTCATTCTTTCTTTTAAAGTTCTGGATGTTTGTCCTACATAACATTGGTCACATTTTTCACATTTCACTTCATAAATTAAACCTGCTCTATTTGGTATGTGAGTGTTCTTATGGTTGCTGATATATTGAGAGATAGGGTTACATGGTTTCCATGCAATGTTTATTTTTTCATACTTTTTGAATATATTAGTAAAATTTCTCTCTCTCTCTCTATTGCAAACTTTTGGTTTATGAATGGCAATGTGATAAATTTGGCTTCTTTGTTTTTGCACTTTAGATTTTGAATTAAAGTATTATTCTCATATTTTTGGTTCATGTCTTCTATTATTCTATTTATCAATTTGATGGGAAAATCTTCATTGATTAGTTCTTTTTTGATGTTGTTAATTTCTATATTTATTTTAGTTATATCATTAATGAGTGTAAAAGCTCTATATATAAGAGCTTTTACTAATCCTACTTTTTGGCTGAAATGGTGCTGTGAGCTAAAGTTCCAATAGGTTCCTGTATGTGTTGGTTTTTTGTATATAGAGGTTGTAATGTTGTTATTGTTGTATGATAAGTTCATGTCCAGGAAATTTATTGATTTGTTGTTATCTACACGCATAGAGTAATTGATATCAGGCAATAGATTGTTGAAAGTATTCAAAATTTTTTGTTCACTTCCCTGATTATTAAATAAAATGGAGTCATCCACATATCTTTTAAAATAATAAACATGATTTTTCGAAGTGAATTTAGAGCTTTTATTTCTAAATGGCCTATAGTAACACAAGCTGCGTTTGGTGATATTGGACTACCCATTGTTGCACCTTTCATTTGGAGATATATTTGGTCATCATAAATAAAGTATGTTGTTTTCAAACAAAATTCTATTCCAATTAAAAATTCAGATTTTGGCAAACTATTTATTTTTGATTCTTTTATCACATGGTTTAATGCATCTATAATTGTGGGTATAGGGATTGAAGTAAACATGGATTCAACATCTAAAGATATAATTCTTTGATTTCCATTCAGCTTCATGTCAATAATATCTTCTTTGAATTCATAGGAGTTAACAAATTCATTTTCATTAAAATATTGGTAGATTTTTAATTGTTGTGCTAACCATTTTGACAAGGCATATGTTGGTGAAGGTCTATTGTTTACTATTGGGCGTAATGGACAGTTAGGTTTGTGGACCTTTGGAGCACCATATATATTGGGCACATGTGCATCATAATTTTTCAACTTGATTAAAAGCCTGTAATTAAAATATTTGTTTTTTCTCTAGTTTTTAGGTATGGTGTTCAATTTATTTTTGAAGTTTTTTGTTGGATCATTTTGTATAGGAGAATAGGTGCCATTGTTATTCAATAAAGAAAGCATTTTTTGTTTATAGTCTTCATTTTTCATTAAAACAATTCCATTCCCTTTGTCATATTTTGTTATTACAAATTTTGTTTGTAGGTGTTTAAGTTTGGAGGTCAATTTTTTGTTTATATTATTTGATTTATAATTTTGTTTTAGTGTATTAGTAACTTCAAATCTAATATTAGCTGCCTCATTAGGGTTAAGAGTTTTGCATATTTCTTCTGTTTTTGAAATAATATCCAATTTTTTCTTTTTGTTTCAGATTTCCCCCCAAAGCATATTTTTAAACTTTGCTAAGCAAGTCTAGAACTTCATCTGAGATACCTTCACCTGTTTATTTCATGATGTTTTTTTTGGTTTTATTTCAGAGTTGAATACTTCATTTTTCTTTTCAGGGAAGAGGTTTTCATTAATAAAATCAATTTCTTTATATTGGTATAATAATTTTAGCATGTCATGTTTCTTTAAAATACCTTCTATCTTTTTAAATGCCTTTTTGAATTTTGTTTAGCAATGTAGTTTATTTTTATTTCAATAATATTTTTTATTTTTTCAAAAAGGTCGCTATCAATACTATCTGCAAGTATTTTGAGATTTGAATTTATAGCCTTAGTATTGAAATGAATATTTTTCCAATGAAATCTAATCTCTCCATTTATAAGATCAAGTGATAATCTTTTCAATTTTGAATCAGATTTTGGGAAATTCCATCTATTAATAATGAGAAATACATTAGGAATTACTTGATGCATTTTACAGAATTTAAGAAAATAGATTTGAGAAAAATAACTCACCCTTTTAATGCTATGTTTTCTCAACTTCTTGAAGTAGAGGAGAGCTTCAGATCCTGAACTCTTTAAAATAGAATCTTCAAGTGATGGCTTAGCATCAACATTGATATTCACTTTGGAATTCATTTTCTTCAGCTCATAGGAAGAATAACTTCTTAGGTCCATTGGAGTCAAATAAAATTGATAAGGCACAATTTATATTATAGATTATAAACACAAGGTAATAAGACCAAATCAAAATAAATAAATAGTGTGTGACGTTTCGGTAACAGCGTTGTTACCATCTTCAGACAAAAGTACTGAATGAGAGAATTTTACCCCAGCATGCTTTTAAATAGTTCCTGTTATCAAATGTGTAAACAAGATAACAGATAAGAAGATATTTATCTGATAAACAGATGGGATAAACACCTGATGATTATTATTCTTATAATTAAAAGTTTTTTCAATTATAATTAAAAGCATATCTCTAAATATCATTTATATTTCCTCTTTCTTCTATCCTGTTAATTGTAGCACATTTCTTTTGAATGAAAAATGCTTCTTTATAAATTGTCTCTTAAAATAATTTTCCTCATAATCTAGTATCTTTGTTTCTTTTAGGTTAAAATGTGACCAATTTTATGTAGGACAAACATCCAGAACTTTAAAAGAAAGAATGAAAAACCATGAATATGCTCTGAAATGGGATAAAATTGAGAATTCTGCACTTGTAGAACATAGAAAAATCACAGGACATAATCGGCTGTTACCGAAACATCACACACTATCCACACAAAATGATCCAACAAAAAACTTCAAAAATAAATTGAACACCATACTTAAAACCTGGAGAAAAAACAAATATATTAATTACAGGCTTTTAACCAAGTTGGAAAATTATGATGCACATGTGCCCAATATATATGGTGCTCCAAAGGTCCACAAGCCTAACTGTCCATTACGCCCAATAGTAAACAATAGACCTTCACCAACATATGCCTTGTCAAAATGGTTAGCACAACAATTAAAAATCTACCAATATTTTAATGAAAATGAATTTGTTAACTCCTATGTGTGAATTCAAAGAAGATATTATTGACATGAAGCTGAATGGAAATCAAAGAATTATATCTTTAGATGTTGAATCCATGTTTACTTCAATCCCTATACCCACAATTATGGATGCATTAAACCATGTGATAAAAGAATCAAAAATAAATAGTTTGCCAAAATCTGAATTTTTAATTGGAATAGAATTTTGTTTGAAAACAACATACTTTATTTATGATGACCAAATATATCTCCAAATGAAAGGTGCAACAATGGGTAGTCCAATATCACCAAACGCAGCTTGTATTACTATAGGCCAATTAGAAATAAAAGCTCTAAATTCACTTTAAAAAATGATGTTTATTATTTTAAAAGATATGTGGATGACTCCATTTTATTTATTAATCAAGGAAGTGAACAAAAATATTTGGATACTTTCAGCAATATATTGCCTGATATCAATTACTCTATGGAAGTAGATAACAACAAATCAATAAATTTCCTGGACATGAACTTATCATACAACAATAATAAGGAGAGCTTCAGATCCTGAATTCTTTAAAATAGAATCTTCAAGTGATGGCTTAGCATCAACATTGATATTCACTTTGGAATTCATTTTCTTCAGCTCATAGGAAGAATAACTTCTTAGGTCCATTGAAGTCAAATAAAATTGATGAGACACAATAATAAATTTGAAATTTTATGAATAAACTGTTGATATTTCTGCATATTTATACTTTACTCGATTATATTTCGAATATATTTTTATCCTTAAACATTTTATGGATATTAATCAT
This sequence comes from Cordylochernes scorpioides, assembly GCA_030710605.1. NCBI lineage: Eukaryota > Metazoa > Arthropoda > Arachnida > Pseudoscorpiones > Chernetidae > Cordylochernes > Cordylochernes scorpioides. The sequence continues at coordinate 22,386,030 of CP092875.1, forward strand.
AAAGACACACACACAGTAAAGTAATATATTCAATTCCTAGAGAGTAAATCAATTTATCGGTGGTGGTTAGAAAAGACTAATAAGAATGAACCACAAATGAAGACCAATGGTTATCTTCTGAAATATGGCCCCCACACATGAAACATTTGTTTTATTGTGCCTATTGCCCCGCATGACAAATACCCGGGGGTGGGTAAATAAAATTACGGCCTCCATAAAAATGTAAAAATTTATTGTTCAGCAAGAACAATACATCAATAAATAAGATCTTCCTCCCCCATCGGATTCAACAACGGCCTCCATGGTTTAATATTGAATAATATTTGGTGTGTCAGCGGAGAGTTACTTCCCTATATGTCAACACGACTGCCTTTTATTTATTTCCACCAAATAATAGCTGCAGTGTCCTCAATAAAATACGCCTCTTACTCCGATTTATTAGCGTCCTCTCTTTAAATTCATTTATTCTCAAATCTTTCAACGTTTTGTTGAGGAATTCAATGTATCTGGTTTTGTGCTGGGAACATTGAGATTAGATTATAATGTACGACTATATCAACCTACAATTTATCAGGCATCTCTCTCTGATCACATGAAAGATTGTACTTTTATAAAGATTTTTTACGGTGTTTTTATTTCCTTATTTTTTTAGTTTCATTTTAATGGTTGAAATGAGAGCGAGAATGATGTGTTTTTAAAAATTCGAACAAGTCAATACTTTAACTTTTCCATCGCAGAAAAGATGGTAAGAAAAATGTTTTATTTTGAAAAAATTGTTTTTCCGCAAAGAGTTTCGAAATGTATAAGAGTTACGTTATGTATATTAAATATCTTAATTAAAAATTAAATTTTAATTTTGGTGCACTTTTATTATAACGTAATATTTGTCAAAAATGTAAGGTAAATCATTTTTGAAAGGTTGGCAAAAAAAAGTAATTTTATAGAATAAAACAGAAATCTGTTGAATTTCTTTTTTAAATAACCTCCCTAATCTTAATTCTGTTTAAAACTTTGATTTTGAGAACCTTTTTAAAGTAAGTTTGATTTGATGGATCTCACAGACAAAATTTCTATTATCCCAATAATACACAATGGTTTAAAAATGTTGATAATTATACTATAACAAAAATAATTTTAGAGATATTTATGAATTTCTATTATATTCAAATTGAAAAAAAAAACAAATTTACAATAAAAAAGTAAGAGTATCGCTTTATCTAGTCCACTACTAGCTAATCTTCAATTATTTTGGTACAAAAGAGAATTCTCTCGAAACAAAGTTAACACTGGTTGCTACTCCGCTCTATGTAGAGGTTATATCATTATTTTAAACAATAAAAGTCTTTATATTAATTTTTAACAATTCAAATTATTTTAAATTTTATAGATAATAATTATACTCAATTTTGTATTTTTTATTTTTATTTTTGAATTAAAGAAATCAAAATTAATAGAAATTTCAACTTCCTAGATGAACCTAAACTTATAAGATATTACAAAGTATAAAGTATTTGATATAAATGATTAAATTTAACTTTCAAATATTTATTGAATACAAGGGAAATATTTAAAAAACTAGCCGAGTTACCCGGTCAACTCCCGGGTTTACCCGAAGTGCCTGTGAAGACATTAAGTGAATAGATTATGGCTTAAATTGTAATGGGTATATTATGATTTCTTAGAAGCAGCATTTCAAGTAAGGTTGAATGAAAAAAAAAATTTCAAAGCAAAGTCTATATATTCGGGCATATTCGAACACGGATAAATCCCAGGCATCCAGATTAGATCCCCTTGAAAAATTTCCATAAGGAATAAATTCTAATTTCAAGCGAAAATTAAATTACAATTAAATTAAAACACGAAATATCTACGATTATAAATTAATAAAATTCAAAATTCGAAACTATTATAGACGCGTATGATTCTTTTTAAAAATAAACAATATCTACTGCCCTTACAGCAATGTAAAAATTAATGGGAGGGCCTGGCTTATCAGTGGGGAACCCTCCCAGCGGTTTCGCCAGTTTAATCTACTATAGCCAGGCCCTCCCATTAATTTTTACATTACAGTAAGGGCAGTAGAAATTGTTTATTTTTAAAAATAATCATACGCGTCTAAAATAGTTTCAAATTTTGATAACAGATGGCGGGCTAATGCATCGTAATTAATAAAATTAAATAATACAAACGCACTTGTTTTAAAACATATCAATTTGGTGATGATGAATATATGAAGTTAAATTTACACCACAAAAAATATACGATTGAAATTTTAAATTTATTGAAAATAAATATAACAAATAATATTTAGAGAATAAAAATAATTTCGAATATAGAGATTGCTATTAATGATATTGGAATCATATAAAGGGTATATGACAGATAAAGTATGACACACGAAGCAAAAAATAATGAAAACTTTGGTTTATAGTTATCTATAAATATATGAGTATCTTCGGAAGAGTTTGTTTAATACTTTGAATATAAAACTCTAAAAATGTATTATCTATAGAGATAAATATTTTGACTTTTTGAAATTTTTGCTCGTAAAAATACGAAATAAAAATTCAAAACAAAATTATCCTAACAATCGTGACAAAGGTAATTAACAATTGAATTAGAAATACGATATGTATCTATCTTTACAAATTATTATAATTCAATAATTCAAACGCACACGTTCTGAAAACAAAGTAATTTGGTAATGATAAATAAATAATGTAGAATATGGAAGCAAAAAATCAACGAACGGAAAATAAAAAATATATATAACTACTAACATTTGGAGTATAAATATAAGCGTGACACATTAGTGAAAAATAACGAAAATGTTAGTATATAGATAGCTGTCATAATTTGTATATAATTGTATGCACCCCCGACCCACTATGCATGTACAATGTATGATTTTCAAAGATTTAATAAAGAATAAGGTAACTGGAGGAAAGAAAGTAGCAACAAGACATAGGAAGCAGGCAGTAAAGCGGACACAAGTATAAATAACTTGTACAGTCAATACTTCCTGACAGAGGCCGGACGTATCTGGTGACCGCAAAAGTTATAAAAGTAGAGAGACGCCCAATATTTCCGGACAGGACCGGACGTATTTGATAATCGCGGAAGTAAATAGAGTCGAACTAACACCCGATACTTCCTGACCAGGCCGGGCGTATCTTCCACCAAAGAAAGCCGCCGGTCCAATTAGGAAGCAATAACTAAGTAGGTCAACCAATAGAAAAACGGGCACGTTCCATCCTTCGACCAATGGGAAGGAAGACAACTCGTGGTGTTAAATCGAGAAGCAAGAATTGTCAGTAGTGCTTTGGCTCCCAAGGAGGTGACATCGGCTCTGGACCTCTCTCCCTCTGCTCATCCCGTAGCTAAGTACAATCACCACCATGTGATCAGATAATTAACAATCAAAACCCGCTCCGCCTTCTCAAGCTTTCTTTCCTCCAACCCAGTTGCCTTTTATTTTCAAACCCCATCACGTGTCCTGATTATTCCTAACTGTATGCTTCAACTTCCACTCAAACGACTGCGTTTCAACCAATCCTCACCATTCAAATCGAACAACAAGAAATTCCGCAACGATATTGTCACAGAACGGATAAGTCGACAGGATATATTGCCACATAACTTGAAGAGTCGACAGGATATATTACCACATAACTATGTATAGTTCAGTATCTTTGGAGGAGATTGCTTAAAATTTTACAATTAAAACTCTGTGAAAAATAGTACAAAAGTGAATTTGTACTTGGACCAGGTAGATAAATTAAGAAAAAAGTCATTACCTGATCGTGCAACTGAAAGTTGCTGATGGCTTGCGCCATCTATCGGAATAAATATCACTAATCGTTGATTTTTAATTATTCCAGAATTGGCCAAATACCGTTTCTCATTTAATCGGGAAAAGCTAACCACGTACGTGTTTTCTGGAATAATTAAAAAGCAGCGACTAGTTGATATTTATTCCGATAGATGGCGCAAGCCATCAGCAACTTTCAGTTGCACGGTCAGGAAATGCCTTTGTTCTCAATTAAAACTCTGTTTGTGTATTATCTATATAGAAGTTGTATACCATGGGAAAATATACAATAAAATTGGAACTAATTTATAAACAACAATAAAAATCTAAATAAAGAATTTCTGAACATTGAATCTAACCAATAATTAATTTTCAAAATATTATATATTTTTATCCATTAAAATACCATTTTAGAATCATATTCCCTTATAAATTTGATTCCATTAATTTTGAGACTTTTTTTTACTAAACTTAAACTTTTTACTTTTGAAAAGAAAAAGTTTGATTTTCTCCTTTTTAAAATACTATTCATTTATATATACATTTTTATTTTAAAAAATAGCAATGACAAGGTAAATTTTAATTATATACAATATTGAATTTGAGTATGCTAATACATTTCAACAACAATTTTGTAGAAGAGAATCCTTAATTTAATAACTCTAGTACACAAAATGAAAATAAACTTCTCCTCCTCGAATAAACAAAACATATTCTGGGTTAACCTTCTGTGCTGATTAACGTGGTATCAATTTTTGTTTTTTTTCGATTATCTCAATTTCTCAAGTTATGTATATAATGCCTTTTACCCATGATATTCATCTATTGGAGGAAAAGTTATGCCATTAAACTTATTACTATATAAATAAATGCGCCAAAGATGTGCAAATGAAGAAACAATATTATACATATATGTGGCAATATAGTGATAATGTGGGGAGAGAGAAATAAGGAAAACCACAAGTTTGGAAGATGGGACCCAGCAAACCGAGAGAGAGAGAGGGAGCGCTTGCGACTGCCACTGCGGAACGACCGTTTGTTTGTCCCCCCCCCCCCTGACTATCCAAAAATAGTCCTGCAGGGTTCCAAGAATGGCATGTGGTCATTGGTTCAACATGGCCGTAACTTAGTTGTTTTCTATCTACATCTCTCTCTCGTTTACTGTAGGTTTACTTTATTATTCCTGTAAGAGCATATATTATGACATATATGATGTGTATATATTTTACTTCAATAAATGCCCTTAGATATATATATTTATCAAACTACTTACATTATCCATATAGATTTTCATATATATATATGTGATATCTTGGGACCTCTGGGACCAGTGTTACCTGATGCTAGACGAACCTCGATGTCAACTCTACCGTGCAGTCGTGGTGGAAGGCGACACAGCTGGGCCAAAGGTGAAATAAACAAACAGAGATTCCACTAAAAGCGTCTGACGTCAAGAAGGAATGGGATGAGGAGAGAGAGATTTTAGAGCAAGTGTTACCGTTGGAATCCAAGCGAAGACTGGCAATTCTAGGGCCTCGATTTAACACCACGACCTTGCTGCTTTCTAATTGGCTGACCTATTTAGGTGATTCTTTCCTAATTGGTGGGACTTTTTCACGTGGTAGTGGGCTATTGGTTGACCTACTTAGGTATTGTCTTCTGATTGGGCCGGGCTTATCTCTTTGACGGAAGAAATACGTCCGGTCTTGTTCCGGAAATTGGGCGTCTCTCAAACTTTTATAACTTCTGGTCACAAGATACGTCCTGTCTTGTCCGGAAATATTGGTTTAAACTTAGCTCGCAGGGTGTCCGGGGTCAGAAGGTTAACTGTGGCGTTATTAATAATTATGTTCTCTTCTAGGCCTACCTCTTAGGTTTGACTTCTACGATCCTCTAAGCCTGATTTGTTTTAACCTTAACTTTCTCCTGTCTCTCTCCATTCCTTCTATCTGTACAGTTGCAATACTTTATTAGATTCTTACGCGGTACAGATTGATGTTAGTTGAGGCTTTCTATGTGCAGTACATAAGAAGTTATATACAGTCATGGGGTGGAACATGTGGTAGTGGATATTTAGACTATTTACAACAATTCCATGGTCTTAAATCATCACAGATGGCCCCGGATGTGAGAGGGTTCATATGGAGGGATTTAAGAGAGCGGAATAGGAAGACTGTTATTAAGGAAGTAATTTTTTTAGAAATTAATTAAAGTGAGTTGGTATATAACATGGGGTTGATTTCGGTATATCCATAAGAGAGAATAAAGCATAAACAACTAATATTAAACATACAAGTAAAAATAAAAATATGAATAAAATATTTAATAGAGAACATATAATGATTATTGGTAAAAATATAAATGATTGGATGGGAAAATCATGATCTCTTCGTGATGGGCGTTAGAAAGGGTTGAGGGGTTAGTTATTACTTGGTTGAGGCAATGTCACTTTGACTCAAGTCCCAAACCATTTAATGTGCACGGCGCGGAGAACCTAGGCCATGTTTCACATGTAAATTTAAGGACCGAATAAAGTTACAGTACCACAATCGAAAAGTAAGATAAGGGTGATTGTTATGGGTTTTAGTAATTAGTCGTTAAGACGTACGCATGCAGGATAAATGAGGGCGAAGATCAGTGACCAGAAATCAAAGTTTTAATTAGAGTCGTCAGGGGCTTAGCGAGAAAAAGAGTAAAATAAAAAAAAAATGTGCCAGCGTGTGGCATGAGAGTGCCCTGGAATAAAAAAAAAATACAATTTGCACGTATCCAAGCCAGAAGTTGGGAGAAGGTAAATCTGGGGGACGATGTGTCAAGATTGTTAATTACGAAATCAAAGGAGGTCAAGTCTAGCCTGCGAAGGAGTTAAAAGTTCCTGCGGAAAAGGAATGTTAGTAATTCTTAAGAAGTAACCTTTAAAGTGGTTGTTTAAGAGGTTATTGAAGATTGCCCTGTTTTTAGATCATGATTTTTAGTTTGATTATAAAGGAATATATCATTGAGATATGAAATGGCGAAAGTAAGGCTTTGCATATAGCGTTAAAGGATTTGAAAAATCGAAAATAGAATTGCGAAGTTAAATGCAAAGTAATCTTTAAAAAAAAAAGTAAAAATAGTGATGATATGATACAAAGATTAACACACTACAGCAGTATATAAGGGGTAATAGAAAGTGAAAATATTAAATGAAAAAAAAATAATGAGCAATAATATACTCGATAGCATTGACATGGTAGCGGAAGGTGAAACAATGTAAATAACATCTAATTTATAAAGTGAGAAAAAATATAAAATGATAAATGCAAATTAGTGATGTAAACATGAAATATAAACTTGAGATTATTAGATATGATATGAAAGATAAAATATAAAGTTGATTATAAAATAGAGTCATAAAGCAAAAGTAAATAAGTTTTGGTAAAGAAAAATAAAAAAAGACAATAATCTAAACTAATTGGTTGACGTAAAAAAAAAACAATTATAAGAGCTATATAATGATTATATAAAGGATATTAAAATGAAAAATTTTTACAAAATGTTCATCGAGAAGGAAGAGCAAGTAAGATTGTATATAGAAATTATATATCGTGAAAGAATGGAAAGTTGTAGGCCAAACGTAATGTTCCTGATTTTTTTTTTTTTGGATGGGTAGAGAGAGCTTTAAATTGTCCTCGATTGATATCTTTGGTCTTGTTGGCCTAAGTTGTTCTAACTTATCGAATTTGTTTTAAGTTTGATGCGACTCGTGGATCACATTGTTTCTAACTGTGAAACTCATCGAGTCCTAATGTTGTCGATTTTTTGTTTAAACTTATGTGTGTGTGTGTGATTTTTGTAAGTAAAATGTTGTCTTTGGCACGCACTAATATTTAATTTAATAGGTGGCGAAAGTTCATTAGAGAACACGGGGTGGCGACGGATGTAACAAGATGTCGGCTGTTTGTTTGCTCGGGGGGGCGAGGGGGAGCGAAGCTATTTTTAATGCGATTCCGGATGTAGGTCAGGGAGGCCTTTTGCGAGGCTGCTTGCTTTCTTTCAACTTATTGGAAGTTAATTCGAACTACGTTCGGAGATATTATTTCTAAAATTGTAAACACAAAAGCGTTTTGATTTGTCACTTTTGGTGAAAAGCGTTATGGGATTGATATAGGGAGAAACAGAGGTTGAATTATTCCGTGTGTTCAATCATTTGTTAGATTTGTGTTTGTATTTCGAAAATTCGGATATTGTATCTGTTATTAAATCGAATGGTTTTTGGCGGACTTAGTAAAAATGTTATTCAATGATATCAGGTTAGAATTGAGTGAAATTGCGACTATCGACGTGAACAATGTGTGGTTAAATAAATGTGTCACAGGCGTGGTGAAGGCGTCTTTGGCCTGAAAATTGAAAGAGTTTAGTGGTGTGGTGCTGTGACACGAAGCGAAAAAATTGTAAATGAAAAGGTATCACGTGAAGTCTTTGTTTTGTACAAAATCTAACCTGTTACACTAAGAATAACAAATTTACTCAAGTCATGGGTGCTGGTTGTACGAACATATCTAGAATTTTTATATTATTAGTGGATATGACACGTTTAATGTGAGAAAAAAAAAAAGATTGTGTGTGTTTAGTAGGGCGACGTTCTAAAGCTTGTGTGGCTCGAAATTTGATTTGGGTGTGAAGTCGCGCATTGAAAATTGTCGTCAATTGGAAAAAGTTATGTGATAGGGTGTTGTTTATTTTGTTGAGAGCGATTTGTCGATATTTAACTATGCGTGTAAAAGGAAGGTACGAGGGAGTGTAGTTATGTGGGAATTTAACGATTGGAATAGTTTTGGAAGGCTGTGATTTAAGTTACTTCTGTCCAAAGATATGAAAGAAAAGGACATAGGGGCGTTGAAAATGGGATTAGGAACATTACAATAAGATTAAATAAGAATGTTGGAGTTCACCACGTGTGAGCAACTCGTTCCAGGAGGGGAAAATTTAGAAAATGGGACAGTTGTATTAACCTGTCCATGGGACACGTGTTGCTTGCACGAGGTGAATTTGTACAAGGTAGTTGGTAGAGGTACATTATCTTGATACAGGAGTAGCTGAGAACAGTTTATAATTAGTAGAAATCGTTTTATGGAATTAAGGAATAAAATGCCAAAAGGCATGGGTGTATCGATTATATGGAATTTTAGATTCTGCGTTATATTACCTATTTTTTAAGATCAAAAAGATATAATCTATGGTGAAAATATTGTTAGCTATGGCATTAATAGTTAAGTTAAATGGATGGACAGGTATTTTCTTTTACAAACTGATTTCTATTATTTTAAAAGTATTCTGCCTAATTATAGCGATAGGTGCTCCTGTATAAAGTAGTAGAGGTAGGTTTACATTATTGGGCAGTTCCGCTCGAACGAGCAATTGTTCAACATAAGGTATAGAAGGAGGAACCTACTGTTGTGCTGTCTTGTATGTCGGGACAGGCCTGGTCTGTTGTCATAGTTGGAGGTTCCTTGGGACAGTCAGAGTTCATTGTTTGCGCTGGGCTCGTGGTTTAGAGATGGTCGGGGGAGCAGGTAACATACGCTCGCGTGTTGGTAACTCGGAGGGGCGCTTGCAGGAGGTCTGGTGGCTTTTTCAGACTTGTAGAGTATTGTAGTTGGGCCCGATCTGCTTGGGCGTCGTAGTTGGTGAAGAAGCTTTGCGCCTTGTACGAACCATCGTAGCGATTCCACCTCTCGCGATGTCCGGTCACGGCAGAAAGCTGATGTAGCGTCGTCGTCAACCTCCCTAGGACATCTGACACCGGCGGCGGGGGTGTGACGTCTTCCTGGCTGGAGACAATTTCCTGCGTCCTACCGAGAGTGTTTTCTTTCTTCGGAAAAGTGGGGCTTCCGCCACTTTCGTAGTCGGGATCGGACTTCATGGGCTCCTTTGAATCCTCCTCTCTTCCCTGTTCCATCTTTCTGTACAGACAGTGGTCTACTTGCTTACTTGTACCTTGGCGTCCACTATCCTGTCGACTCTTCGTTACGGGGGAGTCTGTGATATCTTGGGACCTCTGGGACCAGTGTTACCTGATGCTAGACGAACCTCGATGTCAACTCTACCGTGCAGTCGTGGTGGAAGGCGACACAGCTGGGCCAAAGGTGAAATAAACAAACAGAGATTCCACTAAAAGCGTCTGACGTCAAGAAGGAATGGGATGAGGAGAGAGAGATTTTAGAGCAAGTGTTACCGTTGGAATCCAAGCGAAGACTGGCAATTCTAGGGCCTCGATTTAACACCACGACCTTGCTGCTTTCTAATTGGCTGACCTATTTAGGTGATTCTTTCCTAATTGGTGGGACTTTTTCACGTGGTAGTGGGCTATTGGTTGACCTACTTAGGTATTGTCTTCTGATTGGGCCGGGCTTATCTCTTTGACGGAAGAAATACGTCCGGTCTTGTTCCGGAAATTGGGCGTCTCTCAAACTTTTATAACTTCTGGTCACAAGATACGTCCTGTCTTGTCCGGAAATATTGGTTTAAACTTAGCTCGCAGGGTGTCCGGGGTCAGAAGGTTAACTGTGGCGTTATTAATAATTATGTTCTCTTCTAGGCCTACCTCTTAGGTTTGACTTCTACGATCCTCTAAGCCTGATTTGTTTTAACCTTAACTTTCTCCTGTCTCTCTCCATTCCTTCTATCTGTACAGTTGCAATACTTTATTAGATTCTTACGCGGTACAGATTGATGTTAGTTGAGGCTTTCTATGTGCAGTACATAAGAAGTTATATACAGTCATGGGGTGGAACATGTGGTAGTGGATATTTAGACTATTTACAACAATTCCATGGTCTTAAATCATCACATATATATATATGTCATAATATATGCTCTTCCAGGATTAATAAAACAAACCTACAGTCAACGAGAGAGAGATGGGCAGCTAAAGCGAGACACTTTAGATATCACGACATTCCAAAGGGGGGGGGGGGCAAAAGGGGGCCGCCCGTCAACACCTGGGGACAGATAGCCGGGGGGTGACCACACACGACAAACGGCCGTTCAGCGCATAGAACCTCGCTCCCTCTCTCTCTCTCGGCTGCCTGCCTGGGTTATTGCTCTACCAACTTGTGGCGTGATTATTTCCCTTTCCCCACCACATTATTACCACTATATTGTCACATTGGAAGTCGACAGGATAAGACCTGGCCGGGAAACAAATCCCTCATATACCAGAGTATGAAGTAAACAAGAAGCAATACCACGATGATCGAACAAACCCACAACCAAGTTCCACAAGAACCAACGACCGACTCTACTGTAGCCGCTTCCCTTCGAACTCTCACCCTCTGTCTCGACCAACTTTTAAACCGTGAGTCTGAAGAAGCAATCACCTACGACGGAGATGAACCTGCCGCACACTTCTTCTCACAACTTGAGTCTCAGCCGAACTTCCACAACTTAGAGCCAGCACGCCAAGCTCGAAAGGCTCTATCATCACTCCGTGGCGAACCTCGCAAAATTGCACAAGACTTAGCTCTACTCAATAAGACTTATGAGGAGGTCAAGGAGTCACTCTGCGCCGTCTATCCCCGACGCCCTAGCTTCACTCTTCAAGAGTTCTATGAACTTAAATGCACATCGATGGCCGAGATCGAGACCTACTACAAGAACAAGGTCCGAATAGGATTGGCGATCAACCTCCCTAAGAGTGCCATCGTGCAAGCACTATCCAACGGTGTGCCACGTAACTATGGCAACCTTTTAAAGATGGCACAACCCTCGGGACCAGAAGAATGGTTGTGCTTAGCCCAACAGCTGACCTACGAAGGGGATAACACCAGCACTAAAGCTGCCCAACAACGATCACCGCCCCAGAGCAGAGCACCTTCCACCACCGTGGACAAGACCCCATCATATCCTTGCCGTTACTGTGGCGGACAATACTGGCACGCACAGTGTCAGCATCGAGGGCCCTACCAGCGGACTTTTCGGACCTTTACACCTGCGGTCCACAGCGTCGAGCAACCCCAAAGATCGACTGGGCCTGCAGGTGTCTACGAGACCGCAGCAACGACGAGCTCGGGAGAAACCAAGTAATGCCAGCTTCGGCAGCAGAACTCCTCCGAAGCTCAATGAACCTACCTGCACCCTAAACCATCATACGCCTGTAAGTGCAATTATTTTAACCCCTATCATTCATTCTTTAAAGATGCCATTCCTAATTTACTCTGGAGCCAATGTTTCCATAATTAGTTTAAACCAATTTGAATATATTAAAAATGTTAATAGTTTCATTTGTTCCACCCCTATTAACAATGATGTTATTATCCGTACTATATCTAGTAATGCCAAACCAATCGGATTAGTTACCTTACCAATACAATTTAATAATTTTAATTTTAATGAAACATTTTATATTTTAAATTCACCCCTTGAACATGGTATCCTATCTATTCATGTTATGCAATTCTTAAGATTATCAATAGATTTTCATAATCAATTGATACTTCAAAATAGTGTTCCAGTACCTAAACATTTGTACCATTTTGTATGTGACCTTCCCACTTGTAAACACGGCTCGCGAATAATAACTTCTAACCCTAAACAACCCATAATTCACTCGGTTAACTTAGGCGTTGACAATTTTCAACCTCCACGTGAGCCTTACTTACAAACAACCCTTAGTAATATTTATCAACCTTCCCCTGAATGCCCCTCTCACCCTTACAACCTTAATAGCCTTCCTACCAGCCCATGCGCCTCTAGAGAATTAATGATTGAAGAATTTATCGAACAACGCCCAGAACTGACTATCCCTTATCAGCAAATATTGTATTCTTTTAAAGATATTTTCCCTATCAATAAATTCAATGTATTACCATTCAACATAACCCCTGTAAAACTCAAAATTATTTCCGATAAGGTTATTTCCCTCCGACCATACCGAACTCCCTATGCCTACCAGAAGGAAATTCAGGACCAGATATCTCAACTTCTAAAACATGACATAATCACCCCTCCTCTAGCCCATATTCCTCTCCTGTGACACTCGTTCGCAAACGCGATAACACCATGCGTCTCTGCATTGACTTCCGTCGCGTGAACGAACTAGTACCCTCGGATTTGCATCCTTTGCTATTGATAGAAACGGTACTTAATAACCTGTCGAAAGCCAGAGTATTTAGCACCGTTGACATAAGCAATGCATACTCTAAAATCCCCATCGCGGAGGAGAGTCAACCACTACTCTCTTTCGTGACTCAACAAGGGCAATATAATTTCAAACGCTTACCCTTTGGATTCAAATCAGCACCCCAAATTTTCGAACGTGTGATTACCCAGTTGATTCACAAACACCACCTCTCTTTCATAGCCCATTATTATGACGACTTCGTCATTTTTACTGACTCCTCAGAACAACACCTTACGCACCTTCGACTTTTCTTTAAATTCTGTTTAGAGGAAAATCTCCAACTTAACCTTAAAAAATGTAATTTTTATCAAAATGAAATAGATTTTCTCGGCTACCACATCACCGCAGGGACTTACACACCTAATATTAAAAATACCGAAATCATCAACGCTATTAGAACCCCTATCAACATTAGAACCCTACAATCATTTTTAGGAGCCGTCAACGTATATCATAAATTCATCCCAGAATATGCTAGACTTCGCCACCCCTTAAATCAATTACTAAAAAAGAACGCCAAATGGCTTTGGAGCCCGAATTGTCAACAAGCCTTTGATAAATTGAAGCAACACCTCGCAACACAACCTGTGTTATATCTATTTCAAGAAGGGCTCCCATGCCAGGTCTATTGCGACGCTTCCACGCAGGGCATCGCAGGTGTACTCAAACAAGTACATCCTGACGGTAACATCTACCCTGTACAATATTACAGTCGCGCGTTGCGTTCCTATGAGCGTAATTACACTATATCTGAACTGGAGTGCTTAGCCATTGTAGAGTGCGTTGACAAATTCCGAGTGTACCTCCTAGGTACAAAGTTTGTCATCTACTCGGATCATCACGCCTTACAATGGCTAAAGACCATAAAAGACCCCACCGGACGCCTCTTTCGTTGGAGCCTTCGACTCTCAGCTAACGACTATGAGGTCAAATACCTCAAGGGCTCGCGTCAGTACGAGGCGGACCTACTCTCCCGTAACCCTTTCTGCGGATTCCTATCCCCAGGTCAAATAAAAGATCATCAGGGCGAATTACGGAGGGACACAAGCTATATCCTCAATGACAAGGACCTTATGACCATCACACGACGGGGTGTCACTAAAATAATTGTTCCACCATCACTCCGTGGCACCCTACTACAACGAGCCCATCGCGATTTCAATCACCCCGGCATTTCGCAGATGACCAGACTGATCGCAGCCCAATACTATTGGGACGGCATGACAAATGACATCAGGACACATGTAAAAACCTGTTCAGTATGTCAATTAGTCAAACCACCAAAAGGACCTATCTACGGAGAATTGGGACAACTCCCCCCAGCGGTCCTGCCGTACGAACTAGTGTCACTAGATACTATTTCTGGATTCGCGAAATATGGAAATTCTCAGACCTTCTTACATGTCGTAGTGGACCATGCCACACGGTACGCGTGGGCATTTCCATCGCGGTCCACCAGCATTCTCACCTATACCCAAGTGATTAAAAAGGTGATGCAGTTTGGTTCTCCTAAACGACTTTTGACGGATAGAGCTCCTGCCTTCACTTCTCCGAAATTTCGTAGATTTTTGATTAGACATAACATTGGCCAACTTCTCACGACAAGCAACAACCCTCAGGCCAACGGATTAAGTGAACGACTAAACGCCACGATTACTGGCAAACTTAAACTGTTGCGCCTTAACAACCTAAGACGGCCTGGACCAAACTACTACCTCAGGTCCTTCAGGCTTATAACCATACCCCACATTCTGTGACCGGGTTTCCACCGTCATACCTTTTGTTAGGTAGTTTCCCGCTACAACTATCCGAGCATGTACAAAACTACCCAAAAATCGACGACGCCAGAGAATTGGCCTATCAAAGGACACACGAACGACACTTACGCGACAAAGCGAGATTCGACCAAACACATAGAGCTTCCGATTTTGAAGTAGGCGATCTCGTTTTGGCAAAAACATACCACCATCCAGATACCGGTAAACTGGCACCTTTCTTCTCAGGACCTTATGAAATACTGGAGATAATTTCCCCTCAAATCGTACGGATCAACCGCTCCAACCCACCTCTAAGTCGTGAGACAGATACAATTCATGTCAACAAATTAAAACACTATACGGAAAACGAACAATTTATTTCACCGCCCGTAAATGATCGAGACCAACCTAAAAATACCTTCAATTTCCCATATAAACACTTCAATCACACTCTAATCCATACTAAAACGGCTATTAACTCACGAAAGCAACATGACTACACTTACAATCAAGATGATCAAAGATATTTGAACCGCTTATCACCTGAAATCTTTACCAATTACTAACCTGACAACGAGACTTTACGAACCCAGTAGTATCTAAATAATTAAGGTAGAAAGGCCCAGGGTAAGTTTCCCCTTACTCTGTCCGCCTATATTCTACCTTTGCATCTAGAACTATTTTATCTTCGAAAATTAAATATAAGTCCATTCGACTTCCTCACCTACACACGGGACTTTCCCCTCGGACTCGCTATACAAGTAACTGCATAGATAAGGTAGAATTGCCCAGGGCAAGTTTCCCCTCGCCCTGTTCGCCAAGGTTCTAACATTGTATGTAGTTTTATATTTACCTCAGTCCTGAGCTCACACAATTGCCAACCTCAACCTCATTTCTCGTACTCTACACCTATAGCATAGAAAGCCCATGACAAGTTTCCCCTTGCCATGTCCGCCTGAAAAATAGCTTAAAGTGTAGAGTTCCCCAGTCTTAATGATCTTCAGAATTTCATCATATGTATGTGACTCTTCTTCCCCTTGTTCACACTCCTCAATATCATTTCCCTTATAGTACATTAGATTTTGTTGTATATAGCCTTTTATAACCTTGATATTTTCAAAGATTTCCTTAAGTGTCAAACTCTCCGGTGTTGTAAAACTGCTTGTAAATAATATTTACTTGTGTACTATACAATATTTTATTTACATAAAACTATGTCACCATTACCTTAACTAATTTCAACTGTAAATTTTGACAGTTGCAGGAGTTCTCACAGATATAGGGTGATAATCTTTTGTCCATTTCTCCGTAGGTGCATTGAATAAAAACTTGATATTTTGGTTGTGAATAATATTATAAATACCTTTTTTAGAAATGTTGATATCATCTAGTTTGCATATTTTAATTATGTCCAAATAGGTAAGATTAGCTCTGGAAAGTCCCAAAATATAACCTCTTATGAAAATATTATATTTGAAGGGCATTTTTTAAAATAACAAAATATATGTATTGCGTGTTGGAATTAGCTTAAGCCTTTTCGAATTCCACGTTGTTGATTTTTTTAAAATAAAGTAATACGAGGGTGAGTAGAAAAGTAAGGTCTCCTATTTTTTTTTTTCATATAAAAACACATTTAAGCACAACATTTTATACATCATTGGAATGGTTGGACACTTTGCTATTTTTCTACATCGTCGCCTTGATGCTCAATCACTTTTTCATCCTGTCAACCAACTTTGTAATTCCGGTGTTGTACCACTCTCCCTCCGCCTCTTTGAGCCACTTGTCGACCCACCTGGCGGACACCTTTCTGTAGCCGAGGGTCTCAGACACAATCTTGTGCACGGAGAAGTGGCTGCAATCTTCATTCAGGCCATCCTCGATTTCTTCAAGGGTTATCCGCCGGTTTGCGCGCACCATTTCGTCGATTCGAGCCACGGTTGATTTCGGCAAACTCGGCCGCCCAGACCGCTGTTCATCGTGGACGTTTATCCGCCCCTCGTTAAACTCCCGGCACCATTTCCGCACATTTTTGATGTCCATGCACTTCTCACCATACACTTCCACTAACGGACAGTGAATTTCGACCGGAGAATTATTTTTCGCATTTAAAAAGCGTATAACTGAGCGCAACTCGCACTTGGAGGGAGAGCTAAGGAGAAGCTTCATCGCGAATAGGAGAGCGCCATTCAAAAAAAAAAAAAAAAGCAAACGGTGACAGAGATGAAGAATTAAGAACGCAAGACGCTCGTAACTGTATATAGAATAATTGCATTGAGCAGGATTTATTTTTTTTTAGAGAAAAATGCTATTGGTTTCCATGTATTTTTGTCAAGCTGTTGGAGAACTGATCCAACTGCTCGATCTGAATCATCTGTACAGAGTGAAATAGGCAGTTCAGCATCGGGGTAAGCTAACAGTGCTGTATTAGCTAGGGCTAGTTTACATTGTTCAAACTGAACTTCAGCTTCTTCAGTCCATTTAATTTCGCTTCTATCTTTTTTCTTGGCACCCCTCATGAAGGATTGCCTGAGTCTCTGCTGCATTGTTCAAAAAGCTACGATAAAAGTTTAGCATTCCCAAAAATATGCGTAATTCATGAGAGAGAACTGTTTTAGTTTCTTATATTCTAAAATAGCTTTAACCTTTGTTGGGAGAGGTTTCACACCGTGAGAGGTAATTAGGTACCCTAGAAAATCAATTTCCTGTACCAAGAATTTAGATTTAGAAATATTGATTCTTAATCCATAGGAATCTATTCTTCTGAATAAGGTTTCAAGGTGGCTGTAATGCTCTTCCTTCGTTGGCAAAAACACAATAATTCATTAGGAACAATTTAGGGTTTTTTTAGGGATGTGCTTAAAAGGGATGTACGAAATGCCTGTTTCATCCCTTTTTTTGTCCAGATATTGATACAGATAAACAACATTATTCCATTTTCACTTGCCAGGTATTTTAAATAAAATTTGTGGTTTTAAGGTTTTACACTAAGGAAATAAATGTTCAACAGAATTTTATGAACGTGAGTCCAGAAACGCCTAGGACAGGGGTCGGTAACCTGCGACTCGCGAGTCACATGTAGCTCTTTGGATGAGTGTAGTATTCGCATTAAAACCTTTTATTTATGCGAGTACTATTTATTGTTGGAAAGAAAAAAATTCGTGGCTCGTTAAAAACTTTGAAATTTTGCAAATTGTAATTTTTGATTCTTTCGACTCAAAAGACCTCTATCTAGGACTATTGTTAGCACGTTTTCTTTGAAGTTTCTTCTAGAAAGAACGAGCTGACTCAATTCGATTAATTTCAAACAACAAAAGAGAATTACATTACGATTTAATGCGATTTAGTTGTATTTATAACACAAAAGAAAACAGAAAAAGAAAAAAAACAAAACAAAAAAATGATGATAAGTAGCAATAAAATTCTATGAATATGAATTATAATTAATTAATAAAATACAATAATAATAATAATAATAAAAAAACCTAACAACTATATTATTGGTGCGACTTGAAAAGACTTACATCAGTCAATATTCCAATCATCCTTCTACTGAACACGGCATCACTAAAGATAACTCTGACAAGTAGATGTAAGAAGACGCTAGAATTAAGGTCGGTTGTCACTTTATAAGTTTTTGCTAGTGCACCAAAACGCACAAAAGCTTGTGTTTCAATTGACTCGCTCATTTTTGCTACTGCCATTTTTTTTATACATTACAAAAATTACAGATTGGTGATATTTTCTTTCAGAGCCTTCTTAACCTAATTCTGCTAGTCACTTAATTCTGTTTTCGACTAAATCATATCTAATCTGATCATTAAAATTCACCCTTTATATAAAAGCTATTGCGTGTACTCGTTATTGCAATTAAGACTTTTTTATAAAATTTTTGAACATTCAAACAATAATTTAGAGATATATTGATATTAATTGAATACCTCACAAGTGCTTATTCAAAATTTCATTGTGCTATTCCGTTAAGCAGCGCTCTCGTTCTATTCAAAAGAACCTTAAAATTTGGATCATTTTCCACAAATCTTATACATTATTATATACCAAAAGAGACAGCTCTCCAGTTGAAATGGTTTTTAGTTCGTCACTCGTGTATAGACAACGGTGCCACAGCACCAGTTTTAAACAAAGCCAATCTGTGTTCCATGGTGTCGGGCTATGACCCTCATGTACAGAGGCGATTACGTTATCACAACATCCTACGATAGGAGAAATGAAATCAGTCGAATTTTCCAAAAAGTGTCCAAGCAGCTAAAGTAGCAGAGCCTATTTTCAAGTCAGAATACAAAATGTGTGATGAACTAAAATGCATTTATTTAATGCATTTGAAAGAACTAACCGGGAAAGGTGCCACCTTTGGTGCATGATAAAATCCTCTCACTCTACACAGACTACTTTATATTATAAATATCAATGTTTTAGAAATAGAGCAATCCATATCTGAATTTTAGTAAATAAAAATACATTTATTGGATTAAAAAATATTTATATGCCAACATAGGGGTTGACTGAACGCCAACCCTTGCCAAGACATTATATTTCGAATAAACAAACTCTCTCTCTCAGCGCCACATAACGTCTTTATAAACTACAGTTGGAATAGTTTTAAAACAAATACAAAAGATATTAGTGGGGAGGGGATTGATTTCATTTTAAAAACATGAATCAATCCCCCACCCACCCTTTTTTATTTTTGCAAAACTATTTCAACTGTAATTTGATGACGCTATGTGGCGGCGAAAGTTTGATTTTACAAAATGTGATGCCTTGACAAAGATTGGCGTTCAGCCAATCGAAAATAAATCTTTATATTTAATCAAATACAGACTATTTATTACATAAATATTATAATGTGTGTTGTTCAGTATTCACATACCTTTTCAATCTTCTTAATATGAAATTCGAATTTATTATCATATTAGACTTTTTAATATAAAAACAGCATATTGTCGAAAGAACATCTGTGAGTTATAAATATATGTATCTCCAGTTAGCGTTTGTAAAACGTCCTAGATATAGAAGAAATAAATTTATACACATCGGTTTAAAACGAAGTAAATGTATATAGAGCGATTAAACTAAGAAAATACAAGCAAACTATTTTACCAATGCCCGCTGTGTGAAAGAGACGTCCACATGATTTATTTATAGAGAGCAAGAGAGAAAGAAGCGATCAGCCAAATATAAATTACCCAGAGAGAGAGAGAGAGAGAAAAAGAGTCCCCAGAGTTGAGAGAAGAACAGATCCCCGCGAGTCGCGCCACGGCGTTAGGATGACAGCTCCATCATTGTTGATTGATGAGAAAGAACCTTCCTGATGACAGCTCGTGCGTCCATCAATTATTGCCATCTATTGATTAATGGGGAGATATAGTGCTGATGAGGCTCCCATTGATGCCCGATTGATGACACTCCATTAATATTTCCGATAGAATCTACCTATCCTCAACTTATGTGACTCAGGGATATGTCTACATAGTGTGCGATTTTTATTCAAGATATATTCAATCAGTTAGGTTTCAGAGAAGGGATTTGTTATCCCCTAATTTTCAGCATTTTTCCGCATCTTTCTTCAACACCTATTGCCCCATTTATCTATTCTAAAATTATTTAAGGCGACATGAGGGAAAGGAATTTTGGTTTGAATAATCTTGTGAAAAATGTTCTTGATGAATTAATATATAAAATATCGAAAGACCTTGAGCAATATGTTTCTTTATTACGAAAGCAGGCTATTTTTGGAATAAAGAAACATATTGTGCAAGGTTTTTTGATATTTTATAGAAGTAAATCTCAATTTTGGTATATATCTGAATGAATATATATATCAATATATATTGAAATATGTAATTTAAAAATAGAGCAATAAAAGAGAAGGGAATAACAATAAAATACAGCTGTTCTCTTATTTTCCTCGCTGAGACCTTGTGAATAAAGCACGTATATTGCTATATAAATAATAGTTTCACCGTGTAGTATAAACATATAAGTACAAGATACCAAATAAATCAATGCAGACAGATTATTGAAATTAACAGATAAATTTCGAAAAAAATGATATTATGTTTTATAGAACATGTAAAAAAAAAATCAATTTCCTTGTGTATCCAAACTTGTGGAATGTGATGAATATATGGAAATAAAGAATATTAAATTGTCTTAATGAAATCATTCAACGTAAGCAATAAACAGTTATAAAGAATAATGGCGGAGAAACGGAGGAGTGTTACATCGAAAAAGACACAGAGTGAGGGGGCAGGTTGCCTTCTATATTAATTTAATCTTTATAATGACATGCTGGACTTGACGATGAGACAGGGGTCGTGAAAAAATGGGAGGTGTAAATATAAATAATCTTAGAGGTATTTTCATTTCGTGAAACTAAGATGATTTGAATAAGTAAAGAACTTACAAACAACTTGTTTACATATTATGATATTATAAAATCTAAATACACCCTTCGATAGATTTAGAAACTCCTCGATAGTTGAATCCTATGTCAACGTAACATGATTAAAGATTCCTGAAATATTTGCAAAAGTTGAAACACAATATATCAATAAGGATAATGGCAATAATTTTATTTATTAAGTTAAAATGGCAAGATTACAATTGTAAGCTCATCATCCGAACAATTGTTTCACAAATACTCACAATAGAGGTGTAGTACATCTCAGCTAACGTTTAAAAGATTGTCATTTTCTCTTGACGAAGAAACTTATTGTAATTATCCTGATTGATTAAGTGTTGTCTCAACGTAAAATAACACATCTTGTAATTTATTTAACCTTTCAAGAGATGCGTTCTCCAAGGAAGGACGTCTAGAAGTAATGTCCCATAAAGAGGACGGACAACAGTTCCCAGTTATTTCTCCTAGTCACGCAAGTCATCTTGACGGCAACATTTTAACCTCAATTGTGTAGACATTTGTGTAGAGTGTTTATAAAGTATACTCTCCTAAAATATTCTATTGCTTTGTGTCCAATATATTAGTATTTCTCGTATAGGTATCTATTTCAATCCTTCCCTATGCAAATCTATTCTTCTAAATAATTGTCCTCGAAGCTTGATTAGTAAACTTATTCTATAGTGAGTCCAATTTAGAGCAGCTTAACGTTATTGGATATAACAATTTCGACCTTTTCGCCATATCAACTAGAAGGCGGATAAATCACTCGAATCACAAATGGAACTCATCGTGAATTATTAAGCAAGGTAGAAAAAGAATGGAATTTGGTAAATATCTATGAAGACTGCAATCAACATTTATTCTCGCTCAAATATAAATTCAGTTTGAACTGATACTCAACGGAAAACATAGCAACCACGAAATCTAGCGTCTCAGAGGCTAAGATGGATGTTGATATATATAATATCTCAGGTAGTTGAAATAGAAAGAGGTCCCAACAAACTTTTAAATGTTTCAAATATATTCCTGTTTTAAAACGATACATGATAAAGGAGCGCGCTATCTGTATTCAACATAATAAACTATTAAAAAAATAGATTTTCCTGACCGCTCACATGAGCAATTTAAATGGCCGAGCGCTATATAGTGGAGTAAAAATAAAATAAATGTTTATTTAACTTGTTCCTTGGAATTTGGCCAACTCAATTTCTTTATAAATCCAGAAAAGCCAGCCACTTACGCGTTCCGGGCTGTTGGCCCTCGTCAGCGTAGTGCAGAATGTACCTCAACGACCAAAACAAAATTTTCACGTCACTTTTATTGCAGTGCGGATTTATTAATTTACATAAAAGAAATACATGTGCGTAAAAGGTTTATAATTTTGAATAACACTAATCTATTAACAACTGAGAGTATTTGAATGCGAAAATATATTCATTATTTTCTAGTAGGATAATATTAATATTCTTACCAATTACATTATTTTTATAAATCTCTATCTATTACTATATAAGTATTGAAATTAAACGGCTATATAGTTGAATTTCCGCTTTATCATTCCTCCACACGATATACCATTTGTAATTCTTGAGTAGTTTGGATTATATCCAATGTCAATATTGAATGAAAATGGACTAGCAATAATCACAAAATATTTCCTAATTTTTGTTTTACAGAATATTTTACAATATCAGTAGGGGACTTATCAACAGGCTTTAATTGAGATTTCGAAGTTTATTTATACTAATTACAGAGAGAGAAAATATCTCTCAATCGGTATTTATATCTGATCCGTCACAACATATGTAAACACAACTTGACATCCATATACACATTTTCAATCTTTAAAAGGACAATAAAGCATAAGTATATGAGATCTATTTTGTAGTTTAGATGTAACGACTAAATATTGCTGAAACAAAAGAAAAATCTTGGTGTATCATCTCTAGGTTCATCACAAGTTTACATATATCATGTTGGACGTGACTCACAAATACGCAGATTCCATTTACTCCTGGTTGAGGATGGACTTGTAAATGGGGCCATTGAAGTAAATGGTTATCCTTGTATTTAAAACTTCTACATATGGGCTTCTCTTCTCTACCCTGCTCGGCGGCGCCTCTACCAACCTAGTCTTACTCAATTATGTTTTGGGTCTATTTCTCAATGATATTTTGATTTCGACATTTCCAGATAAAAAAAAAGCTCCTCTCAGGGGCAAACCTTTATGAGAAGGGAGGCAAATTCCCCGAACCTCCTTGATTTTTATTTCTATTTACAAACTATACATGTTTGAACATATAGAAAATATTGTACATGATCTTGCTCTGCGTCACCTGGAGTTCGTGTCGGCTTCATTACTAATTCTTAATAATCTTTTGTTTTCCCTTTGTAAAATTCGTACATACCTTTTCTTTTTCATTTTGGTCAAAATTGTTGTACATATTTTTGTGAAAAATTACGTGCCATATACATACACTGCGTGACATTGAAAATGGAACACCAAGAAATAGTGGCCAGAAAGTGATGAAACTCGGCAGACAGAGAGAGACAGGGACGAACAATAAGTGATCTTTATTTCAAAATGATAGTCATAATACAGAGCGAGAACGGCGTCGGCTTAGTAGCAAGTAGGACCACCGCGGACGGCGATGCACGCAGCTACACGTCTAGGTAGAGAGTCAATCAGAGTACGGATGGCGTCCTGAGGGATGGCTCTCCATTCCCTCTCAACCATTTGCCACAGTTCGTCTTCTGAACGCGGCTGTGGCAAGGCATGCAAACGGCGTCCAATGATGTCCCAGACGTGCTCGATTGGTGAGAGATCAGGAGAGTACGGTGGCCAGGGAAGCATCTGTACATCTTGCAGAGCTTGTTGGCTAATGCGAGCAGTGTGCGGTCGGGCGTTATCCTGCTGATAAAGGGCATTGGGTACCCCCTGAAGGTAGGGGAGTGTCACCGGTCGCAGCACATCATCAACGTATCGTTGGGCCATCATAGTGCCCTGAATACGAAGTAAAGGTGACCTGGAATCATACGCGATTGCGCCCCAAACCATGATTCCACGTTGTCGCACGGTGGGGCGTTCCACAATTGCTGCCGGATTGGACCTTTCTCCACGTCGACGCCACACGCGTACACGGCGACTATCACTGGACAAGCAGAAACGCGACTCATCTGAGAACACGACCCTGTGCCATTCCGTCATCCACGTCGATCTAGCCCGGCACCATTCCAAACGTTGGCGCCTATTCGGTGGGGTCAATGGCAGTCTTCTTAGCGGACGGCATGAGTGCAAGCCATTAGCAACCAATCGACGGGAAATGGTTCTGGTCGAGATGGAATGATCTAGGGTGTCTTGCACATGTTGCAGGATGGCGGTACAAGTGGCTTGTGGGGCCGCCACTGCTTGTCGAAGGATACGCCGATCCACACGTGCTGACGTCACTCTGGTTGCACCGACATTCCTATAAATTGCCACATTTCCTTGTTCCAACCATCTTCTCCACAGTCGGTGCACCGTGGACGCACCAAGGTGTGTATCAGCTGCGATTTGACGTATGGACCAACCTGCCCTTTTCAGTCCGATCACCATGCCCCCCGTAAAAGCGTCTGTCTGCTTGAACTGCCTCCGTTTACGATGACCTGGCATTCTCTGTTATTACACGTGTCTTTTGACTCAAGAACAAAATTTCTACAATGATTTTCCTTGAAGAAATAACGGCACGAATACTGTCCTTTCTGCAAGTTCCTTCCCTTATATCTTACTCCATGTGCGCACGAGTGCTGCGCATTTTACATCATTTGCATAACTCGGTTAGGCGCGTCTACCCTGAAATTTGCATAATTTTCTGGCCACTATTTCTTGGTGTTCCATTTTCAATGTCACGCAGTGTATATTCAAACTACTTTCGGCATGTTATCTATAATTATAAGAGTGAATGCACACAAAATAAGAAAGGAAAAACGTACAATGAGATATCCATTAACCGCGACCAAACAAGACAACCCATTCTCCGTGAAGTAGGTAAAGCTAGGCGATATAAAAGACAGTTCCCGGAGATAATGGCGGCCGCACAAAAACAGCTTAATATTTTATTAAGAAGGCCTCAGAACTGCGGAGTCATCGTCGGGCGTGATTGGGGCTGATTCCCTGCCCTGACTCAGCAGTTCTTGTCACTCTTCTGCCATCTTTATTTCAATGTGCCACACTCTTCTGCCATCTTTATTTCAATGTGCCACACTCTTCTGTCATTTTTATTTCAATGTGCCACACTCTTCTGTCATTTTTTATTTCGCTGTGCCACCCTTTTCTGTCATCTTTATTTCAATGTACCACACTCTTCTGTCATTTTTATTTCAATGTACCACACTCTTCTGTCATTTTTATTTCAATGTGCCACACTCTTCTGTCATTTTTATTTCAATGTGCCACACTCTTCTGTCATTTTTATTTCAATGTGCCACACTCTTCTGTCATCTTTATTTCGTTGTGCCACCCTTTTCTGTCATCTTTATTTCAATGTACCACACTCTTCTGCTATATTTATTTCAATGTGCCACACTCTTCTACCATCTTTATTTCAATGTGCCACACTCTTCTGCCATCTTTATTTCAATGTGCCACACTCACTTCCATCTTTATTTCAACGTGCCACACTCACTTCCATCTTTATTTCAATGTGCCACACATGTTCTGATCAACCAGGTCATTGGACGTTTTAAAAGTTTTTAATCGCGGAGATACATGAAAATCTCGCGTATTTATGTTTTTGGTTACAAATACTCTATCTATCTCTATTTTGCAATGGATATGAGAATTTAACTCATTCAAATATATAGACAAAGTGTGCTGTCCCGCAAAGAACACTGGCGTGAGATGAGAAAGAGAAAAATAATCTATATATCGCGCCACATCTCTTATGAAAATTCGAAACTATTATAGACTATTATGATTCTTTATATTAATCTATATAGATAATAAGCTAACAGAGTTTACAGTTGTAAAGTTTGAATCTATCTCCTCCAAAGATACTAAACTAAACAAAGCCATCTATATACCAAAAATTCGTTATTTCTTGCTTCACATGACAGTTTTATTTTCCAAATATTAATATATTTATTTATTTTTAATTTATTCTAATTTGCATTTGTAGACTTTTTGCCTTCAAATATTACTTATCTTATTTGTTATTTATCATGATCGAATTGTTTGTTTTATTAAACACGTTCTTTTTGTATTATTACTTCTTTGGCTCCTTCAGATAACAACCTTCCCTTCAGAGGCATCTGTTTCCACTAAGGTTGGATTTTGCTATGAATATAAATAAAGGTTCATGGCCAAACCTTTGCTAGAGTGGGTCACTTTCTACAAGAGCCTGTGTTTACACATGGACAGCTCCATGTGGCTTTTTATTAAGTGCGAATTTTGGATAAAGTTGAACCCACATATATATAAAACTAGAATTGCAATTTTATTTTCTAATTTGTTATATATATTTTTTCCACTTTGAATGTATTTATTTAAACTTTCACCAATGGCTATATTTCCTCACTAGAAATTGCTTACCAAACATGAGAATGTGGAGGAGAAAAAAAAAACTACTCCTTTTTTTTTTTTTTTCATTTTGAATATATTCACATAAATTTAACCAATTCCCAGAGTTATTCACCTGAAAGGATTTTTTTAATTATTTGTTTGCTAATAAACTATTTATTTGAAATTATTTCGATTTTGGTCTCCTCTTTATTTACTCATTTTTTCCACTGCTCTATACATAAATTTTGTACATTTTTAGTTGCCACCGTCGCCTCTGTAATACCTTTTTGCCGATAAAGTTGTATATAAACAACAATCAACCGTCTAAATTTGAATTTTAAAATGGTCGAATTATCTATAGTTAAGGCATTAAAACACGGTCGAATTATTGTGTGTCGAATTAACGTGGTTATACTGTATATAGAAAACTATTAAAAATGGAGAAAGCATATCCTGACCAGGAGCATATGTGCTTTACAGAAGGCAAAACGCCATCTGGTGGAACAGAAATCAACTAAGCATTGATTTAGCCTGTTCCCTGATATTTGGCCAACCCAATTTCTTGATAAA
>CP092875.1:22423332-22545345 GCA_030710605.1 Cordylochernes scorpioides
GAAAGAATGAAAAACCATTAATATGCTCTGAAATGGGATAAAATTGAGAATTCCGCACTTGTAGAACATAGAAAAATCACAGGACATAATCGGCTGTTACCGAAACGTCACACACTATCCACACAAAATGATCCAACAAAAAACTTCAAAAATAAATTGAACACCATACTTAAAAACTGGAGAAAAACAAATATATTAATTACAGGCTTTTAACCAAGTTGAAAAATTATGATGCACATGTGCCCAATATATATGGTGCTCCAAAGGTCCACAATCTAACTGTCCATTACGCCCAATAGTAAACAATAGACCTTCACCAACATATGCCTTGTCAAAATGGTTAGCACAACAATTAAAAATCTACCAATATTTTAATGAAAATGAATTTGTTAACTCCTATGTGTGAATTCAAAGAAGATATTATTGACATGAAGCTGAATGGAAATCAAAGAATTATATCTTTAGATGTTGAATCCATGTTTACTTCAATCCCTATACCCACAATTATGGATGCATTAAACCATGTGATAAAAGAATCAAAAATAAATAGTTTGCCAAAATCTGAATTTTTAATTGGAATATAATTTTGTTTGAAAACAACATACTTTATTTATGATGACCAAATATATCTCCAAATGAAAGGTGCAACAATGGGTAGTCCAATATCACCAAACGCAGCTTGTATTACTATAGGCCAATTAGAAATAAAAGCTCTAAATTCACTTTAAAAAATGATGTTTATTATTTTAAAAGATATGTGGATGACTCCATTTTATTTATTAATCAGGGAAGTGAACAAATATTTTTGGATACTTTCAACAATATATTGCCTGATATCAATTACTCTATAGAAGTAGATAACAACAAATCAATAAATTTCCTGGACATGAACTTATCATACAACAATAATAAGGAGAGCTTCAGATCCTGAACTCTTTAAAATAGAATCTTCAAGTGATGGCTTAGCATCAACATTGATATTCACTTTGGAATTCATTTTCTTCAGCTCATAGGAAGAATAACTTCTTAGGTCCATTGAAGTCAAATAAAATTGATAAGGCACAATAATAAATTTGAAATTTTATAAATAAACTGTTGATATTTCTGCATATTTATACTTTACTCGATTATATTTAGAATATATTTTTATCCTTAAACATTTTATGGATATTAATCATAAAGACACACACACAGTAAAGTAATATATATATATATATATATATATATATATTCAATTCCTAGAGAGTGAATCCATTTATCGGTGGTGGTTAGAAAGGACTAATAAGAATGAACCACAAATGAAGACCAATGGTTATCTTCTGAAATATGGCCCCCACACATGAAACATTTGTTTTATTGTGCCTATTGCCCCGCATGACAAATACCCGGGGGTGGGTAAATAAAATTACGGCCTCCATAAAAATGTAAAAATTTATTGTTCAGCAAGAACAATACATCAATAAATAAGATCTTCCTCCCCCATCGGATTCAACAACGGCCTCCATGGTTTAATATTGAATAATATTTGGTGTGTCAGCGGAGAGTTACTTCCCTATATGTCAACATGACTGCCTTTTATTTATTTCCACCAAATAATAGCTGCAGTGTCCTCAATAAAATACGCCTCTTACTCCGATTTATTAGCGTCCTCTCTTTAAATTCATTTATTCTCAAATCTTTCAACGTTTTGTTGAGGAATTCAATGTATCTGGTTTTGTGCTGGGAACATTGAGATTAGATTATAATGTACGACTATATCAACCTACAATTTATCAGGCATCTCTCTCTGATCACATGAAAGATTGTACTTTTTAAAATAATTTTTACGGTGTTTTTATTTCCCCTATTTTTTAAATTTCATTTTAATGGTTGAAATGAGAGCAAGAATGATGTGTTTGATGTGTTTTAAAAAATTCGAACAAGTCAATACTTTAACTTTTCCATCGCAGAAAAGATGGTAAGAAAAATGTTTTATTTTGAAAAAAATGGTTTTCCGCTAAGAGTTTCGAAATTCATCAACAGTTGTTACGTTATGTATATTAAATATCTTAATTAAAAATTAAATTTTAATTTTGGTGCACTTTTATTATCACGTAATATTTGTCAAAAATGTAAGGTAATTTATTTTTGAAAGGTTGGCAAAAAAAAAAGCTATTTTATAGAATAAAACAGAAATCTGTTGAATTTCTTTTTTGAATAACCTTCCTAATATAAATTCTGTTTAAAACTTTGATTTTGAAGACCTTCTTAAAGTAAGTTTGATTTGATGGATCTCACAGACAAAATTTCTATTATCCCAATAATACACAATGGTTTAAAAATGTTGATAATTATACTATAACAAAAATAATTTTAGAGATATTTCTGAATTTCTATTATATTCAAATTTAAAACCAAATATACAATAAAAAGTAAGAGTACCGCTTTATCTAGTCCACTACTAGCTAATCTTCAATTATTTTGGTACAAAAGAGAATTCTCTAGAAACAAAGTTAACACTGGTTGCTACTCCGCTCTATGTAGAGGTTATATCATTATTTTAAACAATAAAAGTATTTATATTAATTTTTAACAATTCAAATTATTTTAAATTTTATAGATAATAATTATACTCAATTTTTTATTTTTTATTTTTATTTTTGAATTAAAGAAATCAAAATTAATTAAAATTTCAACTTCCTAGATGAACCTAAACTTATAAGATATAACAAAGTATAAAGTATTTGATATAAATGATTAAATTTAACTTTCAAATATTTATTTAATACAATGGAAATATTTAAAAAAACTAGCCGAGTGACCCGGTCAGCGCCCCAGGTTTACCCGAAGTGCCTGTGAAGACATTAAGTGAATAGATTATGGCTTAAAAATTGTAATGGGTATATTCTAATTTCTTAGAAGCAGCATTTCAAGTAAGGTTAAATGAAAAAAAAAAAACTTTCAAAGCAAAGTCTATATATTCGGGCATATTCGAACACGGATAAATCCCAGGCATCCAGATTAGATCCCCTTGGAAATTTTCCATAAGGAAGAAATTCTAATTTCAAGCGAAAATTAAATAACAATTAAATTAAAACACGAAATATCTACGATTATAAATTAATAAATTTCAAAATTCGAAACTATTATAGACGCGTATGATTCTTTTAAAAAATAAACAATATCTACTGTCCTTACAGCAATGTAAAAATCAATGGGAGGGCCTGGCTTATCAGTGGGGAACCCTCCCAGCGTTTCGCCAGTTTAATCTACTATAGCCAGGCCCTCCCATTAATTTTTACATTGCAGTAAGGGCAGTAGAAAATGTTTATTTTTAAAAATAATCATACGCGTCTAAAATAGTTTCAAATTTTGATAACAGATGGCGGGCTAATGCACCATAATTAATAAAATTAAATAATACAAACGCACTTGTTTTAAAACATATCACTTTGGTGATGATGAATATATGAAAAATTTAAACCACAAAAAAAATATACGATTGATTTTTTAAATTTATTGAAAATAAAAATAACAAATAATATTTAGAGAATAAAAATAATTTCGAATATATAGATTGCTATTAATGATATTGGAATCATATAAAGGGTATATGACAGATAAAGTATGACACACGAAGCAAAAAATAATGAAAACTTTTGTTTATAGTTATCTATAAATATATGAGTATCTTCGGAAGAGTTTGTTTAATACTTTGAATATAAAACTCTAAAAATGTATTATCTATAGAGATAAATATTTTGACTTTTTGAAATTTTTGCTCGTAAAAATACGAAATAAAAATTCAAAACAAAATTATCCTAACAATCGTGACAAAGGTAATTAACAATTGAATTAGAAATACGATATATATCTATCTTTACAAATTATTATAATTCAATAATTCAAACGCACACGTTCTGAAAACAAAGTAATTTGGTAATGATAAATAAATAATGTAGAATATGAAAGCAAAAAATCAACGAACGGAAAATAAAAAATATATATAACTACTAACATTTGGAGTATGAATATAAGCGTGACACATGAAGTGAAAAATAACGAAAATGTTAGTATATAGATAGCTATGTATAGTTCAGTATCGTTGGAGAAGATTGCTTAAAATTTTACAATTAAAACTCTGTGAAAAATAGTACAAAAGTGAATTTGTACTTGGACCAGGTAGATAAATTAAGAAAAAAGTCATTACCTGATCGTGCAACTGAAAGTTGCTGATGGCTTGCGCCATCTATCGGAATAAATATCACTAATCGTTGATTTTTAATTATTCCAGAATTGGCCAAATACCGTTTCTCATTTAATCGGGAAAAGCTAACCACGTACGCGCTTTCTGGAATAATTAAAAAGCAGCGACTAGTTGATATTTATTCCGATAGATGGCGCAAGCCATCAGCAACTTTCAGTTGCACGGTCAGGAAATGCCTTTGTTCTTAATTAAAACTCTGTTTGTGTATTATCTATATAGAAGTTGTATACCATGGGATGATATACAATAAATTTGGAACTAATTTATAAACAACAATAAAAATCTAAATAAAGAATTTCTGAACATTGAATCTAACCAATAATTAGTTTTCAAAATATTATATATTTTTATCCATTAAAATACTATTTTAGAATCAAATTCCCTTATAAATTTTAATCCATTAATTTTGAGACTTTTTTTTACTAAATTTAATTTTTTTACTTTTGAAAAGAAAAAGTTTGATTTTCTCCTTTTTGAAAATACTATTCATTTATATATAC
Source organism: Cordylochernes scorpioides (assembly GCA_030710605.1). Lineage (NCBI taxonomy): Eukaryota > Metazoa > Arthropoda > Arachnida > Pseudoscorpiones > Chernetidae > Cordylochernes > Cordylochernes scorpioides. The sequence goes on from CP092875.1 coordinate 22,428,079, forward strand.
ATTTTTATTTTAAAAAATAGCAATGACAAGGTAAATTTTAATTATCTACAATATTGAATTTGAGTATGCTAATACATTTCAACAACAATTTGTAGAAGAGAATCCTTAATTTAATAACCCTAGTACACAAAATGAAAATAAATTTCTCCTCCTCAAATAAACAAAACATATTCTGGGTTAACCTTTTGTGTTGATTAAGGTGGTATCAAATTTTTTTTTCGATTAGCTCAATTTCTCAAGTTATGTATATAATGCCTTTTACCCATGATATTCATCTATTGGAGGAAAATTTATGCCATTAAACTTATTACTATATAAATAAGTGCGCCAAAGATGTGCAAATGAAGAAACAATATTATACATATATGTATGTGTATATATTTTACTTCATTAAATGCCCTTAGATATATATATTTATCAAACTACTTACTCTATATCCATATAAATTTTCATTTATATATATATAAAAAATCTAATTTCTTTCCCTTTCTTTTTCAAAATTATCAGGAGAATTGTTTTTATATATAAAATGGAAGGTCTTAACAAAAAGCTGTGTATGCGAAAAAACTTTTTATTTGGTTTAATAAACATTATTTATAAAGATGCAGTGATATTTAGGAAGTAATAAAAATTATATTCATGGATTTAAAGCTTTTTTCTGTAAAGTCTATTATATTCTGCTTGTTTTTCATCACGCATCAGATTCCAACAATAATCCGCCACCATATGTTGATTCCAAAGATTCCATTTTATCTTTGCTCAATGATTCTAATATCTTAGCGGAAGCATTCACCTTGTTTTTTCGCTCTCTGCACTAAGATTATCAGGGAAAAAGTTAAAATGTGAATCCATAAAATGCAATTTTAGATTCATTAAGCATCCGAGCTTAAGGAATTTGGAAATCATATTTTCTACGCTTCTCGCATAATTCGGTGACTTATTATTGCCTAAAAAGCGTTTTTTATTATGTCATTTATTTATGTCATTTATTAGTTTACGAATTTGGGGTCCAATGAAAATATCTTCCGTTATCTTAGAACAACTAATCTTCGGAAATTTAGTCATTAAATATTTGACAGCATCACTATCTTTCTTTAATGCTTTTACAAAATTTTTAATCAATCCTAATTTGATATGTAAAGGGAGAAGAAACATTTTTGGTTTGGACAAGCGGTTCATTTAAACGTTTTGTTAACGCATGCATTTACGCGGCATTATTTATATATTTAAAAATATTTATGAAAATAAGTGTATTGTTGAACATTTTCTTGATATAAAATTGCAATGGTATGCATTTCATCTAAATGATGATTAAAATTTATGCTTACAAAGTCAATATCTTCAAAATATTTTGATGGAAAGCGATGAGATCAGATTCTTTATAAAATTAAATATTTTCAAATTATTTTCAAAATATTGAGCTAATATTGCAAAATAAAGGTTATATTCATGATCTACGGCTTGGAATTTACTAGAAATAACTTTCAAATTTTGAGAAGGAAAAAGTGTGTGTACTAGTGTAATCTTTATTATAGTTTGTTTTAAATATTTATCAATAAAAATTTATAAAATAAAAGGATTTAAAAGCGCGAATGTTTCTTTTATACATAAAACGAACTTCTACTGTCCTTACTGCGATGAAAAAATATATTGGGAGGGCTTGGCTCATCAGTGGTGAACCCTCCCAGCGGTTTCGCCAATTCAATCCACCAGACCGCTTCTCAGAGCTCTAATACTGTATTGGATCATTCTGCTTTTATATGCTACACTGAAAGATGTAATCTTAGAACTGGTTTTCAAGTAAACTATGGACATAAGCTTATAGGACAGTAGAATTACATTCAAATATTTGCTTCGAGCAATGCTCTTCAGCAAACTATAAAGACAAGGACAGTTAGGAATAAATTAACACAAAGCAATAACGCGCCATCTATACATATAAAATAAAAGGATTTAAAAGCGCGAATGTTTCTTTTATACATAAAACGAACTTCTACTGTCCATACTGCGATGAAAAAAATATATTAGGAGGGCTTGGCTCATCAGTGGTGAACCCTCCCAGCGGTTTCGCCAATTTAATCCACCAGACCGCTTCTCAGAGCTCTAATACTGTATTGGATCATTCTGCTTTTATATGCTACACTGAAGGATGGAATCTTAGAAATGGTTTTCAAGTAAACTATGGACATAAACTTATAGGACGGTAGAATTACATTTAAATATTTGCTTCGAGCAATGCTCTTCAGCAAACTATAAAGACAAGGCCAGTTAGGAATAAATTAACACAAAGCAATAACGCGCCATCTATACATATAAAATAAAAGGATTTAAAAAAGCGCGAATGTTTCTTTTATACATAAAACGAACTTCTACTGTCCTTACTGCGATGAAAAAATATATTGGGAGGGCTTGGCTCATCAGTGGTGAACCCTCCCAGCGGTTTCGCCAATTTAATCCATCGTTCTCGTTCTCCATCGTTCTGGCAACTTGTAAATACCCTCTTTATAGGCACTCTCAAGAAGCGTGTGAAAAAAATCTTGCACCATATACTGGACATCTTCATCCGAGTCAAATCGCTTTCTCTTTAACTCCTTCTTTAGTAGTCCAAAAAGGAAATAGTCAGAGGGGGCTAGGTCTGGGCTATATGCAGGATGTTCTAAAACTTCAAAACCTACAGAGGGTGTTCACACTTATAGGAAACAAGTTTTATTTAAAAAATATTAAAAATTAACACCATATTTGAAAATTTTCAAATGTTCTATTTGAAAGCCTTTTTGTTTTACAGAACGGCACCTGATTTTCCACGATAGCAGACACTTTCTGATCATGGTCATACTCAAAAGATCTTATTCTTCCTTTACCACTTTCCAGAGACCTTCAATCGTCCTAGTGTGTCTCTTTCCAAGTGCTCTTTTATGGCATCCAAAATGCAAAAATCCATCGGGGCTAAATCAGGAGATTTTACAGGGGTTCTGTTCTTTGGAATAGTGTTGATTCCTGTTCTTTGACTTAGATCTTCCAAATAAGCTTGGGTTGAAAACGAGGTATGACTTGTGGCGTTATCATGGTGAAACAATACTTTGTTGCTCTGTTTTCCATAGATAGAGGGAATATCATTTTAAAATATAGGTTCTATAAGGTTGTTTTGATAGTACTCCGAGTTTATTTTGGCATTTCTTTCAACTTTTCTTATTTTTAATTTTCCTTCATATGATATACCGCATGCCAACATAAATCCTTTGGGGTAACTTTCGGCACATTCCTTCAACCAAATTGGCCTAGATTTTTCCACCCTATATTTTGATAGTATATAGCTCTTTTTCTGTCGCAATCGGTTAAATATACCCATGCTTCTTCATATGTAACAATAAATTTCCATTTATCAGCAGCCAAGAAAATTTCATAAAAATATCTGCTGATAGTGTGTCGCTGACGAATATGGCTCTGAAACAATTTGTGAACCGAATGTTTTTTTGTAGCTTTTAGGCCTAAATCTTTATTTATTATTTTATTCATTGTTGACACTGATGTTCCTATTAATTTGGCTATATCTCTTTGTGGCATAGGATTTTCTTTTGTAATATATTTTTCACTTTTTTGAAAGTTGCTGGAGTTCTCACAGATATAGGGTGATAATCTTTTGTCCATTTCTCCGTAGGTGCTTTGAATAAAAACTTGATATTTTTGTCGTGAATAATATTATAAATACCTATTTTAGAAATGTTGATATCATCTAGTTTGCATATTTTAATTATGTCCAAATAGGTAAGATTAGCTCTGGAAAGTCCTAAAATATAACCTCTTATGAAATTATTGTATTTGAAGGGCATTTATTTAAATAACAAAAAATATGTATTGCGTGTTGGAATTAGCTTAAGCCTTTTCGAATTCCACGTTGTTGATTTTTTTAAAATAAAGTAATACGAGTATTTACTTAGTACTCGTAGTTCTCGTAGTAGTACTCGTAAGTAGTACTCGTAGTTCCTTTTTTACACCGGGCGCTCGTTTCCTATTAAAAAAAAAAAAAAAGTGTGAACACCCTCTGTAATTTAATGATTTTAGATACTGTTTTACATGATGTATGCGGCCTTGCATTATCATGAGGGAAGAGAACACCTTTACTAAGCTTTCCTCTTCTTTTGTTTCTTATACCGAGCTTTAGCTTATTTGAAAGAATGTCACAGAAAAGGTCGCTGTTCATACGTTGCCTTGAGGATAAAAATTCAAGACAGATTGGTCCATCAACATCCCAAAAAATTGTTAACTAAACTTTACCGGCCGAACGTTGAGACCTTATTTTTTTTGGTCTTGAAGAGTCGCCTCGTTTCCATTCCATAGATGCACGTTTTGTCGAAGGATCATAATGATAACACCAACTCTCATCTCCAGTTACAATTTGGTCAAGGAAATGAAACCTTCTTCTTCATACCGCTTTAACATAGCCTTTGAAATCCGAATACGGTTAAGTTTTTGGTCCAAATTAAGGAAATGTGGAATCCATCTGCAGCATATTTTTCTAAATTGCAATTGTTCTTTAATAATGGTGTGCACAGTTCCATAGCTTATATTCAAATTGTCGGCTATGGTAAAAATGGATATTTTTCTATCCTCCAAAATTAAGTTTTCAACCGCATTTATCGTGCTTGGCGTCTGTTAGAACTCATGGAATATTGTATGTATATATGTAAATATTACAACTATTTTTTCATATTTTTGGTTTTTTGTGTGTCTGACCCCTCAGCGAAGGGGAATCTATTTTTTGCTGTTTCTTCTCCTCTTTTCACACACCGGCCCCCCCCCCCCCTTGCCGAGAGAATGTAAGCGTCCACCGGCCGGATGGACCGTCCAAAGTACCCACCGACCAATTGGAGGGGCGGAGGGGTCAAAAAGATCAGGGCGCGGGCGCCAGAGTTGGTGTCACAGTTGTGCCGACAAGACAAGAAAAAATCCTCGCGGGGGCTTGCCCAAAAGGAGCTCCGGGATCTTCGTCCATCTTCCATAAACGACCATACAAGCGGTCTGAGAAGGGACTGAGTGGCTGACATCTCAAAGAAAGGTGAAGCCGAGACGAATCGTTGAAAGATTCGCATAGTGGTTGGAGTACGTCAAGAGCGACGAATTGTGCTTCATCTGAAGATTCCAGGAAGTTCGTCGAGGACAGACGAAATTGTGCTTCCAAGGCAGGGGGGCTCGGGCAAGCCGACCTAACAACTGAGAGGAACTGTTTTTTGGTGAGCACTCTCTCACATGCTTTTATTTCCTAAAAATTGATATATTTTTTATGTTAATCTAGCATATTTTGTAGTATTTTTCTTTTTCTTATTTTTACTAAGTTTTTTTATATTTCGTCAATATCATCATTTTATATATTTTCTTTTGTTAAAAAACATTTAAGTTGCATGCAAAATTTTGGAATACACAAAAATAATAAGTTTTTCATATATTTTTTTATCCTTCATTTTATAGCTAACATTAAACAAAATTTTATATGTGTAACCTTTTTGTTGTCTTCCTTTTTTCTTGCTTGAACACCCAAGGCAGCCCAAAACAATATCAAACTTTAGGTTAAAGTTTTTATTTTGTTAAAAAGGGGGTTTGTGGATCGTTCAGAATTTTTCTTTTCCTCCACGAGATTTTTTAATTACCCCGTTCTTAACATTATATTTTTTGGCGTCCCCGGGTGGGCTGCATTGGCTGGTCAAATCGAGAAAAGGAAAAAAAAAAAAGAGAGAAAGGTTTCGAGAAAAATTATATAGTAAATAATGCAGAATATTGATATCTTAAAAAGGGCTAGAGCCCCCAAAAGAGCTATTTTTACTCGGCTGTCCACCGAGTTTTGGGCTGAAATAGAAAAGCCAGATTTCGATACAGAAAAATATAGAGCTAAATATTACCGAATTTGTGCTCTCTCTAAGGAAATAAGTGAAATTGATTCAAGGTATCATGGGCTCCTTCTGGAGGATGAAACCATAACGGAGGTCAAAATCGAAGAAGAATTCGAGGGTTGTGAAAACTATGTCCAAGGGATGTTTGACATAGAAAATAAATATTTGTCTCGGTGTGAAACCGCGAGGGATAGGGTCGACGGCTCATTGGTGGAGTCCGCGGCGAATTCGGTTGTAAATACCGAATCTAAAAGAACTATTAGGTTGCCAAAAGTGGAGCTACCAAAATTTAAGGGCAACCTAGAGGATTGGCTCTCATGGTGGGGTCAATTTAGTAAAATTAATGACGATGAAACTCTGGGGGATGTAGATAAATTTCACTATCTGCTACAAGCGGTAGTCGAGGGATCCAGAGCTCATCGTCTTGTGTGCAGTTACCCCATAACTGAGGATAATTATCCCAAGGTAGTACAAGCCCTAAAAGATCGATTCGGAGATAAGAACCTTCTTATAGAACACTACATAAGGAGACTGTTGAAACTGGTTGTTTCTAATGCAAGGAAAGAAAACCTTCCTCTTGACGAGATCTACGATGATCTAACGGCTCACTTAAAGAACCTAGAATCACTGGGTGTTAACACGGAGATGGCAGGCGTGTTTCTCTACCCATTGGTTGAGTCGAGTCTGCCATTGGACATTATTCAGGCGTGGCAGAGGAATCCTGCTGTGGGCTATGGTATAAAAGAAGAAGGAGCGGAGAATGGAGATAAGAGCGATGCCAGCGGTAGACTTCAGGCTCTGATGGACTTCCTTCGGGATGAGGTGAAGGGTGCTGAGCGAATGGCAATTTGCTAAGGAGAATTTTGAGGGTAATAGCTCAATGAGGGCTAAAGGTTCTCAACTAAAGACTCCTCGGAAGACACCGCCCACTGTCTCCAATTTATTCGGCAGCGCATTTAAGAGAAAATGCATATTCTGCCAGAGGGATAATCACCTGAGTAGTGAATGTTTTGTTGCCTCGCGTCTTACACCTAGCGAGAGGGATCAAAGGATAAAGGAGGCTAGAGTCTGCTTTAAGTGTCTAAAGGGTAACCATCTGAAAAGGGAATGCCGAGCAGACATAAAATGTAGAAATTGCGGAAAAGATCATCTAGATATCTTTTGCAATAAAATTGCTTTGAAGCAAGGAGGGAATAATAGTTTCAAAGGCGAAAAATCTAAGGTTGTTAATGAAGGAAATGCAACATGCACGGGTGTTAATATGTCTGCGCGAACATGCGCCAATGACATCTTACTCATGACTTCCGTGGCGAAATTGAAAGGGGCTAAAGAGACTAAAGAAGTAAAAGTGTTATTTGACACTGGAAGTCACTACTCCTATATAAAGAGATCAATTGTCGAAAAACTGGGTTTAAACAAAATAGGAGAGATAAGTTTGGAAAAATCTCTTTTCGGGGGAGGAAATATGAAGGAGGCGTTGCACGGAAAATATGTTTTGAAACTGGGAAGTCTAACCAATAAAATTGATGTAGACATAGTCGCCCTCGATCAACCAGAAATTTGTGCAAGGATACCGCCGATTCCAAGAGGACGTTTGTTATACAAATTAAAACGGAAAAAGATCTATATTCACCCGTCAAATTTTAGAAATGAGGAAATAGATATTTTAATAGGTAGTGACTATTTTGGACAATTACTGACCGGGAAGGTCGTCCATCTAGGAGAGGACCTAACTGCCGTAGAGACAAAATTAGGATGGACGCTTATGGGGCAATCTCCGGTGGTGGGTAAGGAGGATAAGGTCCAAATTGCATTGAATATGTTGGTTGCAAGAAACAACTTGAAAGATCTTTGGGAGCTGGATATCTTGGGAATCCAAGATCCCATCGAAGTTGTCTCAAAAAAGAAAAGGGAAACTGAACTAAAGGAACATTTTATAAAAAATATAAAGAGGGATGAAGATCAACGATATTCAGTCGCGCTACCGTGGAAATGCGAGAGAAATAATATACCCTCGAATTTAGAAATAGCGCAGAGGAGATTGGAAGCATGCACTAGTAAGTTAAGGAAGGAGAAAATGGTTATTGAATATTCTACTATTCTTCAAGAATGGGAGAGAGAGGGCCTAATTGAGAGGATAGAGGAGAATAGGCCTCAAAAGAAGGGCCATTATTTACCGCATAGGCCGGTGTTCATGGCTGAAAGTAGGACGACGCCTCTTCGTCCTGTTTTCGATGCCTCCTGCAGGTCGTATAATGGTCTCTCTCTGAATGACTATCTAGAAAAGGGACCTAACCTTTTGGAAAAAATACCTTAAATATTAATTAGGTTTAGAGAAAAGGGTATTGGTGTTCTAGCCGATATTCGAAAGGCATTTCAGATGATTACAGTGCAGCTTCAAGACCAGGACTTTCTTCGCTTCCTTTGGTGGGATCAAACTGACCCTATGAAGTTAACAGTTTTTAGACATAAACGTGTGGTATTTGGGCTTAACTGTAGTCCATTCATCTTGGGTGCAGTTATTGATCATCATCTGAATTATGTACAAGGTCCGGCAGCTGAAATCGCAAAGACTATGGCGAGATTCTTTTATATGGATAATTTGGTAACATCCCTCTCCTCTCAGGAGGAGGTCCAACAATTCCAGAATACAGCTGTCAATATCATGGAAATGGCAAAAATGGACTTGCGTGAGTGGGAATTTAATTTACCAGTGAGTAATTCAAAGGAGGAAAAAGGAACTACTACCAAGGTGTTGGGACTTGTGTGGGACAAAGTAGAAGATGTACTTAATTGTGATGTTTCTATTGAAAAGGATCTCCCCCGAAGACTAACCAAGAGGATTATCCTTTCTAAAATTCAGCAAGTTTTTGATCCTTTGGGAGTTTATAGTCCTATATTTTTGCCTCCTAAACTATTATTACAGAGGTCCTGGGAGTTGAAAATTGGATGGGATTCTCAATTACCCGAAGATATGGATCGGGAGTTTAGAACATGGTACTCCCAAATTGGTCTATTAAGTCAAATCAAAATTCCCAGGCATATTTGGTTTGATCAAACTAATAAGAATGAAATACACGTCTTCTGCGATGCCAGTAAATCAGCTTATGCAGCAGTGGCATATATGAGAAGTGAAGTGCAGGGGGGAGTACATTTGTCTCTGCTTTGGAGCAAATCTAGGCTTGCGCCAACCAAGAGGGTAACCATTCCTCGGTTAGAACTTTTGGCCTGCGTTTTAGGAGCTAGACTTGTTAAATCTATTTCGACTGCCTTAACAAATAGTTGCCCTGTTACTTTATGGACCGATTCCTCAACCGTTATGGCTTGGCTCAAGAGAAAAAATGAGTGGAATGTGTTTGTAAGAAACCGATTACAGGAAATACGAGACACTGTCAATAATGAGAACTGGAAGTTTGTTTACGGAAAATTTAATCCAGCGGATTTGCCTTCTCGAGGGTGCTCTATCGTACAATTTGTCTCGACCAACTGGTGGGAGGGTCCTGAATGGCTCAAAGGGGAAAAGGAGAGTTGGCCTAGTTTTGAACCGACTATTGATGAGGAAGAGATCATCAAAGAAAAAAGAAAAACCTTACAGGCCTACATCACTCTCATTGTCGAGGCAAATCGATGGTTCCTAGATAGGAGATCCAAGTATAGCCTAAACATTAGGATTATGGCTTGGGTTTTAAGATTCTTGGACAATGCGAGAAGAATACCCACTGAAAGGGGAAATTTGAAAGTAATAGAGTTAAAAAGGGCCGAAAGGAAGCTGTTGAAATTGGTTCAACAAGAGACTTTCCCAGGAAAACAGGCTCCGAAAAATGGATTAAAGACTATTAAATCCGTCGAAGGTTTGTGGTGCGTTGAGACGAAGCTGCTACATGGACAAGATTCAGAAGTGTTTAAACGACCTATTTTACTACCTCGTAATCATCCTTTGGTGGAACAGATGGTTCGTGAAATACACCAACAAAATGGGCATGGAGGGGCCCAATTCATTCTTTCACAATTGAGAGAGAAATTCTGGATCATTGGTGGTCGCAGATTGATTAAACAAATAATTGGGTAATGTGTGATATGTAGGAGGCATAATCAGAAACCTATTCAGACTCCTGGCGCGGCTTTGCCGACTAATAGAATAGGGTTAGGCAAACCCTTCGAGGTGACAGGTGTGGATCTGTTGGGACCGCTACATCTTAAAGGTGGCAGCAAGGTTTGGGTGGCCTTGTTTACTTGCGCTGTTTACAGAGCTGTCCACCTAGAGATTGTGAGAACATTAGAGGCAAACACTTTTTTGTTAGCTCTAAAAAGATTCATTTGTCGGCGTGGACGTCCCGGAAAAATATATAGTGATAACGGGACAAATTTCTCAAAAACAAACGAATTACTTAAACGCTTGGATTGGGGGGAGATTGAAAGGGAATCGAGTGTAAAAAGAATCCAATGGATTTTTATCCCTCCCTCAGCGCCTTGGTGGGGAGGGTTTTGGGAGAGATTAGTAAGGGTTGTTAAGAGTTTATTGGTTCGTATGCTCGGATTTAGTAAATTGAATTATGTACAACTTGAGACTGCTTTATGTGAGGTAGAGAGTATTATCAACAATAGAGCTCTTTCATATATATCGGAAGATGACCAAGACCTCATTCCCTTGACCCCTCAAATGTTTCTGCAGACTAACGCAAACAATGAGTTTCCGGAGCTAGAGAAAATAAGAGTGAATTCTTTCACCAGAAAATACAAGATTTTGAGTAAACTAAATGAGGAACTTAAACAGAGATTCCGCAAGGAATATTTGGGGGTACTGATACAACGGGCCGAAAATAAAAGGGAGCTATGCATAAAAGAAGGGGATTTAGTCCTTATAGGCCAGGACAACACTAAAAGAATTCTCTGGCCTGTTGGAAAAATAATAAAACTTTACTTGGGGAAAGATGGGGTGTACAGGGTTGCCAGAGTCAAGACATTAACAGGCGAATGGCTACGCCCTGTACAGAGACTGTTTCCACTTGAGATTTCCTCTGAGGAAACTCCTGAAAAGGCCTCTGGGGATAAAAAACCTCTAACGATCAAAACAAGATCCGGACGTGAAGTCCGCAAACCAATAAGGTTTGCTCCTGATGTTTTGAATCAGTGACAAAAGAAAGGGAGAGCACATTTCCTTTTTTTTTTTTTGTGTTTTCACACAAAGAAAAGGTGGGGGTATGTTAGAACTCATGGAATATTGTATGTATATATGTAAATATTACAACTATTTTTTCATATTTTTGGTTTTTTGTGTGTCTGACCCCTCAGCGAAGGGGAATCTATTTTTTGCTGTTTCTTCTCCTCTTTTCACACACCGGCCCCCCCTTGCCGAGAGAATGTAAGCGTCCACCGGCCGGATGGACCGTCCAAAGTACCCACCGACCAATTGGAGGGGCGGAGGGGTCAAAAAGATCAGGGCGCGGGCGCCAGAGTTGGTGTCACAGTTGTGCCGACAAGACAAGAAAAAATCCTCGCGGGGGCTTGCCCAAAAGGAGCTCCGGGATCTTCGTCCATCTTCCATAAACGACCATACAAGCGGTCTGAGAAGGGACTGAGTGGCTGACATCTCAAAGAAAGGTGAAGCCGAGACGAATCGTTGAGAGATTCGCATAGTGGTTGGAGTACGTCAAGAGCGACGAATTGTGCTTCATCTGAAGATTCCAGGAAGTTCGTCGAGGACAGACGAAATTGTGCTTCCAAGGCAGGGGGGCTCGGGCAAGCCGACCTAACAACTGAGAGGAACTGTTTTTTGGTGAGCACTCTCTCACATGCTTTTATTTCCTAAAAATTGATATATTTTTTATGTTAATCTAGCATATTTTGTAGTATTTTTCTTTTTCTTATTTTTACTAAGTTTTTTTATATTTCGTCAATATCATCATTTTATATATTTTCTTTTGTTAAAAAACATTTAAGTTGCATGCAAAATTTTGGAATACACAAAAATAATAAGTTTTTCATATATTTTTTTATCCTTCATTTTATAGCTAACATTAAACAAAATTTTATATGTGTAACCTTTTTGTTGTCTTCCTTTTTTCTTGCTTGAACACCCAAGGCAGCCCAAAACAATATCAAACTTTAGGTTAAAGTTTTTATTTTGTTAAAAAGGGGGTTTGTGGAGCGTTCAGAATTTTTCTTTTCCTCCACGAGCTTTTTTAATTACCCCGTTCTTAACAGCGTCACTGTAACACTTGGTCGTCCAGGTCGCTCAATATCGGTACATGTAATTTGTCCATTTTTGAACTCGTTAACCCATTTATAAATGTTTTTTGAGACAAACAAGACTCACCATAGATATTTTTCATTCTCTGGCATATTTGAGATGTTTGAATACCTTCTGCATTCAAGAAACGAATAACTGCACGTTGTTCAAGCGTGGTGCAATCCTTCTAGGGAGCTTCCATTTTAGTTTATTTATGTCTCGCGCCGCGCGTGGGAAAGAAGAACAGAACACCTTAAAGAGTTTCTCGATGTTATATTTTAATATTCTGTGGTTTAAATTATTTTTGCTTTTTTAATCTTTAAGAAATAAGATAATTCAACTTATTTATTGATCCCCCTTGTATATATATATATATATATCTTGCATATTTTCATTCTAAAATATTCCTTCAAACTTATTTTCAATCTGTAAATTGTTTTCCTCGAATACACTACATTATACAATTGATTTGATTTAACTAAATTTGCATATCAACTCTTTGTACATATTTCAATTGTGTTGATAGTTTCTCTCTTTTCATATAACTAATTGCGTAATAAGTCTTGTACATATTTCAAATGATCTCTCTTTCTTTTCTTTCTGTGTTTATTTTACCTCTAAAGTGCAAGTGTCCCTATTGGGTGATAGCATTCTAAGTAGAAATAAAATAATTTAGATATATTTGACAGTGTTGTAACAAAATGAATGGCGAGGCTGCACTAACGGTCTCTATGTCCTTTTATTTAATACCGACATATCGCAGGTAATTTAACCTTTTGAACTTATTATTATCACTTCGAATTTTTAATAACAAGTATCAAATTATAATAACATCTCATCTTTGGTCTATGTCAATTCACTCATACAATAAATTATTTCATCAGTATTCTCTCTATATAGATACAATGAGATATTTCTGTAGCATTGCAAACTTTACATATTTTCCTTATTCATAATTACATCCAGTTATAGCTCAAAATGGCTACATTTTAGGTTATATTTTATATTATTATAATAATACTTTATGCTGTTTTTTTTTTCCTAATTGACTCTAGAATGTCTTTAGTATATAGGCTATAAACTAACATAAAAATCAAAATAACAATATTTCTCATTGGAAAATAGATAATAACAGGGAAATATTCTTCCAACACTTAAGTTTTTATAAAAAAATTGGTTAATTTTTATCATTGATATATTTGATCTTTTTTATGCTTTTCACCTATTTATTTTTATCCATCATAGAACGCATAAATGCCGAAGATCCGCGCTGGAAGGGTTTTATTCCCATATTTTTTAAATATTAGAGAGTAAGAGATTATTTATAAAGAATTTATAATTAATATATCTAAATGATATAATTTTTGTTATATATTATTTAATAGGTAATAACGCTCCAACTATACACAAGAAATAAAACCAATAACGAAGTTTTCTTTTACAAATAATACAAACTATCCAACTGTGGTTTTACTGCGATGAAAAATAGTGGGAGGGCTTTGCTCCTCAGTGGTGAACTCTCCCAACGCTTTTGCCAATTTAATCCACCAGACCGCTTTTTAGAGCTCTTTTACTGAATTGCACGATTCTGCTTTAATATGCAACAATGAAGAGTGGAATCTTTGGTATAGTATTTTATTGAACTAACGACATTTAGTACATTAGAATTACATATAAATATTCGCATCGAGCAAAGCTCTTCGACAAACAATATAAACAAGGCCAGTTAGGTGTATATTAATTAAATGGCAATCACTCGCTATCTATACACATTAAATAAAACCACTATTGTATTTTAATTACTATAATTTGAAACTTAACACCAGATGTAATCAATTAAAACACTGGTTTTCAAAATTACAAAATCAAACATGGTTGTAATAGCATAAACTCTGGACAGAGCATCGGCGACTATGTTGTCAGTACCTTTTATGTACTTGATGTCAGTAGTGAATTGGGAAATGTATTGTAGATGCCTCAATTGTACAGGAGAAGCTTTCTCATTTTTTTGTTTGCAAGCGTAAATTAAAGGCTTGTGATCGGTCAAAATTGTAAATTCACGTGCCTCAAGCAGGTGCTTGAAGAATTTGATGGACAAATATATTGCGAGAAGCTCTCTATCATATATACTACTAGCCGAATGACCCGGGCAACGCCCGTGTTTTATCCGATTGAATGTTTTGATTCAAATACTAGAAAGAGAGGATTAAAAAGAGGATTAAAAAGAAAGAGAGGATTCCATTTAGTTATTAACTAATATATGCATTTATTTAAGGAGCGACCCACTCCAACACAATAGTTACAAAAACGAAAAAGCGAGTGGGGGTGGGGGGGGGGGGGGCATGATGGGGGGGGCAAAGGTGGCGTGATCGTAGCCAACCAATAGGAGAGCGCCATTCCAAAAAAAAAAAGCAAACGGTGACAGAGATGAAGAATTAAGAACGCATGACGCTCGTAACTGTATATAGAATAATTGCATTGAGCAGGATTTAATTTTTTTAGAGAAAAATGCTATTGGTTTCCATGTATTTTTGTCAAGCTGTTGGAGAACTGATCCAACTGCCCGATCTGAAGCATCTGTACAGAGTGAAATAGGCAGTTCAGCATCGGGGTAGGCTAACAGTGCTGTATTAGCTAGGGCTAGTTTACATTTTTCAAACTGAACTTCAGCTTCTTCAGTCCATTTAATTTCTCTTCTATCTTTTTTCTTGGCACCCCTCATGAAGGATTGCCTGAGTCTCTGCTGCATTGTTCCAAAATCTACGATAAAAGTTTAGCATTCCCAAAAATATGCGTAATTCATGAGAGAGAGAGAGAGAGAGAGAGAACTGTTTTAGTTTCTTATATTCTAAAATAGCTTTAACCTTTGTTGGGAGAGGTTTCACACCGTGAGAGGTAATTAGGTACCCTCGAAAATCAATTTCCTGTACCAAGAATTTAGATTTAGAAATATTGATTCTTAATCCATAGGAATCTATTCTGCTGAATAAGGTTTCAAGGTGGCTGTAATGCTCTTCCTTCTTTGGCAAAAACACAATAATTCATTAGGGTCAATTTCGGGTTTTTTAGGGATGTGCTTAAAAGGGATGTACGAAATGCCTGTTTCATCCATTTCTTTTGCCCAGATATTGATACAGATAAACAACGTTATTCCATTTTCACCTGCCAGGTATTTTAAATAAAATTTGTGGTTTTAAGGTTTTACTAAGGAAATAAATGTACAACAGAATTTTATGAACCTGAGTCCAGAAACGCCTAGGACAGGGGTCGGTAACCTGCGACTCGCGAGCCACATGTAGCTCTTTGGATGAATGTAGTATTCGCATTAAAACCTTTTATTTGTGCGAGTACTATTTATTGTTGGAAAGAAAAAATTTCGTGGCTCGTTAAAAACTTTGAAATTTTGCAAATTGCAATTTTTGATTCTTTCGACTCAAAAGACCTCTTACCTAGGACTATTGTTAGCACGTTTTCATTGAAGTTTCTTCTAGAAAGAACGAGCTGACTCAATTCGATTCAATTCGATTAATTTCAAACAACAAAAGAGAATTACATTACGATTTAATGCGATTTAGTTGTATTTATGATACAAAAGAAAACAGAAGAAGAAAAAAAAAACAAAACAAAAAAATGATGATAAGTAGCAATAAAATTCTATGAATATGAATTATAATTAATTAATAAAATACAATAATAATAATAATAATAATAATAAACCTAACAACTATTATTGGTACGACTTGAAAAGACTTACATCAGTCAATATTCCAACCATCCTTCTACTGAACACGGCATCACTAAAGATAACTATGACGAGTAGATGTAAGAAGACGCTAGAATTAAGGTCGGTTGTCACTTTATAAGTTTTTGCTAGTGCGCCAAAACGCACAAAAGCTTGTGTTTCAATTGACTCGCTCATTTTTGCTACTGCCATTTTTTTTATGAATTACGAAAATTTACAGATTGGTGATATTTTCTTTCAGAGCCTTCTTAACCTAATTCTGCTAGTCACTTAATTCTGTTTTCGACTAAATCATATCTAATCTGATCATTAAAATTCACCCTTTATATAAAAGCTATTGCGTGTACTCGTTATTGCAATTAAGACTTTTTTAAAATTGCGAGCATTCAAACAATAATTTAGAGAGATATTGATATTAATTGAATACCTCACAAGTGCTTATACAGAATTTCATTGCGCTATTCCGTTAAGCAGCGCTCTCGTTCTATTCAAAAGAACCTTAAAATTTGGATCATTTTCCACAAATCTTATACATTATTATATACCAAAAGAGACAGCTCTCCAGTTAAAATGGTTTTTAGTTCGTCACTCGTGTATAGACAACGGTGCCACATCACCAGTTTTAAACAAAGCCAATCTGTGTTCCATGGTGTCGGGCTATGACCCTCATGTACAGAGGCGATTGCGTTATCACAATATCCTACGATAAGAGAAATGAAATCAGTCGAATTTTCCAAAAAGTGTCCAAGCTGCTAAGGTAGCAGAGCCTATTTTCAAGTCAGAATACAAAATGTGTGATGAACTAAAATGCATTTATTTAATGCATTTGAAAGAATTAACCGGGAAAGGTGCCACCTTTGGTGCATGATAAAATCCTCTCACTCTACACAGACTACTTTATATTATAAATATCAATGTTTTAGAAATAGAGCAATCCATATCTGAATTTTAGGTAATAAAAATACATTTATTGGATTAAAAAATATTTATATTTAAATGTTTACTGAACGCCAACCCTTGCCAAGGCATTATATTTCGAATAAACAAACTCTCTCTCTCAGCGCCACATAACGTCTTTATAAACTACAGTTGAACTAGTTTTAAAACAAATACAAAATATATTAGTGGGGAGGGATTTGATTTCATTTTAAAAACATGAATCAATCCCCCACCCACCCTTTTTTATTTTTGCAAAACTATTTCAACTGTAATTTGATGACGCTATGTGGCGGCGAAAGTTTGATTATACAAAATGTGATGCCATGACAAAGATTGGCGTTCAGCCAATCTCGAAAATAAATATTTATATTAAATCAAATACAGACTATTTATTACATATATATTATAATGTGTGTTGTTCAGTATTCACATACCTTTTCAATCTTCTTAATATGAAATTCGAATTTAATATCATATTAAATATTTAATATAAAAACAGCATATTGTCGAAAGAACATCTGTGAGTTATAAATATATGTATCTCCAGTTAGCGTTTGTAAAACGTCCTAGATATAGAAGAAAGAAATTTATACACATCGGTTTAAAACGAAGTAAATGTATATAGAGCGATGAAACTAAGAAAATACAAGCAAACTATTTTACCAATGCCCGCTGTGTGAAAGAGACGTCCACATGATTTATTTATAGAGAGCAAGAGAGAAAGAAGCGATCAGCCAAATATAAATTACCCAGAGAGAGAGAGAGAGAGAGAAAAAGAGTCCCCAGAGTTGAGAGAAGAACAGATCCCCGCGAGTCGCGCCACGGCGTTAGGATGACAGCTCCATCATTGTTGATTGATGAGAAAGAACCTTCCTGATGACAGCTCGTGCGTCCATCAATTATTGCCATCTATTGATTAATGGGGAGATATAGTGCTGATGAGGCTCCCATTGATGCCCGATTGATGACACTCCATTAATATTTCCGATAGAATCTACCTATCCTCAACTTATGTGACTCAGGGAGATGTCTACATAGTGTGCGATTTTTATACAAGATATATTCAATCAGTTAGGTTTCAGAGAAGGGATTTGTTATCCCCTAATTTTCAGCCTTTTTTCGCATCTTTATTCAACACCTATTGCCCCATTTATCTATTCTAAAATTATTTAAGGCGACATGAGGGAAAGGAATTTTGGTTTGAATAATCTTGTGAAAAATGTTCTTGATGAATTAATATATAAAATATCAAAAGACCTTGAGAAATATGTTTCTTTATTACGAAAGCAGGCTATTTTTGGAATAAAGAAACATATTGTGCAAGGTTTTTTGATATTTTATAGAAGTAAATCTCAATTTTGGTATATATCTGAATGAATATATATATCAATATATATTGAAATATGTAATTTAAAAATAGAGCAATAAAAGAGAAGGGAATAACAATAAAATACAGCTGTTCTCTCATTTTCCTCGCTAAGACCTTGTAAATAAAGCACGTATATTGCTATAGAAATAATATTTCACCGTGTAGTATAAACATATAAGTACAAGATACCAAATAAATCAACGCAGACAGATTATTGAAATTAACAGATAAATTTCGAAAAAAATTATATTATGTTTTATAGAACATGTAAAAAAAGATTCAATTTCCTTGTGTATCCAAACTTGTGGAATGTGATGAATATATGGAAATAAAGAATATTAAATTGTCTCAATGAAATCATTCAACATAAGCAATAAACAGTTATAAAGAATAATAGCGGAGAAATAGAGGAGTGTTACATCGAAAAAGACACAGAGTGAGGGGGGCAGGTTGCCTTCTATATTAATTTAATCTTTATAATGACATGCTGGACTTGACGATGAGACAGGGGTCGTGAAAAAATGAGAGGTGTAAATATAAATAATCTTAGAGGTATTTTCATTTCGTGAAACTAAGATGATTTGAATAAGTAAAGAACTTACAAACAACTTGTTTACATATTATGATATTATAAAATCTAAATACATCCTTCGCGCGATAGATTTAGAACCTCCTCGATAGTTGAATCCTATTTCAACGTAACATGATTAAAGATTCCTGAAATATTTGCAAAAGTTGAAACACAATATATCAATAAGGATAATGGCAATAATTTTATTTATTAAGTTAAAATGGCAAGATTACAATTGTAAGCTCATCATCCGAACAATTGTTTCACAAATACTCACAATAGAGGTGTAGTACATCTCAGATAACGTTTAAAAGATTGTCATTTTCTCTTGACGAAGAAACTTATTGTAATTATCCTGATTGATTAAGTGTTGTCTCAACGTAAAATAACACATATTGTAATTTATTTAACCTTTCAAGAGATGCGTTCTCCAAGGAAGGACGTCGAGAAGTAATGTCCCATAAAGAGGACGGACAACAGTTCCCAGTTATTTCTCCTAGTCACGCAAGTCATCTTGACGGCAACATTTTAACCTCAATTGTGTAGACATTTGTGTAGAGTGTTTATAAAGTATACTCTCCTAAAATATTCTATTGCTTTGTGTCCAATATATTAGTATTTCTCGTATAGGTATCTATTTCAATCCTTCCCTATGCAAATCTATTCTTCTAAATAATTGTCCTTGAAACTTGATTAGTAAACTTATTCTATAGTGAGTCCAATTTAGAGCAGCTTAACGTTATTGGATATAAAAAATTTCGACCTTTTCGCCATGTCAACTAGAAGGCGGATAAATCACTCGAATCACAAATGGAACTCATCGTGAATTATTAACCAAGTTAGAAATAGAATGGAATTTGGTAAATATGAAGACTGCAATCAACATTTATTCTCGCTCAAATATAAGTTTAGTTTGAACTGATACTCAACGGAAAACATAGAAACCACGAAATCTAGCGTCTCAGAGGTTAAGATGGATGTTGATATATATAATATCTCAGGTAGTTGAAATAGAAAGAGGTCCCAACAAACTTGTTATCCGTCGAAATGTCTCAGAAACATTTTTAAATGTTTCAAATATATTCCTGTTTTAAAACAATACATGATAATGGAGCGCGCTATCTGCATTCAACATAATAAACTATTAAAAAAAAAGATTTTCCTGACCGCTCACATGAGCAATTTAAATGGCCGAGCGTTATATAGTGGAATAAAAATAAAATAAATGTTTATTTAACTTGTTCCTTGGAATTTGACCGACTCAATTTCTTGATAAATCCAGAAAAGCCAGCCACTTACGCGTTCCGGGCTGTTGGCCCTCGTCAGCGTAGTGCAGACTGTACCTCAACGACCAAAACTATATTTTCACGTCACTTTTATTGCAGTGCGGATTTATTAATTTACATAAAAGAAATACATGTGCGTAAAAGGTTTATAATTTTGAATAACACTAATCTATTAACAACTAAGAGTATTTGAATGCAAAAATATATTCATTATTTTCTAGTAGGATAATATTAATATTCTTACCAATTACATTATTTTTATAAATCTCTATCTATTACTATAAATATTGAAATGCAACGGCTATAGTTGAATTTTCCGCTTTATCATTCCTCCACACGAGATACCATTTGTAATTCTTGAGTAGTTTGGATTATATCCAATTTCAATATTGAATGAAAATGGACTAGCAATAATCACAAAATATTTCCTAATTTTTGTTTTACAGAAAATTTTACAATATCAGTAGGGGACTTATCAACCTGCTTTAATTGAGGTTTCGAAGTTTATTTATACTAATTACAGAGAGAGAAAATATCTCTCAATCGGTATTTATATCTGATCCGTCACAACATATGTAAACACAACTTGACATCCATATACACATTTTCAATCTTTAAAAGGACAATAAAGCATAAGTACCTATATTAGATCTATTTTGTAGTTTAGATGTAGCGACTAAATATTGCTGAAACAAAAGAAAAATATTGGTGTATCATCTCTAGGTTCATCACAAGTTTACATATATCATGTTGGACGTGACTCACAAATACACAGATTCCATTTACTCCTGGCCGAGGATGGACTTGTAAATGGGGCCATTGAAGTAAATGGTTATCCTTGTATTTAAAACTTCTACATATGGGCTTCTCTTCTCTACCCTGCTCGGCGGCGCCTCTACCAACCTAGTCTTACTCAATTATGTTTTGGGTCTATTTCTCAATGATATTTTGATTTCGACATTTCCAGGTAAAAAACAGCGCCTCTCAGGGGCAAACCTTTATGAGAAGGGAGGCAAATTCCCTGAACCTCCTTGATTTTTTATTTCTATTTACAAACTATACATGTTTGAACATATAGAAAATATTGTACATGATCTTGCTCTGCGTCACCTGGAGTTCGTGTCAGCTTCATTACTAATTCTTAATATTATTTTGTTTTCCCTTTGTAAAATTCGTACATACCTTTTCTTTTTCATTTTGGTGACAATTTTTGTACATATTTTTGTGAAAAATTTCGTTCCATATACATATATTCAAACTACGTTCGGCATGTTATCTATAATTATAAGAGTGAATGCACACAAAATAAGAAAGGAAAGACGTACAATGAGATATCCATTAACCGCGACCAAACAAGACAACCCATTCTCCGTGAAGTAGGTAAAGCTAGGCGATATAAAAGACAGTTCCCGGAGATAATGGCGGCCGCACAAAAACAGCTTAATATTTTATTAAGAAGGCCTCAGAACTGCGGAGTCATCGTCGGGCGTGATTGGGGCTGATTCCCTGCCCTGACTCAGCAGTTCTTGTCACTCTTCTGCCATCTTTATTTCAATGTGCCACACTCTTCTGCCATCTTTATTTCAATGTGCCACACTCTTCTGTAATCTTTATTTCGTTGTGCCACCCTTTTCTGTCATCTTTATTTCAATGTACCACACTCTTCTGCTATATTTATTTCAATGTGCCACACTCTTCTGTCATCTTTATTTCGTTGTGCCACCCTTTTCTGTCATCTTTATTTCAATGTACCACACTCTTCTGCTATATTTATTTCAATGTGCCACACTCTTCTACCATCTTTATTTCAATGTGCCACACTCTTCTGCCATCTTTATTTCAATGTGCCACACTCTTCTGTCATCTTTATTTCGTTGTGCCACCCTTTTCTGTCATCTTTATTTCAATGTACCACACTCTTCTGCTATATTTATTTCAATGTGCCACACTCTTCTACCATCTTTATTTCAATGTGCCACACTCTTCTGCCATCTTTATTTCAATGTGCCACACTCTTCTGTCATTTTTATTTCAATGTGCCACACTCTTCTGTCATCTTTATTTCGTTGTGCCACCCTTTTCTGTCATCTTTATTTCAATGTACCACACTCTTCTGCTATATTTATTTCAATGTGCCACACTCTTCTACCATCTTTATTTCAATGTGCCACACTCTTCTGCCATCTTTATTTCAATGTGCCACACTCTTCTGTCATCTTTATTTAGTTGTGCCACCCTTTTCTGTCATCTTTATTTCAATGTACCACACTCTTCTGCTATATTTATATCAATGTGCCACACTCTTCTACCATCTTTATTTCAATGTGCCACACTCTTCTGCCATCTTTTTTTCAATGTGCCACACTCACTCACATCTTTATTTCAGTGTGCCATACATGTTCTTATCAACCAGGTCATTGGATGTTTTAAAGGTTTTTAATCGCGGAGATACATGAATATCTCGCGTACTTATGTTTTTGGTTACAAATACTCTATCTATCTCTATTTTGCAATGAATATGAGAATTTAACTCATTCAAATATATTGACAAAGTGTGCTGTCCCGCAAAGAACACTGGCGCGAGATGAGAAAGAGAAAAATAATCTATATATTATATAATTTAATGATGAATTATCGCGCCACATCTGTTATGAAAATTCGAAACTATTATAGACTATTATGATTCATCATATTAATCTATATAGATAATAAGCTAACAGAGTTTACAGTTGTAAAGTTTGAATCTATCTTCTCCAAAGATACTAAACTACACAAAGCCATCTATATACCAAAATTTCGTTATTTCTTGCTTCACATGACAGTTTTATTTTCCAAATATTAATATATATATATATATATATTTTATTCTAATTTGCAATTGTAGAATTTTTGTCTTCAAATATTACTTATCTTATCTTATTTGTTATTTATCATGATCGAATTGTTTGTTTTATTAAACGCGTTCTTTTTGTATTATTACTTCTTTGGCTCCTTCAGATAACAAACTTCCCTTCAGAGGCATCTGTTTCCACTAAGGTTGGATTTTGCTATGTATATAAATAAAGGTTCATGGCCAAACCTTTGCTAAAGTGGGTCACTTTCTACAAGAGCCTGTGTTTACACATGGACAGCTCCATGTGGCTTTTTATTAAGTGCGAATTTTGGATAAAGTTGAACCCACATATATATAAAACTAGAATTGCAATTTTATTTTCTAATTTGTTATATATATTTTTTCCAATTTGAATGTATTTATTTAAACTTTCACCAATGGCTTTATTTCCTCACTAGAAATTGCTTACCAAACATGAGAATGTGGAGGAGAAAAAAAACTACTCCTTTTTTTTTCATTTTGAATATATTCACATAAATTTAACCAATTCCCAGAGTTATTCACCTGAAAGGATTTTTTTTATTATTTGTTTGCTAATGAACTATTTATTTGAAATTATTTCGATTTTTTGGTCTCCTCTTTATTTACTCATTTTTTTCCACTGCTCTATTCATAAATTTTGTACATTTTTAGTTGCCACCGTCGCCTCTGTAATACCTTTTTGCCGATAAAGTTGTATATAAACAACAATCAACCGTCTAAATTTGAATTTTAAAATGGTCGAATTATCTATAGTTAAGGCATTAAAACACGGTCGAATTATTGTGTGTCGAATTAACGTGGTTATACTGTATATATAAAACTATTAAAAATGAAGAAAGCATATCCTGACCAGGAGCATATGTGCTTAACAGAAGGCAAAACGCCATCTGGTGGAACAGAAATCAACTAAGCATTGATTTAGTCTGTTCCCTGATATTTGGCCAACCCAATTTCTTGATAAATCAAGAAAAGCCATCCACAAACGCGTGTCGCTCTGTTGGCGCTCGTCATCGTGAGTGGGCTGTACCACTGCGACCAAAAATATATTTGGTCCCAGAAGCTTTGGGTTGGTAAATTTCAGGGAACAGGCTAAATCAATATTTAGTTGATTTCTGTTCCACCAGATGGCGGTTCTGCCTTCTGTAAAGCTCATGTGCTCCTGGTCAGGATATGCTTTCTTTATTAATAATATCAACACCTGACCCACTTTTTTTTTCTATTGTTTTTTCATGTGTTAAGCGTATTTACGCAAATTTGGCCTTAAAGACCCATTTTTTGGTTTCTCAAGAAGCCTCTGGGATCAAATTTCTCTTTGATCGCATTGGTACAGCCTTCTCCACGCTGACGATCGCCAACAGCGTGAAACGCGTTCGTGGATGGCTTTTCTTGTTTTATCAAGAAATTGCGTTGGCCAAATATCAGGGAACAGGCTAAATCAATGTTCAGTTGATTTCTGTTCCACCAGATGGCGTTCTGCCTTCTGTAAAGCACATGTGCTCCTGGTCAGGATATGCTTTCTTTATTTTAATTACAACACCTGACCCACTTATTATTTTTTTCTATTGTTTTTTCTTATAAAACTATAATTGTAGTTTTTATGAAGCCCTTTGAATTAATCCATTCCTTTTATATGTGTGTGTGTTGTCTTATCTTCAATATATATTGTGTTGTTTGCAAATTTATTTTCTTATTTGTAAATTTTTTCTTCATTTTTCATTTATAATATTTTTTTAGGCATAGGCACCAATGTCTATAGTTTGTCACCTGAAAGGATTTTTTTTTTGTATTATTTGTTCACTAATAAACTATTTATTTATAAAATAAAAGGATTAAAAAGCGCGAATGTTTCTTTTATACATAAACCAAACTTCTACTGTCCTTACTGCGATGAAAAAAATATATTGGGAGGGTTTGGCTCATCAGTGGTGAACCCTCCCAGCGGTTTCGTCAATTTAATCCACCAGACCGCTTCTCAGAGCTCTAATACTGTATTGGATCATTCTGCTTTTATATGCTACACTGAAGGATGGAATCTTAGAAATGGTTTTCAAGTAAACTATGGGCATAAGATTATAGGACAGTAGCATTACATTCAAATATTTGTTTCGAGCAATGCTCTTCAGCAAACTATAAAGACAAGGCCAGTTAGGAATAAATTAACACAAAGCAATAACGCGCCATCTATACATATAAAATAAAAGGATTTAAAAGCGCGAATGTTTTATGTATAAAAGAAACATTCGCGCTTTTTAATCCTTTTTTGTGATATCTCTTGTCTTTCTTGGTGTTGCAATTTGGGTGGCCAGCAGAGTATTTCTTCTGTCCTCAAAGCTTATGTCCATAGTTAATCTAAATTACCCATTCCAATAGTTTAGCATCAGTATCAATATAAATGGAAAATCTAAAAATGCAAAATAACAGCGGTATGGTAGATTAAACTGCCAAAACCGCTGAGAGGGTTCACCACTGATGAGCCAGGCCCTCCTATTAATTTTTCATTGCAATAAGGGCAGTAGATATTGTTTAATTTAAAAAAATATATATATGCGCCTATAATTTCGAATTTTCATATATTTTTATACCCAAACATATATTACAGGATATTATATTATACTCAAAATAGTTTTTTTCAAACAAAATAGTCATTTTAATTTAAACTTACACTTAAATAGAGAAAATAGCATATATACTGTATATTTTACAATCAATCATATATAACAATTAAGATTATTTGAATATCATATAGGTATTTATAAAATCTATTGAAAATAATGTAAGAGACTAGTTAGGAACAAAACATGAAAATAAAAACATAAAACTAATCATCCTGGAAAGAATAAAATATTGGCCCTAAACCATGGTCATATCGGCATATTTTTTAGGTTTCTCAACGCATGCTTTGATTTTGATGACTAAAAGGGCGGAATTTTGGGTGCAGCATCATTTTTTCTAACATTAATTTATGAAACTTCATGCAGTAAATTGGCCTAAAATGGTATTTAATTTGTCCTCTCCAGTTTGAAATTATCTTGAACCTTATCTACCATTTTTTCAATGTCTAGAAATCTTTAAAATCTATATTTAACTTTAAATATGAATAATATTTAATAATTGGTCAACATGATCTGAGTGATAACTACTACATAAAAACCATATAAGGTTTTTATATCAATAATATTTGTAAAATAATGGTGCACATTGATGAAATTATCTTCGATTGTATGTGCGTGACATATAAACATACTTTCCTACCTTTTTTATTTTAACAAAGAAGTTTATTTAAATCATATATTCCAGTTACGAGCCAATAATTGTGATAATATAACGTGAAAATATCGAAAGGATTGTCCACGTATGTAAGTGAATGGATAACTTCTCGGCCTTTTGGCTAAGATCAATGTATCCCAAGTGAGGATGTATTATAGTGATTTCTATAATACTGCTATATTTTACATTAAACTTTGAAATATTAATATTCTCCTCTTACACCGAAAAACAAATTTAAACATACCAAAAGTTATTTGAAAAAATTATATTGAGACGTTACAAAAAACAATTTTCAATTGTTCATAAATTCCTTTAAAATGTTACTTTAATTTTTCATGTGTTTATTTTCATTTTAATTTTTTATTCATCAAAAGTCAATGATGTACATACTAAATTAGTAAAAACTCAATAAAAACGATACGTAAAAATACACATAAACAAATGGCTTGTAAAAGAAAGCAGCAATAAAATGAGTTTAGGTAAAATATCTATTTCATTAACAAACATTTCACTTTTAAAATAATAAACTTTAAAATTAAAGTTTTACAAAACTAAAATTAGCGTTTTAAAAATAAAAACGTGGCATTTGGCGCAGTCGAAAAGGATACGGAAAAAAGAAAATGGCGGAAAATCCAAACAACCGGTTGCAAAAATTCAACGGCTCGAAGTCGGCAATTAGGCCTGAGTCATGGATCCAATTATATGATTTTGAAAATAATTCTTTAAAAGAAGATGAAAAAATCAAAAATCTTATGTACTACTTGACAGATTCAGCACTTGAATGGTATGCAGACGAGATTATTTCAAATCCTGCAATAAAAAGATGGGAAGTTGTAAAGGAAAAGTTGATTCAAAGATTTGGTTCATACAACGCAAATCCAATTGTCTCAGCATCACATCGAAGATTAAAAAGAGAAGAATCAATAGAAAATTATTTTCAAGATAAAATTCGCCTGTTAAATCAAACCCATCTAACGAAGGAGGAAAAAATACATTTATTAACAGACGGACTTCCAAATGATTGGAAAGATTTAATTGTGGCTGCACAGCCAACTGACACCACGAAATGGTTCCATATCGCAGCTTCAATTGAACAAAATAGGGCTTCAATTCAGTTTAAGCCTGAAAACAAAATACATCTCGCGACAAAAAATAATGATAATAGAAAAAATGTTTGCCCATTCTGGTGTCCAATATGTTCGAAAAAAGGAATAAAAATTAAACATTGGGTCACAGATTGTGAGGATTATGATCCTAATTATAAAAAGGATAGGCCTAATCAAAACAATTCAGTGAAACAAGTATGCGGAGCCCCGGAATTGTTGAATATAAGTACTTTGACAAATACCCCTACACAAGGAGCTTTCAGGCTTATCAACATAAGTGTTGAAGTAAATGGAATTCCTGCGCAAGCATTTGTGGATACTGGAGCAACAGTATCAATAATCAATTGGCGATTGTTCAAGCGAACCCGTCTTCAACTTCAACCAAATTCAGACATTCACATCAGCCAAGCGGATGGTGTTACCAGGACATGTGGAAGCCTTCAGACCAAGGTAAGAATAGATAAACTAATTAAACCTGTAACTCTCCATGTAATGAAGAACTTTAAATATCCACTCTTGATCGGATTAGATGTTGCATCTCTTTTTAATCTTTTAATAGATGTCAGAGACAAAACAATTTACACCAAATTTGATGGATTACAAAATCCAATTCTTGTAAATCATCTAGAAGAGATAAGAGAACGTGAATTAAAAAAATTACTTGAACACAATAGGAATGTATTTTCTCAGCATGCTATTGATTTGGGAAAAGTAGCTATACAACATAAGATCATCACGAAAAGTGAACACCCAATTTCTCTTAGACCCTATCGTCGTCCTCTAAAAGAGTATGAAGAGATAGCTGAACAAGTTAAAGAACTTCTCGAACACAAGTTAATTAGAATTTCAGATTCTCCTTGGGCATTTCCTGTTGTTATGGTTCCCAAGAAGGATGGAAATAAAAGGATGTGCATTGATTACAGACGTCTTAATGAGATCACACTGGATGACAGGCAACCCCTACCTCACATACAGGACATGTTTGATCGATTGCATGGATCCAGATTCTTCTCTACCCTTGATGTTGCATGGGGTTATTGGCAGATCGAAATGGACCCGCAATCTATTCAAAAAACTGCATTCGTCACAAACGATGGTCATTATGAGTTTTTAGTGATGCCCTTTGGTTTAAAAAATGCTGCTTCAACGTTTCAAAGGATAATCCAACATATTCTAGGTGAATTATTATGGAAAGGAACTTGCTCTTTCCAAGATGACATATTGGTGTACACGAAAACATGGCAAGAGCACATAGAGCTTCTTAGTAAAGTTTTTGACAAATTAAGACAGTACAACATGAAATTAAAATTGTCGAAATGTATTTTTGGAAGAACTGAAGTAAAATACCTCGGACATATCATCAGTCACAATCAATTAAAACCTGATCCAGGAAAAGTAAAATCTATTCAAGACTTTCCAAGACCTGATACTGTAAAGAAAGTTCGTCAGTTCATGGGATTGGCAAATTATTACAGAAAATTTGTGAAGGACTTTTCTAAAATTTCATTCCCCTTGGTTCGACTCACTCGGAAGAATCAGCCCTTCATCTGGAATGAGGAAGTAGAGGAGTCATTCGCTAAACTTAAAATGGCACTATCTACAAAACCTGTCCTTGCTATTTACAACCCGGACTACCCCTCTAAAGTTTATACAGATGCTTCCAAATATGGAATTGGAGCAATCCTAACACAAATTGGTCCAGACAATGAGGAACATGTAATTGCTTATTACTCCAAAACACTGCAACCACACCAAGAGAATTATTCTGCTTATGAGATGGAATGCCTAGCCGTAATACAAGCAACTGATCACTTTCATGTATACATAGAAAACCAACCATTTGAAATCATCACTGATCATGCGGCGCTCCAATGGCTTTTCACCATGAAGAAACCGAAACCTAAGTATTTTAGATGGATTCTTAGTTTATCCTCGAAATCATGTAACATCGTTCATCGTTCTGGAAAGCAACAAACTCATGTTGACGCCTTATCAAGACTCCCAGTTGTTAACATTGCAACTCAAGAACTTCAAGAACACCAACAAAATTCAGATTTGAGTTTCTTGAAAAATTCCCACACTCACGACGGTGTGGTAATGATCAAACAAAAAGGAGTTTTTAAAGCAGTTGTCCCAAACTCGCTTACCAAAAAAATATTGGAAGAATATCACGATTCATTGAGTCACCCATCAATAACCAAAACATGCAAACTTATAACTCAATGTTATTGGTGGAAAGGAATAACAACTGATATCAAGAATTATGTTCGATCTTGTAAATCTTGTCAACTAGTGAAGGTCAGACATGAACCAACTTTAGGAGAAATGATCACTCCAACGTCAAATATCCAACCATTACAAATGATCGGTTGTGACACTATTGTACTGGGAACAGCAGCGGCTAACACAAAGCATAAATTCATTCAAGTTTTTGTTGATCACGCAACTCGTTATCTATGGGCATATCCCACAATAACAAACACTGCTCAAGCTGTCACTCAATGTCTTGATAAGATAATCAAATCTGTTAATTCGATCAATATTATCTTAACAGATAATGGCAAAAACTTTTTATCAAAAGAGTTCTACAAATTTCTTTCTTTACAAGGAATTAAACACACATATACTTCGCCTTATCATCCTCAGTGCAATGGCATTTGTGAGAAATTAAATGATACGATAATGACAAAACTGAGAATAGCTGTTCTAGAGGAACCTAGATGTAAATGGAGCACATTGTTACCGCAAGTTGTCAAAAATTATAATTCCACACCACATGACGTGACTGGTTTTTCACCGCTTTTCTTAATGTATGGAATCGGTAATGTACCCGAATTTGCCGACCAAACTCCAATTACAATTGAAGAAGCCAGGAAGAAAGCTAGCCTGCGGACAGAACAAAGTAGAAGTAAGTGGAAGATTAAACACGATAGCCATCACCCCAAGTATGTCCTTAAAGAAGGAGACTTAGTCATAAGAAAAATTGCCTTCAACGACCCTCGTCTCATCAAGACATCACCAAAATATGAAGGACCATTTGTCATTCAAAAAAAGATATCTGATGTAACCTACGATATCTCTCTGAAAGACCAAAAGCAAGCAAGACGCGTTCACATATCTCAACTTCGACCATTTATTACCCGAGAATAAATGCTTCAAGAAGGGGAATATGAGACGTTACAAAAAACAATTTTCAATTGTTCATAAATTCCTTTAAAATGTTACTTTAATTTTTCATGTGTTTATTTTCATTTTAATTTTTTATTCATCAAAAGTCAATGATGTACATACTAAATTAGTAAAAACTCAATAAAAACGATATGTAAAAATACACATAAACAAATGGCTTGTAAAAGAAAGCAGCAATAAAATGAGTTTAGGTAAAATATCTATTTCATTAACAAACATTTCACTTTTAAAATAATAAACTTTAAAATTAAAGTTTTACAAAACTAAAATTAGCGTTTTAAAAATAAAAACGTGGCAATATATATAAATAAAATAAACTTTATATTTTAAATGCTGCTTTTATCGTATCTGGGACACGTGTGAAAATAATTAAATGACTGTCTGTCAACGAGTCAAACTGCCGTTGAGCGTGATGTTGTCTAAAGGGATTACGAGAACAATCTCTTTCAAATGAAAATGTTTTTATTAAGCATATGTTTAAAGTACAAAATATAATTAAAAGAGAGAGGCAAATTTACAGGGTGCTGAGAGATCACAAAGAGAGAGTGTCATTCTGATAGACGTGAGGCTTACAGCAAACTTGCTGCCAAAACCGAAACCTAGAAGTTTTGAAACTTGTTTATCATCCAAGTTAAAATAAAAGAGGCGGTCGACTGTTTGTTCCCCTAATCCTTTAATCGGCGGCAAATACCGGCTGTTTCTCAACGACACTGTCTTTAAGAACAGGCATTTAATGATAGGAGCATTTAACATTAGCCCGATTGAATTAAGTATGAAATATTTAAGGTTGATTACCACTGATCACGTTTCGTATAGGCTCAAGGTAATATTTCGAATTTAAAATGAAGGTATCTGAATTTAATTCACGTAACATGCACTATACATTCACCCCACCGAGATTGCGAGATAAATAATGAATATATCTTATGCCCTTTTATGTTTATTTTTAATTCATATAAAATTTGGGAAAAAAATTCTTCAAGATTTGCTCAAATAAAAAGCAACGAAATTGCACCCAGAACCTGTGACTACATAGTTGAAAACAGTACACATTTTGACTCAAATATATTTCATTACTTTCTTTTAAAACCTCATTGAATTAAAATAATTATGCAATTAAAATATATAGAAAGTATTAGAATTACGATGAACTAGTAAAGGAAGAGTTATTCAGTTAAGTGCATTTTCTTTTATACTTATTGCATATAAAAATATAATCGCCATTGTTTTTATAAAAAAATGTGGAAGACCTTGTCAATAAATGAAGACATGTTAACTGAAAACCACATAGAAATAAAATTAATATTAGTTTTTAAAAAGAATCCAGAGATACAGTATATAACAAGAGTGTGCTAGACAAATCTTATATTGAATTAAGAGAGTAAAGACACACTATGCCAAATAAATTAGTCTGGATGTGGAGAGAAGTTTTCCCTGGTTTAAGCATCTTATAAATGATAGAAGGGAAAAACCTCTACTTCAGGACATAGTGAGAGTAAAATATATTTTTGAAATATCGTCATTTTATAATTTAATAAATAATTCTATATTATATATTATTCAATTACTACATACAAGCTTGTATAAGCACATATTATCATATTTCAAATTATATATTGAACTTACACATATTTTATATATAATGTGTTCATGTGTAATCATATATGAGCAATAAATTTATCTTCAAATAAATATATTTAGATGAAAATAGCATTATGTTTTTCACACCTTTTCTTTAAAAATGTACACCTCAAAGTTTGCTCTTTATTGAGGACATAATTGCATAGATATATTATGAAATTTAACGAGTTGATCCCTAATATAATTATCAAAATCAAAATCTAAAACCTAGAAACCGGTTGATTATATATTTATTTGGGTTATCAATAAATGGAAATGAAGAATATACCCAAGATGTTAAAAGAAGAATGAAGAGAGAGTTAGGCAGATCAACACTTAATGGATTCACAATTAATCAATCAGGAAAATTGCAATTAGTGGATTAACAAATATTGCTGACCGAGTTGGAGATAAAGTTCCAGGGGAAGAGACGACGGGGATACACAGACGATCTAAAACAATGGACTTGATGACACACCTACGAGGAGATGAAGAGGATGGCGGAGGAAGTATGAAGAGACCATGTGGCCCACTCTTCAGTAGAGGAAGGCATTGAAGGAAGAAAGGAATGAATAACAAATATATCTGTAAAATTGTAAATATCCTAGTATATTACTATGGGAATACATTTTGGATCCTCACCCAAGTATATAAATAATCAAAGTTTTAAGATGGTCCGTAGGCACAGTGTGCTCCAATTCCCATGAACTTCAAAGATAATCAGACAAGCTGGTTATTTAGAAATAACTAACTCAGAACATTGAAACTGGAATTCTAAGATACTATGGCAGGAAGATAAGAGATAAAACCCTTGATAAAGTTGGTAGGTTCCACTTCAGTTAATTTTTCTATAATTCCCTATTTAGAGCTTTTTAAAAATTTTGACTACTTAATATTTCTATATACGTTATTTACAAACCCCATAAGTTCATTGTAAACGATATTTCACTCTATAATTTCGGGGTTGCTTTCTAAATATATTCAGAAAAATATTTTGCCTTCAATTCAAAAATAAATTAATATTATCGCATTTATAGAAGCATTCATTAAAAATAACATTTAGCTAGCCCTACACACATAACTGCTTATTTTAAAAATCCCCCAAAATGTTAGAAAGGAGTGAAGTGAGGGAGAAAATTGCAGCATCACTTTAATCTCTCTCTGCAAAATTTAATGACTTTTGAGTCCCACATAAAAGAGGAGAAAAAAAGGTTTATTTTCCTCGAGTGGGCTGTTGGGCCGTGTACGATAATTTAGAAAGTGATAAAGGAGCGTTCTCTCTACGGCCTGGCTGCCACCACCTAGCTCCTTTTTGGAGATATTCTGTTTTATTTGTGCTTGCATTAATGAAAATACGAATATTTGATCAAAATTTGGAAATCTATTTAAAACTCTATTCAAGAATACGTCTAATGTACTTAATGAAAGGAAAGAGGACAATACCAATTTGTTTAGAGAACTTGACAATCAGTGGAGAACCCTCCAATGGTCCCGATAATTCAATCTTCAGTTCATTTCACTCTTGTAAAAGCTGTTTTGCATAATATAATACAATTCAAATTAAGAGGAGTCCATTGCAGGGGCACGTGAAGAATATGTAGACAAAAATACCCAAGACTGTAGGAATCTCTCTATATTTAAAGGTCGTATATTCATTTCACAATGTCAGTTTATGCTTTGACACGATAGAGGTTTCGGCCTGAAAGAAGTAATTATATTTATGTTTTCACAAATTTATGCACCTATAGCGCCCTTTGCGACATCTGTAATAATTATCATTGTTATTTCAATGTACTTTTAAAATACATGTATGTGAAGTAGATATATAATTATTTAATAATGGTATTAAAAAACAAAAGAGATATATTTTAAAATGGCGCTTTCAAAAGGTAGGTTACCCCTAAAATGTATTTAAAAGCAAAATACGTTAAATGGCAATGAATGTGGCGTGTTGGTAAGGTTCGGGCTTTAAAGTTAGGGTCTTTTAAAGTTTTTAAACCTGAGTATAAATATATAACAAATAAAACTATTCTAGAAGGGTATGATTCTTTTGAAAATTAAACAATTTTCTACTGCGCTTGCTTTAATGAAAAAATAATGGGAGGGCCTGCCTCATCAGTGGTGAACCTTGTCATCGATTTCGCCAGTTTAATCTACCATACCGATGTAATATTGTAATTTGTTCTCGTCCTATACCGATACTTAAGATGACTTCTTAGAAATGATATTTACGAAAATTATGGACATAAGCTTTGAGTACATTTATATAAAAATAAATATAATTATAACTATATGATATGCTTCGAGAGAAAGCAATTGCTCTTCGCAAAAATCAAGTAGAGTAATTTTCCAGAACAATTATGATATGATGCATCAGCACGACATCTGTTTTAAGAAACTCAAACTATTTTAGAAGCGTATGATTCTTTTAAAAATTAAACAATTTTCTACTACCTTCACTACAATGATATATTGGGGCTTTCGCATTTTTTGCAGGCTGGTCTCTAGATTCCCGTCCTTTTATTTTTGGCGCTTAAGGCCTTTACTAATTTTGAGAAGTCAGTTCCTTCTCAGAGGCTTCCACTCTGTCCGCCCAATTTGCTTAGTCTTGATTTATTTAACGAGTAAATTTACATCCTCGCGTCTGTTTTCATATATATATAAATCATTTATTCGCGATCGAACGTTGTTGTACGTATTTCCCTCCCAAACACGATGCGACGCCAGCCATCTCTGTCTTGAGCTTTTAATAGTTTGGCAAATTCCTTTTTGACTTTGTATTTTCCCCAGTCATCGATATATCGGTCACATCTTACTCCCTTTTTAGGCCAACCATATTATTCAGTAAATATTACAGTGAACATTCTGACAATAGAATATATTGATTGATTATCTCGATTTGTATTGTTTCAATAATCATAAAACGCGGAGGTTTCTCGCTACGTGGCCGAGAAAGTTTATGTGCGATGAAAAACTTCTTATTTTTCAAAATGACTCGATCAATACCGCGCCTAGCCCACTGATTCAGTAAATATTCCACAACTCCAGCTTTGGTATTCGATAGAAAAAACAAACCCGTTTTGATCTTTGTTCAAATTTGACCAGGTTGATGTTGTAAAATAAACAATAATCTGAATCTGCTCATTTTTGGCAGAGATTATTATTAAACTTCATTGTTTAATGCACTTTTAAATAAAATGTGCTTCTTCCTCGCACGGATGTCAATTGTTAATTGTAGTTATCAACTTTTATTTTGAAAAAAAATTGTTGAATTTTTAAAGAAAACCTAGCAACAAGTGCTAAAGTGTTATTACTAAAAGGAAATCTCTCTCAGATAGTTACTGAGAAGTTAGTGATATTGAAACAATGATTTTAATATATATAATTATAGGAAGATGATTCTATCCCAAGCCAGAATTCTTCAAAATTTATCTCAATATAATGATGGCTCTGGTATTAAGATGTCCGTACATTGAAGGCCTAAGAAAATGATCGAAGCGACGTCTATGATGCGTCATGATCTGGCAGCTGGTTTTAAAGGCCGCAAGTCGTAAAGAATTAAAGAATTAATCAGATAGGCACCATCGCTTCAAGATCTGGCCGCTGGTTTTAAAGGCTGCAAGTCGTAAAGAATCAAATAATTGCTCAGATAGGCATCACAGCTTCAAGATCTGATCGCTGGTTTCAAGTGCTGTACGTTGTAAAGACTCAAATAATTAGTCAGATCGGCACCACCGATAATTCGCCAGTATAGCACAATGACTGCAATATGTGGGCGATAGTTTTATAAGTCGCACGTTGCGGAGACTCTTTGTATTGATTATAACATCCACATAGCTGCACAATATTGCCGCTTGTTTCAGAAGTCACGATTTTATTTTAGAATTTGATCAGGACGTCACCACTTTTGCTAGATATCCTGGCTGTTTTAGAGACCACGGGTTACAGAAGCTCTTGTAATCTACCAAGGCGTCACCTCAGCTGCAATATCTGGCCACTGGTTATAGGGACCTCACGTTGTGAAGGCTCATAGAATTTATCAAGGCGCATTACGGCTGCAGTATCTATTCTAATGTTTTAAATACCTCATGGTTTTCATAGGTTCGAAGAATTGATTAGGATATCACCACGGCTGCCGGATTTGTAGAAAGATACAGCAGCAACTGCAGGTAACTCGGACTCTCAAAGCGTACAAGGTCGCCAATCAGGGTTATTCTTAAGATATTGTGTAGTTATTTCTGTAGATATTCAGCTAATTAGGTTCGATAGACCAACGTTTTTTTTTGAAAAGGTTTTAATGCCTCATTATTAACTGTGTTCAACCCGAGGAGAGTTGCAGTCTGTAATCATTCAAGAGAGTAATAAAATATCAAAAATAAGGGTGATCGACAGATTTTTATTTCCTTTCTGACAGTGCGATCAGTGTTATAGTGCCTGGAAATGACAGCGTGTAACTAACCATTTCCTATCTCTATTGTGGCTGTAGTGTAGCAACGTTTAAGTTTTGAAAACATGGAGATTAAATACTTGAAGATGCCGCCACTCTTCTGAGGTAACAGATCGAGCGATCTGTAGAATATAGATTGACCCGTATCTGTAAGGGTAAATTCTTTGCTTCTGGTACGCGGGGACTTCCTAGAACATTTCTTTGAATAATGAACTTTATTGCAGCGCCTGAAAGGTCTCGCGCCGATTCCCTGCTGTATATCAAAGAGTCATCTTCCCTCACGATGATAGGTTTAGAGCTCATGGCACTCCCGAATGCCGTGGGTGCCATACTCTCCATCTCTGCTGTTGCCGCCCTCATTGTCTACGGAGCTATACGCCTTGCTCACCGCTCCTCCCTCAGCAACGGGTCTTTCACCGCCTTCCTGAAGTTGACCCTTGGCCCCTTGCGGCAAGCGGAATTTTATTCTGCTTTCGTTCCTTGAAGTTAGAGCTTGTAGAAGGATTAGAAATAGACATATGGG
This sequence comes from Cordylochernes scorpioides, assembly GCA_030710605.1. Lineage (NCBI taxonomy): Eukaryota > Metazoa > Arthropoda > Arachnida > Pseudoscorpiones > Chernetidae > Cordylochernes > Cordylochernes scorpioides. The sequence goes on from CP092875.1 coordinate 22,465,127, forward strand.
CTATGAAGCGAACTTCGATCTACGGATTGGCCTGCACGCCTTACCACATCCGAAAATACGGCGTTTACCCAGCCTGTCTGCAATGCCTGTGCTATTGATTTTAATGGCACTTTCAAAAGTTATTTCTATTCGAGAATCACCAGAAACAGCATTGTGTCATCACTGAACATCCATTAGAACTTCCTAAAACAGGCATGGCTACTATGTGCTGGAAATGGTATGTGGTTAGCCGTTTAGTTCAGGTCTTTTGAATTCCACACTATAGTAGTCTCTGATGGAGATGATCCCATTTTATGGAAGGTTCTAACTGTATATATTCTCAGACTCACAAATAAAAAACTTCAATGACGGGATTCCTCCAGGCTTCCCAGTATTTCAGGTTATTTCTAAAAGAAACTTCATTAAATAAGGAGAGTGAAGTGACTAATGTATTCATTCCGTTTCCCCCAAACATTTTTTTTCTCAGCAGTCACTGGAATTAGCCCGTAATTCTCTAAGCCTGCACAAAATTAGCAGCGAACTTTACAGCCATGTGCATGAATATTTATAAGGCGGCCTTTGGAAAAACCGCCTAGCGAAAACGAGGGGAAAAAAAAGTTAATACATTATCTTCTTTGTTTCATTTTTCTATAAAATGTAGCGGGTAAATTTTAAAATCAACACTCAAATGCATACAAACCCATTAAAATGTATTACATAATAGAGAATAAATATGTTTCTTTTTAAAACTGGTTAAATTTTTAAAAATATATTTTTATTACAGATTTATACGATACATGGGTAGAAAATATGTAATAAAATATATTTAATTTATATATTCTTTTTTTTTTCTGGATTTTTTGCATTTTCGATTAATAATCATCAGTGGAGAGACAAATAAGTACGTAGTTTGTCTAAAAGAGAGAAACGTACCCCATTGTTATATGCATATGGAAATTTGTAAATGGCGTCGCATGAATACAGGCAGTATGCTTTTTATTTTGCATTGTCACTGAGTAAATAATAGACCTCTTATTTTTCCATACTAAATTATCTTCAGATACGATTATATTCCAGAGTTGGCTGGTGTAGATTAGGTATCCACTAGACACCATGGCCCCAAACCAGGGACACTTCTGGGTCTTCGATGAATGTTGATTCAGACTAGTGAAAGTCATTTTCGAGATCTTATTAAAGTTCAGGAAGATGGTCCTTTATCAGACGGGTCTCTGGTGGGAGGCTTAACTTTATTATATTTACAAGAAGCTTTACAACCCCGCCACTGGATGCTCAATGGGACACCTGTCAATCATCACTGGACTCCGTTAGGGGGAGACGACCACATGTGTGAGGAGTTCTCGAAATCTTATCGGCAAATAAGGTAAACGAGACGCCTCGGTGGCCGAACACTTTTATTATTATTATTTTACCTTGGTGTAAGTTGTTATATTATTTGACTCTCTTTCCCTATAAGTACCTCTTATATATAACTAGAAGAATGACCCGGCTTCGCCCGAGAAATCCCCCGAGTGAAGTACCCTTCATACTGAAAGTACATCAATAATAAATAGTAGAAGTGCCATAGAATAGCAATACAGAAGAAACACATAAACTATAGGAAAAAAAGTGTGTAATGGCAAAAATTGTATTATATTAGTGTTTAGGTGTTTGATTTAATTATTTTTTGCAATCCATTTAGTTGTTTCAAAATTAATATAGTTTAAATAGACGGCAGCTTTTCCACCAAACCCCCATTAACCTTTGAAATTGCCTGAGTTGAGTGACTGACTGTAAAGAATCCTGACTACGATGCCCATCTTCTCAGTAAGAATAAAAAAATAGGTTTATAAAAAAAATTAATCCAAAATACTGGCATGTAAATATTTTTCTGTAAAAAAATAAAAGAGCATATGGAAATATTAGGCAAACATATGTGTTCGCTATTATATATATATATTTTTGTCACGACTGCACCTTCAACCCTTTATCCTATCGATCCTTTGTCTTATCAACCCTCTTTCTAACAACAAACAAATTATTCATTTTTTGCTTTCTGAAAAATAAATCAATATTTATTATTTGTAACAGTGCTGAGAAAAATGAGGTGTTTTACTCTTGACGTTTGTTTTCCTTCATATTTCTACATGAATATTTAACCAAATAAAAAAAAAGCATTCTTATAATATCTCTCTTTGACTAAAAGCGGGCTTCAGAAACATTTCTGAGAAAAAGACAAATTATATAGGAACTTCAGCTTAGATAATGTGTTTAGAAGGATGTTATCTACATTGGCAACTTTGAAAGTTACTAGCCGTTTCCTGACTCGTGCACCACGTGTCGTGTAAACGTTAATACCACGTTTATTATTCTTCCCCTAGATTGCGAGCATATCGCACTACATCAGTAACATCCAGAGAGGACATGCCACTTCTGAAATCTTAAACATGTAGTTTTAGTCATAGATGAAATATTAGGGGTTTTTATACCCTCTAGCAGTAGTAATTCGCGAACTGTAAAATAAAAGTCTGACACCTAGAAATCTTTACTATGATAAAGCGATGATATATTAAATTACGACAATGAGGTTTGATTTAGGAATCTACGATGCCGCGTTGCTTTAGAAATACTTAATTTTCTCTCTCACCATTATATCTTGAAGCTTTCTACTTACAGACGATCTGATTATTTGATAAGCAGGCTACTGACTAACAGATCGGCCATTTAATTATAATCAGGATTATGTTTGCTCCTTTTAAATGTTTCTAATATGCACACACTTTTCTGTTATATTTTAATCTCTAACTTAAATATTGGAGATACAATAGGTGCGCTAAATAATCTCATAATGCTCTTGTGAGAACAGAATCATCTATACTCTGACCCTCTCAATTTGACTTCTCGCATTATATAGAGAGATGCATTGTATATTTTCTTTATAGTCATAATTTACCTTTCCAAAGAGTGCCACGTGCGGTAAAAAAAGATCAGATTGCCCAGCCAATGGACAGACCTCTACATCCAAGACGACTTTCCACCAGGAATATAAGGAGATTTGCTGCTACCCCGAAACTACTGCTTTCAATGCCGAAAATATCAAACAGGGATTAATCTCAACCACAATTCTGTTTCATTCAGGAAGACAATGCAAAGGTATTTTAGGAATATCTAAATTTCCTCCATTGCCAAGGTGAAGATCAAACTGCAGAACACCTCCTTTTTACCTTCCTAACCTTCCAATACCAAAGAATCATGACGGCCACATTCTTAGAAATCACCAACCTTAGTCCAGCATCCCTAGAGAATCTCCCAAGAAGTTAAACTGCATGGCGTCACCTCATGAATTGGACTTCCACCGACATTGTAAGTAAAACCAATAATACTTAGGTATATGTGTGTCAGATGGACAGTTAGGTAGTTGGCGACTTTTGCTCCAGGGGAACCTGGGTAAAATGAATAATAATAGTTAGAATTATTTTTAAATATAAATTTCAGACGAAAATATTCAAAGAGTCACCAATAAACACAGTTACATTATAAAGAATGATCTGTTATTAAGTTTTCCTTGAAGGAACTAATCCTTTGAAAAAGTAAAAATTGAATCAGGTAAATAGTTTATTTTTATTTATATTTGCTAGCTTTCGAGCAAATTAACTGCTCTTCAACGGGCTTTTATTATAACGGGCTCGAAAGCTAGCAAATATAAATAAAAAGAAACTATTTACCTGATTCAATTTTTACTTTTTCAAATAATTTCTCGGTAACTATTGCTCACATGAACTAATCCTTTGTTTATTAAAGGATATTCCTCATAAAGAATTTCTCGTCATAGAAAATTTCTTCTGTACCTTCATGAATAGTATTTTACACATCCTTTGATCATAAATACCTTTCTCTGTATATACAAAAAGCTTTAGTTGAAAAATTATATATCAAAGAATTTATTTCGAAATCTCCTTATATATTATTAGAACCATTTGAAATAATTTAAAATAGATGTCTTTTTTCTAATTTCATAAATTTAAAAACCCTTTGAAGTGAACATATTAAGTGTTAAAATGTATTTAATTATTTTAAATTTTGTATATAAAATGGAATTTTTATTTTAGTAAGAGATCTGAAATATATTATATATATTTTATGGATAGTTATTATATTGAATCAATATGCATTAAAGATATTTCTGTTCTTGTATTAAATAGATATTGCCCCCCTTTTGTGCATATTAGAACGGCAAGTATTTTTGCGTGGGTTAATTTTCTCAAGTCATATTTTATTAAATTTATTATTCAATATTGCAATTTTTAAAAAATAGATTAAATACCAATTATCTGGGTGTTCCACTCACATAAAGGAATTGTTTGAAAACAGGCAATATATTAAAATTGTAGCACCTCACAAGCGCCTTAATACTATTTACAAGCGCCTATATACTATTTTACAAACAAATTATAAATATAAATAAAATAGTTATTTTTTAAATTTGTGGAAAGGAATAGGGGGTGGAGTAGAATTTTAGCTCCTCAACAAATTCCTTTTAATCGAACTTGTAAATTCGAAACCTCTGACTTGTGGCTGTAGCAATCTCTTCAAGTGGTCACAATCGATTATCGGTGCAATATGTTTTGTTTATTATTTTTGTTTAAGAAAGATAAATCTCTATAAAAGATGAAAGATTATTTTATTTATCTAATTAGCAAAGTGCAACATACCTAACATTCTATTTATATATATCTACTAGCCGAATGACCCGGGCAACGCCCAGGTTTTACCCGATTAAATGTTTTTATTCAAATACTATTCGTTACAATTATATATTGGCGCCGCGGATGTCACTCTTGTGAAACGTCCCGCTCCAAAATTTGTGTCAGAGAAGCGATATTTTTATAAAGAGATGATCTGGCTATGTGTCTTCTGCTCGAATTAATGTTTTTCTGTTAGAATTTTGTTCCTGCACACTAAAAATGAACTGACTTCACCCGTGGTCTCAGCTTTTTGGAATTTTTCCCGATAAAATTTTGTATCTGATAATCAAACATGATAAAGCAATATTGTCATCATCATTTTCTGACTAAAAAAACAACTATTTTTGCCCAGAACCTGTCAATTTTATTTTTTATTGGCTAAAAATCCAATAAATATATTTTACAGATTTTTCTGTATGTCCTGTCAAAACACGTTTTACCTGTATATTAGGTCAGCTGATATTACCTCCCATCTTCACCGCTAGAGGCGCTGCTTGCGAGCGAAAAGGCAAATTTGCAAAGCAATTTGCAAATAACTCTAAGAATATTCGGGATAGAGACCTAAAATTTTCACTATAAGTTTTTCCAGATTCTACTCTATATACTGTTAAAATTACAGTCAGATTAGTTACGTATTGTGGACGTGTATAGCCGACATGGATACACATATACATACATACACTGACTTTTATATATATAGGGATTTTACATATTTATAAAAAACAACAATATTGGTCGATGGTAAAATCTATTTAAACATATTATATCACATCTCCCTCAAGATTTGAAACAAAACAAAAAAGCATACATATTAATAAGTAAATCTGTTAGGTCTTTTTACAAGTCTTCCAGATCTTGTTCTGTCTTCAGTGGGTTTCTCAGGATCACTGCGTTCTATTTCTTGAGGTTGAAGACTAGTGTCCCTTGACTTGGTCCTGGTGTTTCTTCTGGCTGAAACTGAACAGTTTTAGGCGAGTGAAGATCTTTTGAATTTCTCCTTATTTATTCTACATGCGGCGATTCGACAGAATATGATCTCGGTTTATCCGCAACATATTTTATTGTTGTTGGTATCCAACCATTACTTCCAGTGTTCAAATGAACTGAATCATCTTTTTGCATTTTACAATGATCTTTAGATTATCTATCAAGATATCCCTTTTGAACAATTTGTCTTTTCCTCCATCTTTTCTGAACTTTCCTAATATTTATATTTCTTGGCCTAAGATAACTATTTGTATAAGGTAATTTAGTTCTGATATCTCTTCCAAAAAGTAGTGCTGCTGGGGACTCCACTCCATCAATATTTGTTGATCTAAAATTGAGAAGTGCCAAAAAAGGGTCATCACCTTGCCTTGCCTTTTTAATCAAAATTTTAATTGTTTAAACATTTCTTTCTACCAGACCATTAGATTTCGGATGCAATGGACTCGATGTTATATGCTCAAAATCCCAATCTTTTTCAAACCTTTTGAACATATATTTGTTAAATTGAGGTCCATTATCAGACATTATTATCTGAGGTATGTCATATCTTGCAAATACAGATTTTAATTTTCTTATCACAGTTTCTGTTTTAGTATCTGTTTGACGTGCAATCTCTGGAAATTTAGAAAAGTAATCCATCATGATAAGATAATTCTCCCCATAGAATTCAAATAAATCAATTCCCACTTTTTTCAAAGGAAGATCTTCAACTGAATGAGGAATGAGAGGCTCCTTTTCTTGTGCTCTTCTGTTTCTAATACATATTTCACATTTTGAAATCAAATCTTCGATTTGCCTTTTTAGTCATGGCCAATATATTGATTGTCTGGCTCTTATCTTGCATTTATCCATACCTAGATGACCTTCATGTATTATTTGCAACATGGTTTTCCTCAAGCTTGAAGGTACCACAACTGTGCAACCTTTCATGACTAATTCATTCAGAATATATAGTTCTTCTTTATAATTCCAGTATGGAACACATTCATATGGAATATCATTTTTGTTTGGCCATCCATTAATTATTAATTTTTTCAGTTCTGCGAAAGTTTTATCCTGCTCTGTTGCTTCTTTCATTTCATTTAGTATTTTTGGTGAGACTGATAAAGTTTCCTGAACAAGACATATTTGTGCCTCTAACTCCTGATTAATTTCCTCTTCCTCCTGAAAAAATGCTCTAGAAAGGCAATCTGCAACCACAAATTCTTTACCTGGATAATACTTTATTTCAATATCAAACTTTAGGAGTCTTAGCTTAAATATTTGTATTCTTGGTGTAGTTTGATATAATGGCTTTTTAAAGATTGTTTCAAGTGGCTTATGGTCTGTTTCAACTACGGTCTTTTTTCCAATTATGATTTGATAGATTTTTTCACATTCAAATACAATTGCCAAGGCTTCTTTTTCTATTTGTGCGCATAATTTCTTAGGAATAAATCTTCCAATATAAGTGTCATGCCCAAAAATCTTTCTAAATCCTGTTTATTCTTCGGTACTGGCTTGATGGCCCTAACCTTTTCTTCATCTGGTCTATATCCATTAGAGGTCAATATATGACCAAGATATTTAATTTCAGTTTTTAAAAATTGACTTTTTTTCTTTGTTAAATTTTAAGTTAATATCTCTTGCTCTCTAAACTGGCTCCAAATACCAAGAAATCATCAAAATACATTTCTGTACCCTCAAGATCTTCAAAATAATCCTTAACTCTATTCTGAAATACTTCTGGGGCAGAAGATAAAAGACGTTTTTTATTTATCTAATTAGCAAAGTGCAACATACCTAACATTATATTTTTATATATCATTTTACATATTTATAAAAAACAAAAATATTGGTCGATGATCAAATATATTTAAACAACAACAACAACAAAAGCCTTTATTTAGGGCATTCCGCCCCATATAGGATTCGCCGTATTTACACATCAACAAGAGGAGAGGGAAGAGGAAACATTTACAACAAAATAAAGTTTGTCTCACATTCAGTTACCTATTTACAGATAGGTCATCCTCCAGTATCCTTTGCCCTGCATTCTTTCTCATGCGACCAGCTTCTGTGCAGAACTTAAAGTATCTAACAATCAGTAATTCATCATCCAGAGCTGAAGAGAGAAGTTGACATATGCGATGGTATCTAAATTGACCAAAGTTAGGGCTTGGGAAAATTTCAGTACGTTTTTCTGTTAAGAGAGGGCATTGGAAGAAATAGTGAACCAAATTATCATCCATGAGATCCTTACAAAGTAAACAGTTCCGGCCATTTTCTTTCCAGAAATATTTTATTTCTTCCCTGAAAAATTGCCATAGAACTCTATGTTGTGCAACTAGTCTTTTGTTGGGAAGCGATATATTTAATCGTAGGTACTCCTCTGTCATTAATGATTCACTCAAAATTTTGTAGTGAGCAAAGTGGGCTGAATCAATGATTTCCATCTGATCGTTTTGAATTAGTTGGTCTGTGGTGGTTCTAATTATACCTGGCAGTTCTTTATGTATGGCTAAATAATCTTCGCAGCCCTTAAGAAAGGAATATCCCTTTAAATATTGAGTAAAACTGTTTTCTATTTCCTTTTTCTCGATGACTTTTCAGAGATAGTTTAAGCAACATGTGGTAATCTGCTCGTCTCTATTTTTAAGATCCTGACCCAAAACTTTAATGTGAGTGTCACAGCATTAAGTTCAGTTGATATTCTTCCACATTCTCTTCTGAGGATATATCCTGGTGTGAAGTTTGGTAAGTCTAAGAGACGACGAAGAAATGCATCTTGGATATTATTGACTGTCTTCAGCTGGTTGATTGCCCACATTGGTGCCGCATATAGTAACGTAGGAAGAACAATAGTGTCAAGAAGTTTCATCACTGAGGTAAAGGATTTTATTTGCACCTTTCTAAGGATTCTCCAAAGTGCATTATTTGCATTCAGTGCTTTGTTTCTAAAGTATTGGGAGGCATATTGGGTCGAAATTTTGTTGTCAAAATCTATTTAAATATATTATATTATATTACACTTGAGAGGGAAGGTGAGTTCTTGTAAACCTTTCGGTGCTCTCCCTTTCAGATGGGATCCCTACTGTAAGGCACAAACATCAATGATTTACATGAGAACATGAGAACGATAACAAAATGTAATTGTGGTTATGCCCATTCTAACTAGCATTTGAGCCCTTACATCAAATTGACGAAATGTTTTTTAAAAATTTGAAAATAAATAAAGTAAAAAAAAAATAGATGATACATTGTAGGAGTGTCTATTATGACGGGAGAGTCTAACTTTATTTATACAAATCAATCTCCACTCGGAATATTTTCCATCTATTTTTTGGCCATATATTTGGGCTAGCCACTCTACCAGCTGAGGACTTATTTTATAAATTCTGATGATTTAATTTTATCCCATGTGAATCTTTCTCTCTCCCATGGAATCAAATCCAGCCCTGGACTGGCGAGGGCCATTAGCCCGAACATCCGGGTAGGCGCTTCTCACTTGTCAAAACTATCACCGACCTGAGTCAGCTAGTTTGCGGAAACGGTTAATAGGTGGCGCTTATTTTAACGTCCCATTTTGACGGAAGAGGCGACCTCTATTTTTATAAATTAGCCAAAAATATTGGCAAAGGTCAATATTATGGATTTAGTCAAAGATTTGGTACCTATTTGAGAAAAAATGCTTTCTCGTCACAAAATATATTTTCAAAATATTTTTAATCAGACTTTCTAATCGTAAAATCAATTGTAAATTGACTTTTTTAGTAAATCTATCGATGTAGTTTAGTGAGAATACACACAAATTCCACAAAATCCAATTATACCTCTCTCTCTGTCGGCCATGCGGGATTTCCGCGATATTCAGCAAGTATTCTATATTGGCGGAGGAACATAAGGCAGATAATTTGATTGTTCTGCTCCCATCATGATGTCGACAACGAGCATCGAGTCATTGACGAATGAAATTTCAAAGACAAAAATCAATGCATGAAAATATGGACGATTCAAATGCAAATTAATTAGTGTAAAATGGCGGAGATAATGTGAAAATATCTTGGAAAAGTCGGAATTATGGCAAATTGTTGAGGAAGTATCGGAAAATTTCAAAAAGAGTAAAAATAAATTGTATTTTACGCTGAAGATGCACTAGCCTCCACCTGGTCCATCACGCTAGCTATGCACCGCGCCAGCCTTCGTGTCCCATAAATGATACAGATAAAATAAAAGTATCCAGGCAAATTATGGATCATTGTCGGAGCTGCTGGAACCTTTGACCAGATAATAAAACTATAATTCTCCCATTCCGATGGATTATATCAAGGCCCAGAAAGACAAATTGGATAGAAGCTGCGTGATGCAACTTGGAAAGGTTACCGGACAGGCTCTAGCTGTTCTATAGCGGTCTGAGATGGAGGGGATGGGATGTTAATGAAGGGAATCTTCCTTAGAGCCTTTCCAAACAAAAAAAAAATCACAATCAACGGATTGCCGTACAAAATCGAGAATAAACATGTTCCGAACGCAAAGACCTTACTGCCAGATTGACTTCATCTCCACTGCCATGAACTCTTCTTGTAGATGCACCTGGATTGATCTGTAGAAAATAGCCTTCATTCTTATGAACTATGATAAATGATCACCGACTTATAAGAAACGATAATCGTGACTGTCAAGGGCGAATATTTCGCTGACTTATATGGAGTATGGGTTCAGTTGATCCAAGTGCAACCAGATGGGCCACAAAAAGATGAACTGTCTCCAGATCATTGAAGAGGCAAACACTTCCCAGCCCTCAAGTCAGAAGACCATTGTGAAAACTACGGCCCCAGTTTCTATCATCACTGTATCTGCATCGCTACTTGAGGCATTCATTTACATTGCGCCAGAGGTTGCCCTGCCGAAGACTTCCTCCACACCAACAGTTCAAAAGGCCGAAACTCCCGAGGATATATCCATCAACTGTGCTCCGGAAACACCCAGCCAGCCAGACCCCAATAACAAAAGAAGCGATAACTCCAGACATCTTAACATCAAGGATAAATCCATATATTTGACGACAAAGGATGGATAAATGGCTCAGTAGTATCTATACCTAGTATAGTAAGTTTCCTTGAGCGCCTTCCTAGCTCCCTCCTTTTAAAATATGAACTTTTAGGGCAAAAATAGGAGAAGATGAAGCAAGCCCTTATCTCCATTCCTCACCTGAAACAGATTATGCAAAACTCAGCTAAGAGCCTAGGTAGAACCTTTAACTGTTGAAGAAACAACTAATAAAGAGACTTTGAAGTTGCAAGTTAACCCTTTACAAAGGGATCGCTGACATTAGAGTGAGAACAAAAAACACCTCAGAGCCTCCGCCTTGCGTACTTTAATGTGCGCGACATTGCGCTTTACACAAAAGAACCGAATTGTACTGCTTCCTTATACAACATGTTGTAGACCTCTTCTTTGTTCAGCAGACTAACGCCAAGAACTTTGGCAGAATCTAGTACCTATTCAAAGGTTGTTCCTGCATCTGGTGCCAGAGGATCAGGTCTCGCATTCATCTTCTCATCCAGCATTTTGACGTCTACAAAAAGTGTCAACAAGCGACGTATTTCAATTGTCACTTCTCCTCTACCTTAACGAGAGGTTTCAACATCTCCAGATCATCGCGGCTGCTGCCGTCAACGATGGCGCGTTGGGTGCGAATAGATTTGAGAGATTTATTCTACCATCGAGCCTCTATATCTTCACCTGCATCACCTGGAATCTCTATTAAAAAATACGGACCACCGTGGTGTTTTTCTTCAAATTTGCAAAATATCCGAGCTTTGACTACCATGCTTTGCCCGCATGGTTCGCTCCATTCTGGTCATCGCGAGAGTGGATAAACTCTTAGACAAATTATTGGAGTGCATAGAAGAAATTAAGACTGGAGAAATATTGAGGAACTGGGGAAATAACTCTTCATGACCCACGTGGTAAAGATAACGATACAGATTACGACATTCGAATTAGACGGTTTGTCCGATCAAACCTCGAGAGAACCCATTGATCATGGCGGATTATCCATTACTGCTTGATATCTCTCTCTTTCTCGGACGTTCTCTTGAATTCATCGCAGCGAAACTCGTACACTGCCATCTACGATAGCGCAGGTTATATCATCGAGGGGCATGGATAGACATGGATCTTGTTAGTTTAAACGTTTGCTTCGGCCGTGCCCTCCGGAAGACATCAGTGGCTTACTTAGAGGCATGAGTTCGAAGAATCCTAACACTGAGACATCCTACCTCCATCCATGCCCCACAATGAAATGTGCCTCATCCCTAAGCCGCATGGTGGTCCAAATTCCACAGGACTGCGACCTTTCTCTCTAAAAACAACGAACTACCGGGTCCTCAGCGAGGTTCTCTGAGACATGATACCAGAGTGTTCAGAGCTATGTCGTTCAAGGAAGAACACCGTCCTATAACACATACCGCGTCTTGACGAGATCCTCATAGCCTGTATGGAAGACATGTCGCTAGCAGTCATCGCAAATTACCTGAAATTTGGGTTTAACACGGTGGACCGAGGATTCCTAGTGTACCTACTGCTCTTCATAGGTCTTCCGCCGGTGATCATGGAATGGATGGTCCTATTCTACCCTGGAGAAGAAACAACATATAGAATCGACGGCGCAGGGAACTCCAGTGTTCTACCTTCTCAACGGTGTGATGCAAAGCTTCACTTCTAGCGTCTTACTCTTCACATCTCCACGGAGCTCCACCTGCCTCGCCTGAAGTAGCATCTCGGCCGGAATAATATACTGGAATACGCCGACGATATCGTTCTGCTTATCCGCCAGGGTGGGTAGTTAGAGCTTATCAAGAAGAACTTTGAGGACTTCAGACATGCGTCAGAGATACAGTCAACTTTGCTAAGAGCCAGAGTCTTTGGTGCGGTAGGTGGAAAAAACATTTTCCGTTGGACATTTTCTGAACCATGGAATAAAATACTTTTCTCTTTATCATTGATGGCCTTAAGATTCAACAATTCCCTAAAAATTAGATATTAGGTCTAAGGGTGCGACAACGTGCAATAAATGTCACCCTCATTATTTAAAAACAGAACAGTGAATTTCAGATATTATTCCTTTATAAATATTACTAAAAACTAACTAAATGATGTCTACAAGGAGGACTACTATCTCCCACATTATGGAACATTCTGATTGAAGAATTATTAAACACTAATCTGGGTGATAACAGTGAAACAGTTGCCTATGCTGATGACATAACTATAACATGCTGGAACAAAAGCCATGAAGAACTAAAGACAACAAATGACAATGTACTTAGTAAAATTAATACCTTGTGTGAAAACAGTAAAATACAGATATCAAAGGACAAAACGAAAATATTATATTTATATAATTGCAAAAATTATGCTAAATTCCTTAATATCATTATAGCTAGACCTGTCGAAACCCTTAAGATCTTGGGATTGACCTTGAAAAATCACCGAAGCGGGAACAAACTGGACTTCATGCCACATATTAAAGATATCGTCGACAAAACTACTAGATCTAGCGGTTACCTACTCAGTTTAATAAAGAAAGCATGGGGTCTAGAATGCAGACGAAAATTAACTTTATACAAGACAATATTTCGAAGTACAATAACATATGGTCAAACAATATGGTTTCCATTTATAAGCAAGAAAGCCAAAGACAAACTAAATTCCCTTCAGTATAATATTCTAAAACACTACATACAGGCCTATACCACAACATCGTCAAACTGTACACATATAATAACACAATTACAAAAACTCACAGATTACATATAATCCAAAATATTGGAAAATGAAATAGGCTACAATAGGTTTAATTTATCAAGCATAAAATAAATTGCTAACTATAATGAAAGGAAATTACAGAAATACTATGAAGAATCCAACAATAATTTCAAACGTTTTTTCATCTCCTCAAAAATACCAAAATTTGTCAAACCAAATGTCTACAATGTTCAATTCTTTACGGGTGATGGTAACTTCAAATCATATCTCTTCAGAATTAGAAAATAGATTCTTACAGATGCTCTTGTGGAGAGGAAGAAGAAACCTCCTAACACAGTCTGAACTCATGCCCACTGGTGTCAAACCTAAGACATCAGAGCAAAATGGAAAGAACCTATCTGGGTCAAATAGTTTATGATAGGGAAAGATATACGAAATTTAATGGGTTTTGCAGACTTTTATTATAAATAGACAGATTCATGCAGCTTTAGGAACTACACTACTATGCGAAATGATTCACACGTCAATGTATATTTTAATTCTTATCCCTGGACACTTTTATTTTTCCGTTCGTCATTACTCTTCATTATTGACCCTTTCATACCTCATCCAAAAAGATTAGAAATAGTCGATATTTCACCTTGAAATAAAAATTTTGATTTTATCGTTGAAAAGAAACTCATGCGGTGTAACTTTCAAGTGTCGTTTTACAATCACAAGCCGCAGTGTATTATATTGTATTGTGAATTATAATAAGTTACTTTAGAATATAACTGATTTAAAATAGCTCAACTTGATCAACTCTCTCTCTCTCTCTTCACGATACTAATTATTACAGATAACTTCATTAAATCAACTTCCATCATTGCTTAACATAATGTAAATAACTACCCCGCCATTCCCCCCAGCTGAACTATTTACCTACTGTATCTTCTTGCCTTTTATCCCGCTCTACCGTGTTCTCATGCTTTGCGTCCTTTCGTCCCTTTTTCTCTTTTTATTCTTCTGGTCTTCCTTGCGGTATGAGCTATTTTTCATGTCCATAGTTTTTAAAAATATTCTCCATTCATCTGTAAATATGTAAATCCTTTGCTTTTTACTCTTTCATAGCATGTAAATTTCCCATACTTCTTCATAGCATGCAAATTTCCCATACTTCTTCATAGCATGCAAATTTCCCATACTTTCTTTCGCTTATAAAATTGGCACTTTTGTTTCCTAACCAGTTGTAACCTGAGGAAGGGCATGCTTGCCTGAAAGCTTGTATTTTATCAATAAAAGAAAATTATCAGGTTTATCGCCTTCCTTTCCAAATATTATTGCGTGGCCACGTCATGTCTGATCCTAACTTCTATCTGCTTATGTTGTTGCTTATTTGTTTAATGTATACGTTTATTAAATGCTCTTTTTCTTAATTGTTTATTTTCATTTTGACAATTCTGTTACCTACTCTACTACAATATGAATTATTGTAAATAGTTTCACGCGCAATTATCCAGATCGGATATAGCGTGTCTCATTTGCAACTGGTAATAAATAAATAAAATCAAATACATTTTTGCTCCAACAAGAAAGATATGAAGGTAGGCTCTACTCCGCAGCCCACATAGGGTTAAGCAATGCTGCCCTCCCCACCCATTCACCGCCCTTCTCGAATTTAATCGGAAGCCGGAAGCTCGGTGAAAAATCGCATCATAAAGTTGCTGTCCCAACGCCATCTACACCCACCCAACCGGTATTTTCCAGCACCGCTGCAACAACAAGGGTGAAGACTCCTCAACCATTGTCAAGGATATAAAGGCCCAAAGTTATAAAATCTAACCTGTGCTTATACACGGTATTTTTGCCAAATTTCCGTTCTCGAAAGAAGCGTAGTGACGTGTTGCTTTTTAACAATATTCCTGCGCTCCATCAGCAAACTACCGCCATTCGTGGAATAGCTCCATTTGCTATACTCAAAGGCCGATGCGACCATCAATATCGATGGAAACTTCACTCGTACGTTTAGGATGCACAAATGGCTTCGGCAGGGTTTTTCTTCTAACGTAGCGCTTTTTTCAATCTTGTATGGCTCCTCTCCTGCACCACCAAGAGAAATTAGTTGTAAAAGAGAACATTGGAGCGTATGAAGATAATATTATCCTGCTCATCCTTGAGAATTGCAGTTATAGTAGGTTAAGACCATTTTTTTTTTTTGAATTATTTATGCGCGCATGAGAAGTCAGCGTGAACTTTTAAAAAATAATAAACTTTATTGCAACGCCTGGATCGCGCCGATTACCTGCTAGATATAAATTGTCATCTTCCCTAACGGTGCTAGGTTGAGAGTTCATGGCACTCCTGAATCCACTTTCGTGAGTGCCATACTCTCCATTCCTACCATTGCCGCCCTTCTTGGCCCCAGAACTATTCGCCTCGCCCACCACTCCTTCCCCTCGCAACACATCCTTCAACGCCTCCTGGAGTTGGCCCTTACCCCCTGCGGCAAGCGGAATTTTATTATTCTATCGTGGCTGGCCCTAAAAAGCTTCAAGTTAGAGCTTGTTGAAAGCGTAGAAATAGACATATGGACCATGCAGCGAACTTCGATCTACGGATTGGCCTGCACGCCCTTCCTCATCTGAAACTACGACATGAGATAACCTGTCTGCATTGCCCGTGGCTCCAGCGACCTTTCTCTCACCCAACGCTACAGCTCCGTCCGCTCTCTCATACAAGAGACGTTCTCCATCATTGTGGGCGGCCGCTGGACCTAGTATTCTGGATAATCTGAGTAGGTTATCAATTCGTATGCGAATCACTCCGTTTCAAAGGGGATTCATATACGATTTCCCATTTCTTCATTTGCACACAAGCTAAGAAAAGTATATTCTAATCATAAGATGTACCAAAACATAAGTATAAGTGAAAAAGTAGTACAAATGTGATATTGTACTAGGATAAGGTGGATAAATTAAGAAAAAAAAAGCCATCTCCTTATCGTGCAATTTAAAGTTTCTAATGGCTTGCAGAATCTATAGGAATCATTATCAACTATTCGTTGATTTTCAATTATCCCAGATTTGGCCGAATATCCATTCTTGATTAATAAATAAAAACTAACCACGTTCGGGCTGTTGGCCCCCGTTTCATGATTTTTCAGGATCCCTGAATGACCAGTTTTTTGGTCGTTGAGTTAAAGCTTGCACCACACTGACGAGGGCCAACAGCCTGAAACACGTACGTGATTAGCTTTTCTTGATTAATCAATAATGGGTATTTGGCCAATTCTGGAATATTTAAAAATCAACGAATAGTTGATATTTATTCTGATAGATGGCGCAAATCATCAGAACATTTAGTTGCACGATAAGGATAGGCCTTTTTTTTTCAAGTGTGTTTTATGCGACTTTTTACTACCAAAGAAAGTTCAATCCAATTACCATTCTTACCTTGAGCAAAATTACGAGAGCAGTTATATAAGTACCCATATTCGGATTGAAACTCAATTTTTATCATAATCAAATGATTATTTTCATTATAGTTCCTTCATAGTTCCGTAGATATACATTTCTACAAATATCCATGCCAATTTTTCAATCCCTCCAAAAATAGAAAGTAGCGAAATCTCCAAAAAACGCCTCCGTCTCAGCAATGATTTTTTTCGTTTGATCCAAAATTCCTTTCCTGCTAGCCATTTCTTCTTATTTGAAACAATTAGAAGTAACAGAGGTTCCAGAAGTCAGGCGAAAACACTGAGGATGCGGGAGCAATTTTTAACGCGATTCATGCAGTTTGGCTGAGAAAAAAAACGGATGGATATGATGGTTTATTGTCATGTGAAATTGCACTTTTTCTCCGTCCAAAGTGGCTGTATCTCTTTTAACATTTTTTCCAAAGTGGTCGAATAACTCACAGTAACTCTAGTATGTTAAAAGTTCGCTGCTACAGCTTCTTTGGCAGATGAGATAATCTTCGCGTTTTCTATGAAGTATAATATCCGGACACTACACACCCATTATTTTTTTTATCGATGCTTGAATTTCAGGGAATAATGACTTTCATAGTATGGCAGCTATTAAACCGATTTCATCTAATATATTTCATCAAAAATATTAAATAACGATCTTGTTGAGAGAGAGACTCCTGCTACTTCACATACTTTCATTCGTCAATCTGAGAGATTCATTAACGTATATGAGTCTTTCTAGGACGTCCGACCGGGTGTTTGTCAATGAAAGAGCAGGCAGCAGTAGAACATAAGGATTTACATCAGCCACGATTGTTCAGCGCTGAATTATCAAAGCATTTAAAAAAACCATGTATAGTGAATTTGAGCTCTGAATTAAATACTGGACAAGATAATGTTTTTCAACTCATGATCAGAGAACATTTCAGACCAAACGCTGTTTTTCTATCAAAATACTGCTTATTTAAAATATCCTTTCATAACGGACAAAAATTACTTTCCATAACTGTAGAAGCTTAAGAAAATTATCGTTATAATGGTGTTCGAGATTCCCTAGAAGAAGCTTCAGAGGCTGCTGAAAAATGTTTGAGACGGTTCGCATCTGACGAAGTTGTTATAGGCTTCGGAAAGTGCTTGGGTAGTTTGCTATTGGCGGCATTTGCCAGTACACTTTTGCGGGCAAGCAGCTACTTCAGACATGGAGCATGGAAATGGTTTAGAACGCGTCGCCTCACCCCGTTGAGTTCGAAACATAGAAATTTTATCTCCGCCATCAAGGCTTGCTGTCGACTCTGCTCAAGCATAGTACCGGAGCACCCACCACAAGAAGATGGATGGTAGACCAATAGATAGGTAATGTCACCATGAAATTTCTGAAAAGGGTGTCAAATGCGAACTCCATGTCGATGGCAACATCTGCCAGTGGGCTTTTCTCTGCAGATAGTAGTAGCTTCCTCAGCTTTGTAGGAGATGTGTTCCTGACTAGTAATATTCTCAGAACGGCGTTGCTTTAACATTCCGGCACGCTGTATCGGAGATGAGGTCTCAGCCGTCAGTAGAGGAACCTGCTGAGAACTTCATAATCCGTCGTTGGAAGGGACAATGGTTGAAGTCCAGTTAGGCCGTGCAGTCCGGGTTTCGCAGAGCTAGGAAGCTTCCAAAAATCGTCAGAGTTCAGTCGTGAATACATTTCTTAAACCTCGGAACAATTCGCAAGAGCAGATCATCCCACCCAGCTACTTTTCTTGTTGGCAGGCAACCAATGGCAGCAGCAATCTCTTTCCTAGGTGATCTCGTAACGATGGATAAGATTGCTTTCATCTATGGTGGACCTTTTACATACTACCTATCACACTTGTATGATTTATATTAGCGGCTAGTCCCGTGATGATTCGACCTGCGATGTCGTCGATTGTTGTTGTCGACGTTCACATACAAACGTATTCGAAGAACGCGACCGCGATCCGGCAAAGAGTGGGTACGCGCTGATTGACACATATTAGAGTCTGGCTTGAGAAAATCATCTCGCATCAAAATGTAGTCGTCATTGGTTTTGCCCAGGTCGAGAAAGGACTTTATAGCGGGTGTCAGATTCGTCTTGATATTTTTCCAAATCATCAAGATTTCCAAAATTGGTATGTCATCGATGTATCTTGAGTCCTCGTTGTGGAGTGTCTCCATTTTTATAACGATAGGCTACGATGCTGACAATGCATGGTGGGTGATGATCTGGAACTTGCCGATTTTGTTAACTGCTCTGTAGTTCGAATAAAAATTATCAACTGTAAATGGGTCTACAGTACGAAGAAATCGTCAAATGATGGCATATATAAAATAAAGGTCAGACTGATTTCTGTTCGATGCGATCAAAGATATAGTGTGGACTATAAGGAATCTTTCTCATCTGTATTCAAAATGGAAAGCTTGCGAATAATAGTAGCTCTCGCAACTCAGCATAACTTATAAAGGCTTATGATGTGAAGACGGCTTACCTCTATGGTCTTCTTTCTTATCTCACCTCCGTTTCAACTCCGCCTTTGCCGGACCCAAGTTCGGATAAAAAGGAGGAGGGGGAGCAGTAACAAACTCCGTTAAAAACCTGGACTCGGCTGGCCCGGCTGATAGTACTCTGTAAGGGCTCCTAATCCAGGGATAAAGGATGAACAGCGTTTGTACTTCATGTTAGGAGCGGCTGTATATGGCGTCTGTTCCTCGTGTCAGAGGATTTGCCAAATTTATTTGGAGCTAAGTCGACCTGCCACTGAGTAGTGCTCCAGACAAAGGCAGACACTTTCTACTTCACCCAGTCATGATGGTTGTCACCTCTATGGTGAATAAGAAGAGACAGTATACTGAGAAACCCAGATGGGTTTATTCAAAAAGAAGAAAAATCAAAGTGTGCAAATTGAAAAAATATTGTATGGTCTACCACAATCACGAAAATATTGTAACGATTCCAATATTATCAGGCTTGGCGCCACTTTAACGGAGACGCCTATAATGGAATGTTAATAGCAAGACATGTAAAGAGGGCTAAGATCACAAGAAGTCTTGCTAGGATTCTTTAACCTCCTGGAAACCTAACATCAGCACTTATTAATGACCAGGTATATGTGAGATCTGTGCTGGTTGTTTCTTCATTGCGTCTTGAGCCGGGTCACAGCTATTGATCACCGCTACTTACAGCAAAAATGAATGGTGAAATCAGAATAATTGAAGTGACGGGTCAAGTGACTATTTGACTATTTTTCCGTTTTCAGACAGATTTCAGAAATGTCTCTCTGAGAATCCGTCAACTGGGAATCATGTTTTCTGCTGCATTTGTCTGACATTCCTATTTACTCGTTCTTTCTTATGAAGTGATCAGGTTTCGTTTTCTTAACTAGATAATTCAATATAGGCTTTTATAATAGTCAGCTTCTAAAACTTGCTTCGTCGCTTCTGAGTGCGAATTTGCGTTTTGTGATCATTTACATATTTAAATGTATCCTAAATATTTCTGTGTGGAGTTTTTTGCTTATATTTTCCTTATATATACACGACTACATGAAATCCTACATATCAATGTGATTTATTAAAAATTGTAATATTTTCTATCGAAGGCGACTTAAATCAAGAAAATAAAATAATAAATCTTCTAAATAAGATGATTAGTATAAGCTACCATCATTTAATGTCCATATCTAGCTTGGGTTGGTAAGTCTGAATGAATACTATATATATATATATATATATTTATTTATTTATTTCATATTATAATTTATACAAACTGGTTTGCCGTTTGAAGTTATACAAGGTGCGATCATTAAGTAGGGAGACAAAGCTGTATTTAAAAAATAACAATTAATATGACAATTTAAACAATTTATATAAAAAAATGGTTTTTCAAATATCAAGGAATAGGTAAAAATCAACGTTTAATTGGTTTCTGATCCACTAGATGGCATTCTGCCCTTTAAAAATGCTAGTGGTCAGAATATGCCTAATTTATTTTTAATATAAACGTTTTAATCGTTAATCCTAATTTTCATGATCTAAGTTTTTAAATAATGTGTAATTTTACCATATGACCCAAGCCTACGTGAGTAGAATTTATTTTATAAAGCTAACGTTGCCAGAAAGTTCTTCAAAAAATGTTTTTTATGAAATAAATAGTTTTATCGAGCAAGGAATCACTATTGAATTATGTTTGAAACTCGGTGAAACAGCTTCATGAATTAATGTTTTAATTAAAGAGCCGTATAGATATGATATAACAGAGCAAAGGTTTTAAATTGGTATCAAACTTCAAAAATGTAAGCACAAATCTCTTTGACGAAGTTCAGCCTGAGCTGCCATGAATCATCAGAAACTAGGTAAATATCTAACAAATCCAAAGCCTTTGAAGATCTAGAATGACAATCAGGGAGAGATGTGCATACAATTGTAGTTATCGTACGGTTTGGTGTAATCAATAATAAACAAAGATTTAAAAATTGTCGCGGAGATAAAAAAAACAAGGGCAAATTTGGGAATAAATTAATTTATTATAAGGGGTATTTATAGGGAGAGAGAGAGTACAATTTACCCCAAATTAAAGATAATCCTCATGAATGGCGTCAGCCACCGTCCCGTTTTCCTTATTTACAGATCAGCTTCCGAGAACCCCTCACACCTGTGGTCTCCCCCCCCCCGGGGGGTCCAGGGATGATTGTCAGGTGTTCCATCTGGATGGAGCTTCTTGACATTACTACCTCTTCAGAGAAAACAGCGACCCGCTGATTAGCTTGTCTCAGCTCTTGTTCTGGAAGGAAATCTATCACGGCCTGTGTTCCCTAGCAGAATGGAATATTGTTCTTCAGGGTCCAGGTAGGGCTTCATCTGAATGACATGGACGATATCCTTGTCTTTCCGTGAGCGGGGAGACGGGTCCACGGGCTTTACTTCATAAGTAACTTCTAAAGGTTCTTGGTCACCTTGTAGGGACCGAAGTATCTCTTCAGTAGCTTTTCTGAGAGTCCTAATTTTCGGATGGGAGTAAAAACCCACACAAGATCATCCTTCTGGTAATAGACTCGAGTATGTTTCTGGTCGTAAAGTCTACGGTCTGCTCATATGGTATGTAAGGTAGTACGGCATCGATGTAGGTCTCGGTCTCGCGGGCGTGGACAAGATAGAACGGAGTGAAGCCGGTCGCCTCCTGTTTAGCAGTGTGGTAAGCAAAAGTTACGTAGGGTAAAACTTGGTCCCAGTCCTTCTTCTCAACACCTGTTAAAATGGACAACATATCTCCCAGAGTTTTGTTGAACCTTTTAGTCAGGCCGTTGGTCTGGGGATGGTAGGCCGTTGTAAATCTGTGCACAATTCCGCACAGAGCATTGATCTATTTTATTACTTGAGAAATGAAATTTCTTCCGCGATCTGTTATCATTTCTCTAGGAGCTCCATTCTTCAAGATAACATCATCAACCAGGAATTTGGTGTTTCGATTGCTCCTCCGTCTGGGATCGCTTTCGTTATGGCATACCTTGTCATATAATCGGTGCACACAATAATCCAACGGTTTCCATCTTTAGAAACTGGAAATCTTCCAAGGAGATCAACCCCGACCTTATAGAATGGCTTTTCTACAGGTGGTAAGGATACAAGTTGTCCAGCCGGACGTCGAGGTAATTTCTTCCTTCGTTGACACTCCCGACAATGGCTTACATATTGGCGAACAGTTCAATAAAGGCCAGGCCAATAGAATCATTTTCTTCACTTTGTCATACTTTCGGGCGAAACCCAAATGCCCAGCTGTAGGAGCGTCATATAAATCTGCCATAACTTCAGATCTTAAGTGTTTAGGAATCATCATAAGCCAGGGTCTTCCAGTTGTGCTATAGTTTTTATTGTATAAGATACCGTCGATAATGCTGAATTCCTTTATGGTGTAGCCCGAGTTTAAATTATCGATTATTTTAGTTAAATCCGGGTCTTTAGTCTGCTCTATATCGACGTTGGTTAGTGACATCCCAGCACTTGGTTGATCGTTCTCAAGCGGGCTCCTTGACAGACAATCGGCATCCTTATGTTTGCGTCCGCTCTTGTAGATAACGGACACGTCAAATTCTTGCAACTTCAGCGCCCATCTTGCCAAACGGCCAGAAGGATATTTCTGTCCTACCAACCAACATAGAGAATGATGGTCAGTGATAACCGTGAATGGTCGACCAAACAAATATGGACGGAATTTGATAATAGACC
Source organism: Cordylochernes scorpioides (assembly GCA_030710605.1). Classification (NCBI taxonomy): domain Eukaryota; kingdom Metazoa; phylum Arthropoda; class Arachnida; order Pseudoscorpiones; family Chernetidae; genus Cordylochernes; species Cordylochernes scorpioides. The sequence continues at coordinate 22,488,260 of CP092875.1, forward strand.
AGACTACAGCAAGGCATTATTTTTCTGTTGTAGAATAGTTATGTTCAGCCTTTGTCAAGCTTCTAGATGCATAAGCTGTAGGCCGCTCATTTCCACCTTGTATTTGTAGAAGAACAGCTCCAATACCATGTCCGCTTGCATCCGTGTGTAGATGGGTATCAGCGGATTCATCAAAGTGTCCCAGGACAGGCTCTGAATTTAGAGCTGTTTTAAGGACTTCAAACGCATTCTCTTGGGCTGCATCTCAATAGAATTGTTTTTCAGTCTTCAGTAGGTCATGCAAAGATCTTGATTTGTTGGCAAAGTTTTCAATAAATCTTCGGTAATAGGAACCTAATCCAAGAAAGCTCCTCAGTTCAGAGATATTCCTTGGCCTAGGAAATTTAGAGACGGCTTCAACTTTATCTGGATCTGGATGAATTCCATTTGCGTCAACAAGGTGTCCTATAATCTTTAACTTCCTTGATCCAAAAATACACTTTTTGTGGTTCAAGCTTAGTCCAGCTTTCTGTATGCACCTTAATACAAGTTGTAGACGACGTAGATGTTCCTCAAAGGTAGGTGCGTAAACTACGATGTCGTCCAGGTAGCAAAGACACATGTTCCATTTAAGACTGCCCCGAACACTATCTATCATCCTTTCAAACGTTGCTGGAGCGTTGCATAGACCGAAAGGCATTACTCGGATTTCATACAGCCCATCTGGAGTGATGAAAGCAGTTTTCTCCCTGTCCTTTTCGTAACTTCAATCTGCCAATACCCGGACCGAAGAATTATCGTGGAGAAGTAACTAGAGCCAAGGCAACTGTCCAAGGCATTGTCAATGCGTGGCAGCGGGTAAACATATTTTTTTGTAATCTTATTTAATCGACGATAATCTACGCATAATTTCCAGGGGTCCCATATTTCTTTAGAACTAGAATAGCTGGAGATGACCAAGGACTTTCAGTCATTATTCAGACATTAGTCGTCGTTCACTTGGTGCTATTCTATAGGGCCGCTGTTTGAAAGGAGAGTGGTCTCTCGTGTTTATCTTGTGCTTCACAGTACTGGTGGGCTTAATAGGAGTTCCCCCAAAGTCAAATATGTCAATAAACTCGTCAAGGCATGAAACAAGCTGTAACCTTTGAATTTCAGACAGCCCTGGATCTAAAGTAAGGTTTATCTTCTGTGACCATTCACGTGACTTTAGCTGCGTTTCTTGTAACCTATAGCTGGATTCAATAATACTTCAGATATTTCCATTCTCATAACTTTCCATGGTGCACATATTCATTCCTGATGGAATCAGTTGCGGCCAAGACGCTCCATTCGCAACCCAAATGCTACCTCGGCCGTGTCGAAATGTAACCAATGAGTTTGGAATAAGAACTTATTTTCTTAATGATAATCCTTAGAAGTTGAGACTAAAACATCTCTAACACCACATATTTCTTCGTTTATCACACTGATATTCTTTATTGATTTAGGCGGGAGGACAAAGTCGTCGGAAGCAAACAATCTCTGGTTTTCCTCCTCTCGAGATTCCAGGACGGAAGTTTCCCCGAGATGGAATTCATTTCTGCCACAATCAATGACGGCTTCGGTGCCCTTGAAGAAGTCCCATCCGAATATGATGGCATGGCTGTATTCCACCTAACAACGAATTCAAAGGATATCTTCAGACCATTAACTTCTATGTTCAGGACTGTCTTCGGGCTGGCGACCTTGCGCTGCTTGGATGTGGGGAAGAGCTCCGGTAGAAGTACGTCGAGGTTTGGGGCGTTACGTAGTCGTCGTCGGCGTCATATCTCGGGAGTCGACTCGATATACTGTCTGATTCTTGGGGAGGAATTGGTTGTAGGTGTGCCTCAGAAGGAATTGTAGTGGAAATCCGGACTTTTGCAGGTTATGAATGATATTTGATTTTTCTATTCTTTTGAAACCAGGTAGAGAGCAATGTGTGATAATTCCTTTGGTCAGCGTCTTAACTATTGATATTTCATGCCCTATTGAACCAAATGAATTGAAACTAAGATATGATGGTTCTAATCCTTTTTTGTAATAGACTGTGGAATGGAATTTATGTTCGGTTCTAAGTATAATAATATCTAAATATGGTAGTGTGGCTTCAGTTTCTGTCTCCATTGTGAATTTAATCTGGGGGTGATAACTGTTTAAAGTGCTTAAAATTAGTTATTCTCTGTTAGTTTCATATTCACAAAAGATATCGTCGATATAGCGGTACCATTTCTTTATGCCAAGTTCTTTGAAGCTATTGATCCATTTGGCCGTTTCAACATTACCATTTCAGCAGCTATTAATGATAACGGGCTCCCAATGGGGGAACCACAAATCTGTTGGTAGATTCCATCTTCAAATTTAAAATGCATCATTGAGACAGAGCTGGAATAAAGTGATGATTCTATTAGTTTCTATGGTATCAGTAGAATTTTGATTTAGTATGTCTTTCAGATTGTCTATTATTAAATGGTGGGAGAGGCTAAGAAATAAGGCTACCACATCAAAGGAACCAATTATACATCCTGGTGTAGGTTTTGAATTTCTTAAATTAATTATAAAATGAGGTATCTTACTAATGGAATAGAGGTTTGCAGAACAAATCACGGGATTTATGTATGAGGTCAGGAACCTGGACAATGTCATAGCTGGCGAAAGATTATAAGCAATTATCGGTCTTAACGGAATATTCTCTTTGTGAGTTTATGTAGGCCATAGATGAATGGAACTCGGTTTGTGTTGGCTGTGAATTGCTTCAGTTGGGCATCTGTTATTAGTTTCTCTTTCTGTAAGGCTGTCAGTCTTCTCATAAATAAGGCAACGGTTTTTGAATTGGTGGCTGAGTCGATCTGTTTGAATATAGTAACGTCTTAATAAATATTATGGATTTTCTTAGAATAATCAGATTTGCTCATGATTACAGTGTTGGCTCCTTTGTCAGATTTAGTAATATCCAGATTTGCATTATTTACAAGTTGTTTGATGGCGGTCATTTAATCTCTACTTGGTTTAGTAATCTCCTCGTTTTCTCTACTAGATATCCTACTGGCAACCAGGTTTCTAATCTCGTTCTTTTCACTTTTCGTAAAAGAAGTTATAGCTTTCTCCAGAAAGCCTATCGTTAAATAATTTATTGAATAAAGAAACTTTATGCAAATGTTTCGATTGATATAATACATGGCAGTTTATATAACACATGAGATTACTGCCTTCTCTCTTGTATTAGGTCACAATCCTTGCTAAATGTGCGCCCTTCATTCTCAAACATCGCCTGCAGACGATAGATAACAAATTGGCAGCATTAAAGAACATATTTGTTGAAATTAATGAAATGTGCCGTCTGATAGAAGACTTCTCTCTCAACAAGGTATCGATAAACACGCGACTTAATGTACCCCCATAGCCAAAAATCGCAAGGCGTCATGTCTGGTGATCTTGGAGGCCCCTGATGTATAAAGTGGCGACTTAATCACACGATCTTAATCGAACGTATCCTTCAGCAATTATTTGGCACTTCTGGAGATATGAGGAGGTCCTCCATCTGCATGAATGTTATTTCGCTTAGTGCTTGTCTGTCCTGCAATATGGGAATAACCTTTTCTCTCAAAAGGTGAACATAACATACACCAATTACAGAAACGGTTTTAAAAGTTCTTCCATTCCAAAGTCCACCACACCAAACTGTGACTCTGGGCTGATGAAGTTCTGTAAAAATCCTAGGGTTTTCTGTTGCCCAAATGCGGCTGTTTTGAGTGTTAAATTTTCATTTCAGTGAAAAGTGAGCTTTATCTGTTCACAGAACATTCGAAAGCCAGTTTTCATCAATTTTAATTTGCAGGAAAACCCATGCAGCGAATTTTTGACGCTTCTCAAAATCGCCGACTTTAAGCTCGTGAAATCTTTGAATTTTTGTATGGGGATTTTTAAAGAAAAATTCTTAGTGCTCTCCAAACTGTTCCATACGAAATCCCTGTTTTTCGAGAAACTTGTCCAGTACTTACTAATCCATACGTGGATGACGTTTCAATAGCTTCAACATTCTAAGAAACCTTAACAGCCACTGATTTGCATGTCGATGGTCTTCCACTCCGAGGCTTTGCTTCCAGAGATCTATTCCTCTCGAAATTTTTTTATCATTCGCCTTAGAGAGTAGCAACTCACGGGTCCTTTATCGCTTCGAATACCTTTGAAAGTACGAAAGGCTCGTAAAGCTCCAGTGGCAGATTCTGAATTACAATAAAAATATTTCACCAAGAGTGCTTTATCCTGTAGTGACGGCATTCCAGTGCAAGATAAATTATCAGAGATAGATAAATATTTTTAAAATTAATTAAAATAAATATAATCGATGCTGAGTTATTAATTTTTAAAGTTGTGCAAGACTTTTTAATCACCATGTATATAAATAAAAAAGGCATATCCAGACCAGGACCACATGTGTTTTTCAGAAGGCAGAGCGCTATCTGGTGGAACGGAAATCACCTAAACATTGATTTAGCCTGTTCCCTGATATTTGGACAACCCCATTTCTTGATGAATCAAGAAAAGCCATCCACGAACGCGTTTCGCGCTGTTGGCTCTCGTCAGCGTGGAGTAGGCTGTACCACTGCGACTAAAAATATTTTTGGTCCCAGTGGCTTCTTGAGAAACCAAAAAATGGGTATTTAAGGCCAAACTTGCGTAAATACGCTTAACATGTGAAAATATAATATAAAAAAGTGATTTATCAAGAAATTGGAATGGCCAAATATCAGGGAACAGGCTAAATCAATGTTTAGTTGATTTCTGTTCCACCAGATGGCGCTCTGCCTTCTGAAAAGCACATGTGCTCCTGGTCAGGATATGCCTTTTTTATTTTTAATATCAACACCTGACCTTTTTATTATTATTATTTTAAATATTTTATATATATACATATTATATATATTGGATATATTCATTTAAAACATCTATATATGAAATCCACAAACGGGTTAAAAATCTCTATCACTGCGGTTCACACATATATGCGGTAAAATTATGAAACGGAAGGAATTGCTATTTTTTATAAATCAATACGAAATGTGATTCTCCTCCGTGCAGATATTAATATAGATCAGAGTAATAGAAATATCGGAGGATATAAAGAAATATTTGATCCGAACACTTCATCACTATATATATATATGAATGCTGTATTAATTATGGAACTTCACTACAAGCACCCTTATTGTAACAACATAAAGTCACAACAAAGCGGAGCCACTCTATACGTGTGATACACATCAATGGTGCAGTCAGTATTTGGAAGTCGTTATAATTTCCGTCCCCCGGTTGACAAATGTCGCCCCATTACACATCCCTAACTCTGTTGTGATAAACCAGCAGTCTTTATGACCTCGTCCAAGTTTTATAACCTGGTCGAGATAAAACTTATCTTCCCGCAAAAAGTCCCCGAACGGTTTAAGACCAATTTAGGATTATCTTTCACTTCGTTTTTTATTTATTGATTGGGTCTGGTTTGTTTTCCTTTTTTTTTTTTGTAATTGTTTCTGAAACTTAAATGTAAACGCGGGTAATAAAATACCAAAGATAGTGTTATTTTTAAGTTGTCCTGCTTTGTTAATTTATTTATTGAACTCCGAGATATTTAATTATTACAGCTAAGGTCAAGAAAGTTTATCTGGCTTGTCGGAGTCGACATTCAACTCTTTGACCTCGAGGTGGATGGCCGATATTTTAAACACACAGAAAAGGCAAAGGAGAAAATATTCAGTATAAAGATAAATATCTCTATTAGATAAATGCATATCACATATTTTGATGATTATATTTGGACTCATATAATTTGCAACTCTCTCTCTCTTCTGGATCTTTTACTTATTTAACTAACTCAATATGAGAAAATAAATTACATCACTATAAAAAGGTTTAAATTACAAAGGTTTAAAAGTTCTGATAATAAATATCAACACGACGAGTTACTTTCTCATTGAAAAATGAATTTCAGAAAGCAAACATCAGAGAAATCATCTCAATAACTTTATAACACACCGCGCGTGTGTAAGGATAAATATTTGGGCAACAAATTCATTGCAATTTTGATAATATTTCTTTTCAAGAATATTTTGGAAATATTTATTCAAATTTATTGCTGTTTTAGACTCCTATCTTTTGAAAGTATTGTAGAATACTTTTGAGAGTGGAGATATATTTTCATATACAAATAAAATATATATGACAATTGCATGTGTGTGGTGGGCGGTGGAGGTAGCTCTCAAATTCCACACATGATAAATATTTTTAAAAACCTTTTATCATCTCATGCATTTTATATCAGCAGAGGTTGAACACATTTGTAATTAAAATAAAGTAAAAATACTTCAGAATACGTCTTGAATATTTTATATTATTCGCGGGTAGGATACACGGATGAGATCTACGATGCTGAAGGATACCTTGAGAGAAGTGGAAAGAATCGCCCAAAGTTGAAATAGATAATGTTATATAGTTGATAGCAAGGTAGGGCACTAATTCATACTATTTTGATAACTATGAGATGTTATATAGTTGATAGCAAGGTAGGGCACTAATTCATACTATTTTGATAACTATGAGATGTTATATAGTTGATAGCAAGGTAGGGCACTAATTCATACTATTTTGATAACTATGAGATGTTATATAGTTGATAGCAAGGTAGGGCACTAATTCATACTATTTTGATAACTATGAGATGTTATATAGTTGATAGCAAGGTAGGGCACTAATTCATACTATTTTGATAACTATGAGATGTTATATAGTTGATAGCAAGGTAGGGCACTAATTCATACTATTTTGATAACTATGAGATGTTGTAAAATATATATATATATAATGTGAAGAAATGAAAAAAAAAAGCTCATGTAAGCAATCAAGATATGCTCTTTTTGTTTTTAATATATATTATTATCTTCGATTCATATTTAACAACGGTAGTGACAATTTTAGTAACAGAAATAATAGTGAACAAAATTCCAATAGTTTTAGATGGGTATACGCCGGTTGCAGGAACAAGAAGACAACCAACCGGCAAACGTCCTGGACTAATTACTCCTATGTAATTTTGATCCCGGGTGTCAGCACCGCTGTTTGTCGGGCTCATTACTTAAGGTGGCATTAATTAGAAGGCCCTAATTAAAATTTCACCTCCTCCAGTAATTAGGTACCATTTCAAAGAGACATTTGTAAAACTAACTGGTTGTAAATAATTGACTTGGGGTTTGGTGGACAATGAATAAACTGCAGGCAAACATATATGGTTCGTATTACAACGGGGACAAAACTTGAATATTCATTTATCATAATGGATGGAAATTCTAACATTTTTATTCTTCAACTTGACAAATGGCCTTTCCAAAAATAGGGAAAGAACGACAGTCAGTCAAAATTCCTACAAACCTTTACCTTTTTAAGGTAAATAGTAAGGTATATATGGTACTATATTTATTGCTGATAGATTTAGAACTTTATATAATATAGGTTGATGTGATAAAAACTAATAAGCAAAATATTATCTGTTGTTTCACTAAATTATTTATCTTCTTTCTCAATAATTAATTAACTTTGCCAACTTACACCCTCAATTTTTAGACATATAAAAGCTTTCAAATATAAATTAAACGATTTACCCTTTATTTTCACCTGCTTATTCGCGATTACAATGCAAGTATTTGAATATTTTTATTACCCATATTTAAAAAAAGATAGCCACGGATAATTTCATCAAAATATGTTTAATTATTTGATGCAGATAAGAGTTCATTTAAAAACAATAATATAGAATTTTCAAAGCCTAATATAAAAATTAGCATAATATATTATAAAATATAGGTATGTATTCATGGTGAGATGTTTTAAACAAACAAGATCAATATTCCAATTGTTTTTACTTTTCATAAAATTCAATGTAGGTTCAAAAAATGAAAGTGTAATTTATCATTTTTTTCTCATTTGAAGTTTTAAAACAATATTCCAAAAATATTCCAATCATATAATCCCAAATGGATCAGAGTCAAAACTATATTTTAATGTAGTGATTATTTTTGTAATTTCTTATTATTACTTGAATTACCTTCAAATAATCTAGACGGCCAATATTTAAAGATTTCGGTCTGAAAGACCCATATAATGCAAAATCGTAAAAATGTGATTGATTGTTCAATATAATATTGTTGCACTGGGCTGCGGTTTGGCAGATTCTTCAGTCTTGAGTCTCTCCTCAGACGTGTCTTGCATCTTTCCAGAACGTGTCTCAACCATCTTGCAAGGTTAAACCAGTCAATAATAAGACAACTATATATTTAGGTAGCACCTAGAATATCCCTTTATTTATCATATCAAAGTTTAAAGCAGGTGGGGTATTTTTGTGTATCAAAATACAAATGTTTTATAGTACATACTATTTTATAGTAATAATCTGTTTTATAAAATAAATGAATATATAATTTAAATTTTAAATATATTGAAAATAATATTATAAATAATTTTTAAAATACGCGCATTAATCATGGTGCAACAATATAAATATATTGATGTAATAAACAGATCTCTCTCTCTAGAACTGCAGTCAGTCCTGAAGCTAAGTGCTAAATTATTAATGAAAAAAATGGCTATGGTATTTTGAAATCTTTATCCTCATGATTATATATATAGGATCTAATTTTAAAATACTTTTTGTTGACTCATTTCAGATAATGCTTCCATATTTTATAAAGCGTATAGTCAAAGCTCATTTTAAAACAAAAAGTGCTAATTCATGAAGTATTTTAAAAAATATATAAAATATATTAATTTTATTATTCAACTTTGAAAGTATTTTGCGCTTGTAATACCATAGAGGTTAAAAAAAGAAATCTGAATTTTTGGGTTTCTCAATACTTTGAGGTTATAAAGTATCGCTGAAAAAATAACAACTTATAACTTTATGCGATAAAACAGAATAAAAGAAGAAAAGTATCTTTAATAGACAATTATAACGGTGCGAGCTTTCGGGCAAAAACCCTTCTACAGGCGTGGTAGACGTGACACTATAACATAGGTAATGTGGCTAGAAAGAGAATATATACACATGATTATTTACATATTAGCGGAATATGCTATGCAAATGGGGATTTTTCATTTGTTATGACTATTGTAATTAAAGAGATAGTAGACAAATAGGGCATTTGTATATTTGGAGTTTGAGTCTATAGAGGAATATGTTAACGTAAATTACTGGATATGCGATATTTCAAAGAATTTCAGGAAATGATGATATCAGGCTATCGTGTTATGGTTATTACTGCAAGGCCAGGAGAGCACGATAGACATCAGGTAAATCTATTTTGCGGTTGATGCTGTTATGTCTGTGAGATTCTATGGATTCGAGAACTAATCGCTGGTGCTGGTTATGAATGCGTCTGTAATGTATGGTGGGGTGGTTGGTGTTGAATGTATGGCCGGTATTGAGTGTGTGCTGGTAAAGGAGGGACCTGGTGTCTTGGTTGGAGATATTTCTAGAATGCTCAGACATTCTGATGGCGACGGATCTACCTGTCTCGCCAACGTATGTGGCAGAGCATTGCTCACACGAGACAGAGTAGACCGCGCAATTAGAATGGAGGGGATCAGGGGGGGCATGCGATTTAGTATATGGGTGACGGAGGGATGTGAGCAGGTTGAGGGAGTTTTTATATAAGGTGCGGATACCGTATGCTTTAAGGCTTCTGGCTATGTCGGCTGAGGAGGGGGAGTAGGGAAGGAAACATAATGATCTGTAAATTTTAGAATGGTTGGGGGGGGGGCAGGTGTATATGAATGTCTGCTGATGAATTCAAGCGGAAACGATGCTATGGAGAGGTGCGATATGATGAGATTTTTCTCAATTTTTTTAAATATATCGAGCGAACAGTGGGTATAGATTATTTTAGTGAGAGTTTTTACTATTTTGATTCTGTGGGAAATGAGGCAGTGTGAATTGAAATGGGTATAACTGGGGGGACACTGTTTTTTGTAGTAGACTGTGGAGTGGAATGAGGATGCGGTACGTTTTATTAGGATGTCTAGGAATGGGATGACCTGGTTTGATTCTATTTACAAAGTGAAGGAGATGTTGGGGTTAAAACTATTGAGGGCTGAAAGTATGGTGCTCTCCTGGCCGTGTCTGCATAAGCAAAAGACGTCATCAATATAACGGCGCAATATTTGTATATCTATGGGGAGGGTACGGGTGATCCAGTTGTCTATTTCGGACATAGCGACTTCTGCGACAATAGAGGAAAGAGGGCAACCCATTGGAGAGCCCTTAATTTGTCTGTAATGATTTTCTTGGAATGTGAAACAGTTCATGTTCAAGCAGAGCTTGGTAAGTTGTACTATGGATGAAGCTGTATGGGAATCTACACTCTGTGAGTCAAGGAACCGCTCCAGACTATCTATGATGAGATTGTGGGGAAGACTGAGGTAGAGGGAGGTTACATCGAAGGAACACATTGTAAAATGTGGGGCGGGTGTTAAGGCAGTTAACTCATTGATAAAGTGGGGGGTGCTTCGTATGGAGTATATATTCCTGTGGTTTTGTAACAGAGGAGAAAGGTAGTTAGAGAGGAATTTGGCCAATGGATAAGCGGGTGAATGATGGTAGGCGATAATCGGACGGAGTGGTACGTCAGGTTTATGGATTTTTGGCAGGCCGTAGATGTATGCGCTATTGGAAAGGTTGGAAATAAATATCTTGTAATCATCGGGGGTAATATGTTTAGATTTTTTCAACTGTAGTAGGGAGGTTCTGAAAACTTTAACTAGAGAGAGGCTAACCTTGTCTGAGATGGGGGAGAAGGTGGTATCATCTCCGAGTAGATCGTGCATCTTGGCTCGGTAATCCTCTTGGTTCATGATGACGGTGTTTGAGCCCTTGTCGGATCGGGTGATGACTATGGATTTACTCTGCTTAAGTCTTTGGAGTGTTCTTAGGTCTGCACGGTAGTTGGGAGGAGGGGTATAAGGTTTAGTTAGAGTCTTGGCAACCAATGTTCTCACGGAATGTTTGTCTTGCAGGCTGTACTGTTTGATGGTAGATTCGACGGAGCTGATGACCTCAGGGATATTGGGCTTGGAGAGGATGCGGAACTTGAGGCCCTTCTCTAAAAGTGATATTTCTGAGGGAGATAGGGTACGGTGTGACAAGTTGACCACATTTGACGACTGCTGCTTCTGATTGTAGGAGGAAAGGAGAGGGTATGAAAATTTCTTTTGCCAGAAGAGTAGTTTCCTCTGGTGCCTGAGTGATATGTTCCTTTCTTGCCCCCTGATATCATTTGTGATACCAATAATATGGTTTGCAAGTTCTGCAGGAGGGACCTTCTGAGCTATTAGGAAGAGTAGCCCTTTGATTGACTTGGTCAGAAACCTTATGTTCGAAAAACAGCCCTTGATTCTGGCGTTGAGCAATTGTTGTTGGGTTTTCCTAATGAGAGAGGATCCTAGAGAAAGGGTTATCAAAGGGGTCCTTGAGCCTAAGAGAGGGAGGGATGAATCCGACATTTTTGCAGTGACGGTTGAATTGGAGGTGGCTTCGCCATCGGGATAGCTGTAGTGATTTTTTGTGAGTTAGCCATAAGTACCTATTAATTTCATTCATAGAGAGAATCATCAGCGAATAACGACAGTGATAATCTCCTCGGTATTGTTTATGCGATAAAACAGAATAAAAGAAGAAAAGTATCTTTAATAGACAATTATAACGGTGCGAGCTTTCGGGCAAAAAACCCTTCTACAGGCGTGGTAGACGTGACATTATAACATAGGTAATGTGGCTAGAAAGAGAAAATATACACATGATTATTTACATATTAGCGGAATATGCTATGCAAATGGGGATTTTTCATTTGTTATGACTATTGTAATTAAAGAGATAGTAGGCAAATAGGGCATTTGTATATTTGGAGTTTGAGTCTATAGAAGAATATGTTAACGTAAATTACTGGATATGCGATATTTCAAAGAATTTTAGGAAATGATGATATCAGGCTATCGTGTTATGGTTATTACTGCAAGGCCAGGAGAGCACGATAGGCATCAGGAAGATCTATTTTGCGGTTGATGCTGTTATGTCTGTGAGATTCTATGGATTCGAGAACTAATCGTTGGTGCTGGTTATGAATGCGTCTGTAATGTATGGTGGGGTGGTTGGTGTTGAATGTATGGCCGGTATTGAGTGTGTGCTGGTAAAGGAGGGACCTGGTGTCTTGGTTGGAGATATTTCTAGAATGCTCAGACATTCTGATGGCGACGGATCTACCTGTCTCGCCAACGTATGTGGCAGAGCATTGCTCACACGAGACAGAGTAGACCGCGCCAACAGAATGGAGGGGATCAGGGGGGGCATGCGATTTAGTATATGGGTGACGGAGGGATGTGAGCAGGTTGGGGGAGTTTTTATATAAGGTGCGGATACCGTATGCTTTAAGGCTTCTGGCTATGTTGGCTAAGGAGGGGGAGTAGGGAAGGAAACATAATGATCTGTAAATTTTAGGATGGTTGGGGGGGCCAGGTGTATATGAATGTCTGTTGATGAATTCAAGCGGAAACGATGCTATGGAGAGGTGAGATATGATGAGATTTTTCTCAATTTCTTTAAATATATCGAGCGAACAGTGGGTATAGATTCTTTTAGTGAGAGTGTTTACTATGTTGATTTTGTGGGAAATAGGGCAGTGTGAATTGAAATGGGTATAACTGGGGGGACACTGTTTTTTGTAGTAGACTGTGGTGTGGAATGAGGATGCGGTACGATGACGTCTTTTGCTTATGCAGACACGGCCAGGAGAGCACCATACTTGCAGCCCTCAATAGTTTTAACCCCAACATCTCCTTCACTTTGGAAATAGAATCAAACCAGGTCATCCCATTCCTAGACATCCTATTAATACGTACCGCATCCTCATTCCACACCACAGTCTACTACAAAAAACAGTGTCCCCCCAGTTATACCCATTTCAATTCACACTGCCCCATTTCCCACAGAATCAACATAGTAAAAACTCTCACTAAAATAATCTATACCCACTGTTCGCTCGATATATTTAAAGAAATTGAGAAAAATCTCATCATATCGCACCTCTCCATAGCATCGTTTCCGCTTGAATTCATCAACAGATATTCATATACACCTGGCCCCCCCCCAACCATCCTAAAATTTACAGATCATTATGTTTCCTTCCCTACTCCCCCTCCTCATCCGACATAGCCAGAAGCCTTAAAGCATACGGTATCCGTACCTTATATAAAAACTCCCCCAACCTGCTCACATCCCTCCGTCACCCATATACTAAATCGCATGCCCCCCCTGATCCCTTCCATTCTGTTTGCGCGGTCTACTCTGTCTCGTGTGAGCAATGCTCTGCCACATACGTTGGCGAGACAGGTAGATCCGTCGCCATCAGAATGTCTGAGCATTCTAGAAATATCTCCAACCAAGACACCAGGTCCCTCCTTTACCAGCACACACTCAATACCGGCAAATACATTCAACACCAACCACCCCACCATACATTACAGACGCATTCATAACCAGCACCAGCGATTAGTTCTCGAATCCATAGAATCTCACAGACATAACAGCATCAACCGCAAAATAGATCTTCCTGATGCCTATCGTGCTCTCCTGGCCTTGCAGTAATAACCATAACACGATAGCCTTATATCATCATTTCCTAAAATTCTTTGAAATATCGCATATCCAGTAATTAACGTTAACATATTCCTCTATAGACTCAAACTCCAAATATACAAATGCCCTATTTGCCTACTATCTCTTTAATTACAATAGTCATAACAAATGAAAAATCCCCATTTGCATAGCATATACTGCTAATATGTAAATAATCATGTGTATATATTCTCTTTCTAGCCACATTACCTATGTTATAGTGTCACGTCTACCACGCCTGTAGAAGGGTTTTTTGCCCGAAAGCTCGCACCGTTATAATTGTCTATTAAAGATACTTTTCTTCTTTTATTCTGTTTTATCGCATAAACAATACCGAGATGATTATCACTGTCGTTAACTTATAACTTCCCTAACTGTTCATGGATATAATTCGTACATCGCACACACGAACCACGCTCACAAACTATGTATTCATTTCGCGATGATATAGATATAAATAGAAAATAAGTTTGTGAATATGAACAGGAATTATAATGACTACTAGGAGAGAGTTAAACAAAAGTGTATATAACAAATGACGAACTTATACAGCAATACTTCAGCAGACAAATCATATTGTCGGAAGTAGGAAAATATTTTATTTATCTAGGCTCTGAGTGAACATAATTCTAGACAGAAATTTCAAAAGACGATGAAAAGAACCTTAGAAGGTCATTAGCTACACTGGTGTCCAAATTGAGGTAAGTGTTCTTAATGTTAATTTCCTAAAAAATATATAGAATTGTTTAGAATGAAAATATGTAAGTGGATAGACAAAACTATAACAAATGAAGTAGACAAAATAAATTTATTGTTGAATTTTTTTACAGAGTTATACAAATTTTGTTAATTGGTCCAAAAGTCAGGTAAATGTTGACTAATGCTTAATGATGACTTAATAGGGTGCGTGGTCGTCTCCAATAGCTAAAACAGATTTACAACAACATTCCATGCTGTTTATTAGGCAATTAAAGAGCTCTTGAGGCAACAAATCCCACTTTTCAACCAGAGCAGTTTTCAGTTCTTGGGTGGCCCTGGGTGGGGGTGAACGAGATTCAATTCGTCTCCCCAAGCCATCCCAAACATGTTCTAAAGGATTAAGGTCTAGTGACCTGGCAGGCCACTTCATCATTTGAATATCCTCACTCTCAAGATATTCGTCTACTATCAGGGCTCTATGAGGACGAACATTACATCTATAAAGATGAACGAGGGCACGACCCCACCCCTGAAAACTTTACATAGGGCTCCAGTATATCGTCTCTGTACCGCTGATATCAGGGTGCCGCCATCGAACACATAAAGAGGCGTGCGTGCGTCTAACATGATACCACCCCAGACCATGACCCCTTGGCCACCGTAACGGTTCCTTTCTCTGATATTTGGGGGATGGTTCCGAGTCCCGGTTTCTCTCCAGATCAGTACACGTTTAGAATCCGTGTTGACACTAAACCTTGACTCATCACTAAAAAGAACAGGAGCCCACTGATTTTGAGTCCAAGACTGATGTTGTCTACACCAATTTAGACGAGCCCTTTTTTTGGATGGCAATGAGAGGGATACAAACCTTCGGCCTCTTTACATACGTCATTTTCTCATTGAGTATTCTGTAAACTGTTTGCTTTGATATCATGGTTCCTGTTGCCGAAGAGAGCTCATTTATTAGCTGTCTGGCTGTAATGGCTTTGTTACGTTTGGCCGTTAACTTCAGATAACGTTCTTCTGATGAGGTTGTGATTATCGAGCGACCTTGTCCTTCTCTTCTGGGTGTCTCCTCTTTCTTGAAATTGTTTCCATAGATTCGAAAGCCTTCTTCTTGACGTTTCGAGCCATCTTGGAACTTCTGCTTGGGACTGGCCTGCCTCTATTCTACCAATGGCCCTCCACCTCAACGAGTCTTTTAAACATCTATGACGGTCCCTGGATAGATAAAACGGAAGAAATGTTGTTTAAATAAAATTTTAAAGATGCATAAAAAGGCCCTCCTTATAAAGGACCTCCTTATATTAAAGCCGAATATTCTGTTAATATGCAATGTTAATATTATTCTATTAATATGCAACGTTGTGTGAAAACGTTCTTTAATATAAGTTTAAATGTGCAACTGTATTAGAAATACTCTTATTTTGTAATGAAGATTACATTTATTTATTTGCATACATGCATATGAACATTTCAAAATTATACTACTATTTAAAATATAGAAAACTCTTTGAAAATGAAATATAAATAAATATAAATATTTCAGTTGTAAATTTATAAAATTAACAAAGAAGTGTTTTGATTAATGTAACATTCTGAATATATGGATAAAACCTTTCATAAATCATTTGTACCTATTCCAGATATGTATGTGTAGCCTATATAAAAATAATATTTAAGCAAATTAAATAACTAACCGCGGCTTAAGTAAAAGGTTTGATACATGGGACACACGGATAACCTTTCCATTTATAATAGATGGAATTCGGAAAAACAAGTAAAAAAAAATAAAAATAATAAACGAATTGGAAAAAGTTACGAAAATTACTTTTTATCTAAAAAAATGTGGATCCGCATCTTCACAAGAAAAAAAAAGGTTTTGACTTGTATCAAAGGTTAAATGATTATTTATTTGTAAAGAAAACTCTCCGCCGATCCCGTTCAATACTTGGCAACCAGAGGAAAGGTATTTACATAGAAACTTTATTAGAGCTTCCTTGTTTTATTATTTGTTCCCCAAATGTTCCGATCGATCTTCGGATCGAACCCCGCACCGGGAAATATTTCTTCTTTATTTGACCATCGATGTCTTCCTGAGACCACAAATGGAGGCTTCGATCCGGTAATCTTGCAGGGCCCAGGATTCCAATTTCATTGGTCCCCTACTTTATTGTGCCTCGATATATTGGAACAGATTATAGATATATAGCGTTAGAGGCTCAGGTGGTTATCTTTGATAGATGGTTCAATGGGCAACAAAAAATGTTGAACATAAACTAGAGATAAATCTCTCTAGAACCAAACCCTTCTTTACATATAATAAAACAGCTTATAAAATAGAATCAAAAACTATTAAAGAATTTCGTATTCATTATTATGTTTGATAATAACATTGAGAGAGAGAGAGAAAATATTTTCAAACCATAATTACTAAATACATTTGAAATCAATAAACAAATATGGACATAAAGATGAAATCAAGAAATGTTAAAATTACGTTAGTATTAAATGATAGAGCATGTAGATCTACAATTTAAAAAAAAATATTTTTTAATCAAATTAAAGCTAACATATACACATAAGAAATAGTATGGACCTTCTACATCAAACGCAACTCCTTCGGTAAATTCCACTTTTCATTGGCATTTACCGCGTATAATAGATATAATCTATATATATATATATATATAAATGAATGTCTGTCTGTCTGTGTGTGTGTACTCTATAGATTCAAAAACCATACATCCAATCGCCGTGAAATTTTGGGATATTATTAGGTATATCCCCGGAAAGGTTTTCGAAAAATAATTTCTTGAATATCTTGAATATCCTTAGAGTTATTTGCAGATTTGTAGCTTTAACTCGCAAGCAGCGCCACATTGCGACGGAGATAGGCTTAGGTCTGCCCCACCCCCTGTCGAGAGAATGTAATCGTGCAGCCGCCGGCCGGATGGACAGTCCAAGTACCCACCGACCAATCAAAGGGGTCAAGAGGTCCTGGCTCGCGGGGGCAGAGTTGGTGACACAGCTGTTCCAAGTAGACAAGAAAAACACACCTGACCATTAAGCTACGCTTGACATCATAAATGTTCGCATGTAAAGCTATTTCAGGCCTTACATATTTCTAACGACCTTTTTGAAATAGGTTTTTGAAACATGGAAATTATAATACTTCAAATAAATAGAAATAGAGTGAACACAAATAAAACATACCAAATATTTCGAATTAGAGCAGTTATTTTAAACGGCGAATTAGATCAGTTATATCTAAAAATGAAAATATATAAATAAATAAAACCTACCAAATATTTTAAATTAGAGCAGTTATTATATAAA
The DNA here is from genome assembly GCA_030710605.1 of Cordylochernes scorpioides. Taxonomy (NCBI): domain Eukaryota; kingdom Metazoa; phylum Arthropoda; class Arachnida; order Pseudoscorpiones; family Chernetidae; genus Cordylochernes; species Cordylochernes scorpioides. The sequence continues at coordinate 22,506,009 of CP092875.1, forward strand.
TATTTATATTATATGTGTTATTAAGCGAACTATTTAAACGACGAATTAGATCAGTTATATCTAAAAATGAAAATATATATAAATAAATAAAACCCACCAAATATTTCAAATTAGAGCAGTTATTATATAAATATTTATATTATATGTGTTATTAAGCGAACTATTATTAGATATTTTAAACGGCGAATTTGATCAGTTATATCTAAAAATGAAAATATATAAATAAATAAAACCTACCAAATATTTCTAATTAGAGCAGTTATTATATAAATATTTATATTATATATGTGTTATTAAGCGAACTATTTTAAACGGCGAATTAGATCAGTTATATATAAAAATGAAAATATATAAATAAATAAAACCTACCAAATATTTCCAATTAGAGCAGTTATTATATAAATATTTATATTATATGTGTTATTAAGCGAACTATTATTAATAAAATATTGAGAAGATTTAGATTTTAAACGTATTTATAACCTTTTAGTATTGATAGAGGGCGCTGCTCGTGAGCTAAGTTGAATAATTTGAATATATAGTTTTAATAATTGATTTATATATTTTTTAAAATAGCCTATCGTCACCCCCGTTATTTTTTACCTATGTATGGAAATTTTGGTTTGAATTAGTGAACTACTGCGAATTTGTATACCGGACATACCAACAGACCAACAAACAAACATACAAACAATCATTTTTATATATATAGATATCAACACCTGACCCACTTATCTTTTATTTTTTCTATTGTTTTTTCATATTTATTCATATAAACCTAGATTTCTTTATAACACAAACTACTTATATATTAGACCTATAACAGAGGTTTTCCATTAATTTTAATTAAATTTAAAGAATCTCTATTCATAAATACTGTCGGTGTCGGTTTTCAATTTTGTTAGATTAAGTCCATTCTATCTGCATGGACAAATTATTCTGGCCATGGCTCTCGTAATAGTAGGGCAAATAGAAGTAGTAGTAGAAAGGAATAATTCTCATAAAACTCAAATAAGTAAAGAAAACTTCAACGTTTTCAAATTCGAAATAGTTTTATAATAAACGAAATTAAAGACAATTACGATGGATCAGCAAAATTGCTTTCGGTTGGAAGAAACGTGTGAAGTAGTTAACGATTCCGGCCAACTAGCGAGTTGCTATGTCACCAAAGAAAACTCTTCATTCAATATGAATATCGCAGCATCAATTAATATTATGATGCATTAACGCGCCATCTGTTATGAAATATGAGACTATTATAGACGCGTATGATTCTTCAAAAATTAAACAATTTCTACTGCCCTTACTGCAATGGAAAAATTAATGGAAGGGCCTGGCTCATCAGTGGTGAACCCTCCCAGCGTTTCGCCAGTTTAATCTACCATACCACTTAATTAATATGCACAATTTACTGTGTAAATAGAATTACAGAGATTCGACCTGAAATGCGAAAACCGCCAAAATTATTATTTTTTTTCAAATATCAATAATAAAAAAGGTTGAAATCACAATGGGAAATTTTTAGCCAGTGAGAATAGAAGCACATCATTACAATAGTTGAAGTTGGATTTACCTCAATGAATGTAACCGCTCACGTGCGATATTTTTGTTAAAATAAATATAAGGGCTTGAAATTCTGAGTGTTTTAATGTAAGAAAAAGGTTTTGACAGATTTTTTACGGTTATATCGCTGTTTTTTTCTCAAGATTCGCAAAGTTGAGACATGTAACAATACCATTCTATTATTATCAACGAATAATAGTAGAGGAAATCTTTGAAGAATATTATAACTGAGAGCGAGAAGATTATGGATCTATCAATATCAGGCTCCAAACCAAACGTTGAGGCCAATTCATAATTAGATGGTTCGTAAACAAATGAAATCGGAAGTTTATTCTATTGTATATTCTATGATTCATGAAATATCCCCTGAAAATGCTTCTATGGATGTCTTTGAATTGGGAATACTCTCTCTCGCTGACAGAAATACTAAATTTTAAAAAGTGCACATTGTAAGCCTCTTAAAAGGTCGCTTGGCGCAAGAGATTAATATAATAATGATCTTGATAAAAGTCAAATAACATGAAAACCTCAAAGTACTTATTGTTTAGGCAATCTAACTGAGATAGAAAATGTTAATTACACATATATATTGCAATTTGCATATTTGCCAACTCTGTGGACGTGTTTTGCATCGCTCGTCTCGTTAAGCTAAGTACCTTATTCTTTCCTCTTTTATATTTAATATTACCTTATATATCTTTTGTGTCCTAAATTATTTATATCATATGTATAGTATTAATATCACTTCAATGATTTATTTTTTTTCCTTTTGGACAGAAGGCTTGGATTGTATTTTGAAATCAATAGATGTTAAACTTGATGAAATATTAATATATTTTGATAACAAATTTAAAAAAATTAAAAAAATCTAACAAAAAATGATATAACTTACTTATCTTCAATGATTAACCAAGCAAAAAATGGAATTGAATTTATATCTGAATGAAACAATATACAATAGATAGTTTGACCGGCACAATAGAAAAGGCTATAGATAATAGACTAGATAAAGTTCTTAAAGAGATTCCGGAACAGGCACCTTCTTATGCTCAAGTTGTGCGACAGGAAACAAAACTAATAAAAATAAAACAGCAGTTATTTGAAGATGAATCTACTTTAATTGTGGCTTTAAATGATGGTGTACCTAATTCTGATGCACTTCAAATATTTCTAATAATATTGAAAATGTCAGAAAAAATGGTAAAAACATTAAGATTGATAGAATTATAAACGCTAAAAAGTCTGTAATTATAAAGGTTCCAAATCAAACTGATAATAAAATACTACTGGATAAATTAAACAAATCAGAAGATTTGAAATTGATTAGTAAAATTTACATACCGACACTAAGAGATCCAACTATAGTAGTCAAAAATATATCCATAATTACAGATACAGCGAAGTTCGTTCAAACCATATGCAGAATGAATTCTAATCTAGAAAATTTGGAAAATAAAATAAATGTTCTATTTACAATGAGATCTAACTCTACATATCACAATATAGTTTTAAGAGTAACTCCTGAGGTTTACCAAATAAAAAAAAAAATAGGTAATGAGATATACACTGATTTTAAGCGATGTTCTATTCAAGACAGAATATTTGTAAGATAATGCCAAAATTGTTTTCAATTTAATCTGGATCACAAAACAAAAGACTGCCAAAACATTAAAATATGTAAAATATGCGATGTACAGGGTAGCCACAACTCTACTGAAGCACCAAATTGTCACAATTTCTCTAAGCACCCTGAATTAAAAACCTGTCTACAAATCATAAATCAAATTCAAGTATATGCCCGATTTACAATTCACAAATAGACAGAATTATCCAAAGGACACAATATTCAAATATATACGAGAGAAATGATGTATCAAATACAATTTAAAGCTCAATCTTAAATAGATTAATATCCTATATGATTGAAGATGTGAGATGTATTCAACAAAATATAAGAAAATTTTACTGCGATAAGTGAACTACTGGCCAACACTAGAGATGACCCACCTGACATTATTTTGATTCAAGAACCATATGTTTTACATTAAAATGTTATTTATGATACGGACTCTCAAATTATATTTTCGAATAAGACTGGGGAAAAATATACGGTAACTATAATTTTAAATAAAAAATATAAAGTTCAGCAAAGAGTAAAAATTCACAAATTATCTTTTTGTATAACAATATCTATTTCTACAGTTAAAGCAAAATTAATTATTTCTAATTTCTAAATGCATCTGAATACTTTTTAACCCTGTTCATCAAATATTCATTGTAGATCTGCTCAAAACGTATATAAATCAACCTGTAATCCTTTGCGGTGATTTTAATTCAAGACATACTATATGGTTTGACAATGTTATAACTCTAATTGATATAGATTACAACCTATTATAGACGCGAGTGTAACCTCTTTATACATAACCTGAAAACATCTACCTGCCGCGGAGAAAGTATAATTGGTCTCACAATATCGAATAAACACTCACTTTGTTTAATAAACAACTGGCATACATCTGATCTGACTAATATTTCCGACCATGTTGAATTTGATATCAGGTTAAAGAATGGTTATTTATTCAATAATCAAATTTCCACATGAAAATTCTTTGAAAAAGATGCGATTTGGGCAAATTTTTCCAATAACATATCATTACAAGATACAAACAAACTGGAAATTGATATAAGCAGAGTGAAAGATGAGGCAGACATTGATGGGATAGTGAACGCACTCACGAATTTATTGAGAGAAGCAGCATATAAATCTTTGAAGGTTAAATCCCCCATTAATAAAAATGTCTCCAGAATTGATTGGTGGACTAATGACCTGGAAAGTTACAAAACATTTAAGTTGGCAAGAAACAAATACACTAATTCAATTAAAAAAGCTAAAAGAACTAACTGGCGAAACGTTATTGAAGAAAATTACACAGATAATACATTTAGTAATGCCTATAAGTTCTGCAATAAATTAAGATCATCAAATGTACAGAATGGAATTCCCATAATTGACAAACAACCAGGATATCTAAAAGAGCAAACAATGACCAAACTAACGGGCCATTTAATTCCTGAAGACAATCCTAATTTGGACAATTTTCAACAACAAATAATTAGAAATTTTAAGCCACGAATGAATAATTCAAGTATAATTATTATCGAAGAAGAATAAATAATGGATATCATTTCTAATTATGATGTTAAAAAAGCTACAGGTTTAGACAACACAATTACAATATGATCAAATGTGCTTACCCAAAAATTAAGCTTATGTTATGCAAACTATTCAATAAATGTATTCAAAAGGGGTATTATCCGGAGAAATGGAAAATAGCAGCTCTAAAGGTAATTCCTAAACCACATAGATCTAATTTAGAATCAACAAAAAGTTATCGACTTATCTCATTGATTTCAAATCTTTCAAAAATTTTGAAAAATCGAATTTATGAATTTTATGAAAGTAATAATATTTTGAGCTCCCGACAACATGGATTTGTCAAATCAAAATCAACGACAACGTGCTTGAATAAAATAACAGATACTATAATAGAACATAGGCAGAAACAATCAATGACACTAATTGCAATAGACATTGAAGGAGCCTTTGACAATACATGGTGGCCAGCTTTGATCAAAATAATTGGTGAAGATAACATGCCTGCTAACCTGATCAAAATTTTACAATCTAGCATATTTTTATTCTAAAATATTCCTTAAACCTTTTTTTTTTAATCTGTAAATTGCTTTTCTCGAAAACACACAATACTCTACAATTTGATTTCATTTAACTAAATTTGTATGCCAACTCTTTGTATATATCAATTGTGTTGGTATTTTTTTATCTTTTCATCTAACTAACTTGCACTAACTAATTCTGTACATATTTAAAATAACTTTCTTAATTTTCTTTCAAAATTTTGTTTTTCTTTAAAGTGCAAGTGTCCCTAGGGGGACATAGCGCTCTAAGTCGAAATGAAGTAATAAAGTAACATATATATTAATATTTTATTTTTTTATATATAAAAATCTTTTTACACATAGTACAAATAATTGTAAATATAAAATAGGCGTTATTGTTAATTTTCAAAATTACACACTCATATTTTACAAAATTTATTTTTTACATAATATAAATGTATACAACAAACTTTTTTTCTCCCCATTGAATATAAGCAAAATATTTTTCAAACTTAATTCTGTTGACGTTATGACGTTTTTTGTTGGCACGCATTAATATGTTATAATACCTTGATAAAGATTGGCGTTCAGCCAACTGAAAGATTGGTAAAATAAATGATATTTTGATCCAATATATGCCTTTTTAATTAAATATTTATTAATGGATTTCTCTATATTCAAAACCTATATATTAAAACTAAAGAAAATGACCATGTCAAATTTTCATATAAGCAGGCAGGATATACTTCTATTGTTTTTAACACATATTTATATATGGTAATTTGAACCAACAACTCCATTTTGTATAATATAACAAAAGTGTCGTGTTGTATAATAAACACACCCCTGTAAATAATTATACGCATGATTCACATATGTCATTGCATCTCAATATGTAATGTAATATGTACAAACTAAGGATAATAAATGAAACTGTGTAATAGAAGAAGAGTTGAGTTAAATAGAAGAGATTAAGATGCAAAAATCCAACAACATTTGAGAACGAGGCTTAGAAGATGTATATAACCTCCGCCAGGGCCGGAAATGCACCATCAGTGAATAGTACCTTCATCCCTTAATCAAGCCATCGTAAACCAGTAAGAAACTTATTCTTAACCAACTCCATCTTTTTCTCCTAACTCGACTCTATCTGTTCACGGAACTTTCCTAGTACAACTGTGTCTCTTCGTTTTTTTTTTGTGGACATTCCCAAGTCTTCCATTCTGCCTCGACCCACGACTGCCTGTACTCTGTGAGAACTGTTAAAGGTATTTCAAGGTGCAGAGAGGTATTGGAAATCTCTCGACACCCGGACTGTCCCTTTTGGTTACAAAAATTATATGGTAATTTGAACCAACAACCCCATATTATATAATATAACAAGATTGTCGTGTTGTATAATAAACACCTCTGTAAATAATTATACGCAAGATTGGCATGTGTCATTGCCTCACCATATGCACTGTACAAACTGAGGATAATAAATGTAACTGTGTAATAGATTGAGAGTCGAGCTAAATAGCAAAGAGATTGAGAAGCAGAAGTCCAACAACATTTAAGAACGAGGCTTAGAAGATGTAGGAGGTTGCCAGGAAGTCGTTAAAAGTGTACAATGACATCTCTACCGTGATCCACGCCATTATTGCATCCGCTGAAAGCCCAGTACTTTCTAATCGCAAAAAATATAAACCTCCGCCAGGGCCGGAAATGCATAGTCACTTCACCATCAGTGCATAATCACTTCATCCCTTAATCATGCCATCGTAGACCTATAAGAAACTTATTCTTAACCAACTCCATCTTTTTCTCCTAGCTCGACTCTATCTTTACACGGAACTTTCCTAGTACAACTGTGTCTCTTCGTTTTTTGTGTGGACATTCCGAAGTCTTCCATTCTGCCTCGACCACGACTTCCTGTACTCTGTGAGAACTGATAAAGGTCTTCCAAGGTGCAGAGAGATATTGGAAAACTCTCCACACCCTGACTGTGCCTCTCGGTTACTACAGGTTTGACCCTCTCGGTTACCACATTAATATATATATTAAAATTTTTAAAAAGGCATATCCTGACCACGAGAACATGAGATTTTTAGATGGCAGGCTAAATTTAGTCGAAATTTAATCGATATTATATTGTATTATAAATTACTTTGTATAATATTTACGAACGGAAAAATATGTCCAGGGTAGCCTAGTAGACATGGCATCTGCCCAGTAAGCGGAACACTGTGAGTTCGAATTTCATCCCTGGGAACTTTTATTTTTCCGTTTATCATTGCTCTTCACAATTCATTTTTTCATACTTCATCCCTAAGGTTAGAAATAATCGTTTTTTCTCCTTAAAATAAATTTCGATTTTTCGTTCAAAAGAAACACATGCGGGAAAATTTTCAAATGTCGTTCTACAATCATAAGCCGCATTATATTTTATTATAAATTACTTTGTGTTATTTTTAAGAACGGAAAAATATTTCCAGGGTAGCTTAGTGAACCTGGCATCTGCCTGGTAAGCGGAACACTGTGAGTTCGATTTCCATCTCTGGACACTTTTATTTTTCCGTTTATCATTACTCTCCACAATTCATCCTTCATACTTCATCCCTAAGGTTAGAAATAATTGTTATTTCTTCTTAAAATAAATTTCGATTTTTCGTTCAAAAGAAACACACGCGGGAAAATTCTCAAATGTCGTTCTATAATCATTCCTATGTTTATATACAATATTATATATATGTGCAACATATAAAATATATAATGAAAAGTATGTATATATGTAAAAAAACAAGAAAAGAAAATAGAAAAATAGTCAGGTGTTGTATTAAAAAAAGATTTGGAATTTACTGACAGTTCACATGAGCATTTTATATGGCGGACCGCAAACTAGTAGAACAAAATTGATTAAACGTTGATTTATATTGTTCTAAAGATATTTGGTCAAACCAAATTCTTTATAAATCAAGAAAAGTCAATCACTTGCACGTTATGGGCTTTTGACCCTCATCAGCGTTGTGCAGACTGTACGTTTACGCCTAAATATTTGGTCCCAGAGGCGTCTTGATATATCAAGAAATGGGTATTTATGACCAAATTTGCGTAAAATCGCTACTCATGTAAAAAAAAAGAAAAAGTTCTAATTTTTATTTTATGTTTTTTTTTAAACACGAAAAGTGATTTTACGCAAACTAGGTCTTAAATACTCATTTCATGATATCTCAAGAGGCCTCTAGGACCAAATTTTCGGTCGTCGAGGTACAGTCTGCACCACGCTGATGAGGGCCAACAGCCCGTAACACGTACGTGGGTGATTTTTTCTTTATTAAATGGCCAAATATCTTTGAAATATTCTTCTTTGTTTAACATATAGGCTATTAAAAAAACTAAAAAGGTAAATGTGCTTTAAAAAAAAAAGAAAACCAAAAAGCGTTAGTTCCAGCCTTTTACCGCTTGGCGCAGCACTGGTTGCGACGATAAATGAATTTGATTAGTTAATTTTTTACACGTAGTTTGTTCACACGATGAATGTTTTTAAAAGGTAGGATTATCCAATCGCCGTGAAACATTAGAAAGTTATTTACTATACTACTGCGAAGGTTTCTGTTTTGAATTTGATTTGAAATAAATATTCGTTGCAATTTTATTTTCAAATATTCTACTTTCACTCGCAAGCAGCGCCTCTCACGTTGTAAAAAAACTTGGCTTTTTAATATTAATATATATTTAAAAATCTTATTTGAAATTTAATAAATGTTTTCAAAAAAGTATGTGTTTCAAAAATATATTTAAACGCATATAACAATATTTAAAAATAAAGAAGGCATTTCCTGACCACGAGCACATGTGCTTTTTAGATGGCAGAGCGCCATTTAGTGGAGAAAAAAAAACTAAACGTTTTTTTAACTTGCTCCGTGATATTTGGCCAACCCAATTTCTTGATAAATCAAGAAAAGCCACCCACGAACGCGTTTCGCGCTGTTGGCGCTCGTCAGCGTGGAGTAGGTTGTAATCACTGCGACCAAAAATATTTTTGGTCCCAGAAGCTTCCTGAGAAACCAAGAAATGGGTATGGGTATATCTCGGAGCAAGTTAAATAAACGTTTAGGTTATTTTTTCTCAACTAGATGGCGCTCTGCCATCTAAGAAGCACATGTGCTCGTGGTCAGGAAATGCCTTCTTTATTTTTTAATATCAACACCTGACCCACTTATCTTTTATTTTTTCTATTGTTTTTTTTCATAACAATATTTATATACGTTTATAAATCTATATATAGGTGGATTGGATGTTTTCTAGAATCGTTTAAACAAATGTTCGTTAGGCGAACTATTACTCGGGTAAAAACCGGGAACATATATATTTATACATATATAAAATTAAAGGATTTTAAAGCACGAATGTAATTTTATACATAATACAAACTTCTACTGCCCTTACTGCGATGAAAAATTATATTGGGAGGGCTTGTCTCATCAGTGGTGAATTTTATAATTATGTATAAAAGAAACATTCGTGCTTTAAAATCCTTTCATTTTATATGTATAGATTAGCGGTATAGATTTGTGTTAACATATATATATGTTTGTCGGCTATGCACGCCCTCAATATGTAACTAATCTCGCTGAAATTTGAACAGGACAGAGAATTAAATCTGGAAGAGTTTTTGTCGCACTTTTAACCAAGAAAAATTATAATTAACCAAGTACTGAGCAACAATATTTTTTTAGTCAGAAATGATGATAACAATATTGCTGTATCATGCTTGAATAACATAAACAAAATTCTTCAGAGGAATATTCACTAAAGCAGACCACGGGCGAAGCCAGATAATAATTTTTAGTAGGCAGGAACAAAATTATACCAGCGAAACATTCACTAGAGCAGAAGACACACGAAGCCAGGTCATCTCTATATAAAATACTAGCCGAGTGACCCGGGCAACGCCCCGGGTTTACCCGAAGGACCCGCAGGTGTGAAACTATAGAAGAAAAATTTTAACAAATCAGAAAATGAAATTGCAAACAACAGAACTACACTACTTTAAGGACATGAGAGCACATGCACTGTATCACCATACGTGTACCATTTTCAAAGACCCTGCTTAGGATTAAAACTTCTCAGAAGCATAACAATAGTACCAACCTAGAGGTTAACTGGTGTGGATGCATTCCTCTGGGAGTGAGACTATTGAGAAATTCAGTAGGGAGTTATTTTGCTTCTCCGCATTCTAACACTCCAACTGTTAACACTGTGGAAACACTGACTCATGTTTGGTAAGCAATTTCAGGGAAGAAACTATAGACATTGGATTAAATAAATTATTAATTAAATTGCATTAAATAAAAATTATTAGATTTAAATAAATATTATTAGAGTGAAAAAAAAAGAAAGAAATACAGTTACAGTTTGTTTATTTATTTTTTAATAAGGTCCTCTTATCTTATCTGCAATATAGTTGTATTTTTCGAAATTTTATTTTCTAATTTGTTAATTTTTTCTTTTTTTTTTCACTCGAATAATATTTATTTAAATCTAATAATTTTTATTTAATGCAATTTAATTAATAATTTATTTAATTCAATGTCTATAGTTTCTTCCCTGAAATTGCTTACCAAACATGAGTCAGTGTTTCCACAGTGTTAACAGTTGGAGTGTTAGAATGCGGAGAAGCAAAATAACTCCCTACTGAATTTCTCAATAGTCTTACTCCCAGAGGAATGCATCCACACCAGTTAACCTCTAGGTTGGTACTATTCTTATGCTTCTGAGAAGTTTTAATCCTAAGCAGGGTCTTTGAAAATGGTACACGTATGAAAAGCAGTTCGACTTTGCATGTACAAGTGTGCCAGAGCCCCGTTTGATTACTTGCGCTTGCTGGTGGGGTTGGACTTTTGCAAGAATCAGAAGCCATTGGAGCTTTTTTTTTTATTTTTCAGAAAAAAGTGCCCAATGCGGGAATCGAACCCGGGTCGTAGCGGTCGAAAACCAACGGCTTAGACCATCCTTCCACCAACCCCCAGTAAAATAAGTAAATAAAAAGAAGACCAAAAATAAGTGATAATAGTTTATTGAATAACAAATAAAAAAAATCTTTCAGGTGAAAAATTATAGGCATTGGTAAAAAAGTAAACAAGAGAAATAGCCTAGCGGTCAGGGGAGTGAGTCTTCCACGGCCTTTCCGAGGCATGACAGAAGACGCTCAAAAAAAAAAGGTAAAATAAGAACCAAGCAGAGGAAATCTATAAAACTGAAAGCCAGGACAGGCATAAAAAGAAAATTCCAAGCATGTGAGGAAACAATTGATGAAAAAAAAAAAGGATTCAAAAAAAATACTGCAAAAAAGAAACCAGACACAAAAAGCAACAATTGAGTACACAAATACAGCATCAGCCTATTTATGAGATGAAAAAAAAAGACAGACACAAAAATGGAGCTAAATTCAAATGAAAAACTATAACAAATTAATAAAAGAAAATAAGACCTAATCCAAATAATTTAATAAAAAAAAAGCAACAATTGAGTACACAAATACAGCATCAGCCTATTTATGAGAAGAAAAAAAAAGACAGACACAAAAATGGAGCTAAATTCAAATGAAAAACTATAACAAATTAATAAAAGAAAATAAGACCTAATCCAAATAATTTAATTAAAAAAAAAGTCACACACTATTAAATTATTTGGATTAGGTCTTATTAATGAGAAAAAAAAGATGCCAAAAAAGATAACCAGATACAAAAATTGTGCTAAATTCAAATGAAAAACTATAACAAACACTTATAAAAGATAGAATAAAAGTAATAATTCAATCTGCAATTCGAAAAATAATATAACCTGGTGAGTTCCCAGAAAAGGTTAACTTTGGTAGGCGGCGCTGTACGTTGACACCGCCGTACCTTCGAGCCGAACCAACGGCTTAGACCATCCTTCCACCAACCCCCAGTAAAATAAGTAAATAAAAAGAAGACCAAAAATAAGTGATAATAGTTTATTGAATAACAAATAAAAAAAAAATCTTTCAGGTGAAAAATTATAGGCATTGGTAAAAAAGTAAACAAGAGAAATAGCCTAGCGGTCAGGGGAGTGAGTCTTCCATGGCCTTTCCGAGGCATGACAGAAGACGCTCAAAAAAAAAAGGTAAAATAAGAACCAAGCAGAGGAAATCTATAAAACTGAAAGCCAGGACAGGCATAAAAAGAAAATTCCAAGCATGTGAGGAAACAATTGATGAAAAAAAAAAGGATTCAAAAAAAATACTGCAAAAAAGAAGCCAGACACAAAAAGCAACAATTGAGTACACAAATACAGCATCAGCCTATTTATGAGATGAAAAAAAAAGACAGACACAAAAATGGAGCTAAATTCAAATGAAAAACTATAACAAATTAATAAAAGAAAATAAGACCTAATCCAAATAATTTAATAAAAAAAAAGCAACAATTGAGTACACAAATACAGCATCAGCCTATTTATGAGAAGAAAAAATAAGACAGACACAAAAATGGAGCTAAATTCAAATGAAAAACTATAACAAATTAATAAAAGAAAATAAGACCTAATCCAAATAATTTAATTTAAAAAAAAGTCACACACTATTAAATTATTTGGATTAGGTCTTATTAATGAGAAAAAAAAGATGCCAAAAAAGATAACCAGATACAAAAATTGTGCTAAATTCAAATGAAAAACTATAACAAACACTTATAAAAGATAGAATAAAAGTAATAATTCAATCTACAATTCGAAAAATAATATAACCTGGTGAGTTCCCAGAAAAGGGTAACTTTGGTAGGCGGCGCTGTACGTTGACACCGCCGTACCTTCGAGCCGTTTTACACGAGTTAAAGCGAAGATTTTGGACATAGTGATTTTTACATTTCGATCTTTTATATTAATATATATACTTACTATTGCGAATTATTTTTCTAAAAACGAACATTATTTTTTTTTAATTATCTGAAACTAACCTAATTCAACTTATCTAAAACTAACCTTATTTAGCGATTAAACTAACATAATTAAACCTATTTGAATCTAACCTCATATACACTTTTACACTACCTTTTCATTTCAAAATTAAATTAAATAAGTTTATATTAAATAATAACATTTTTAAAAATCGACTTTCTGGTTCACACTTTTGTATCTAATCAATTATGTATTTCTTTATTTCTCTCTATAAAAGTTACGCAATTGTAAACAAAAGAATTGATGATGATAAATGCAAAAAATCTACGATTGTAAAATAGATTAAATTAAAAAATAAAAATAACTGTTAACATTAGGAAAATAAAAACAGGCCTATGACACGAAGAAAAAAATAACGAAAATTTTGGTATATAGATTGTTATGTGTAGTTCAGAATCTTCGGAGGAGATAGCTCAGGACTTTACAATGGAAAACTCTGTTACGGTATTATCTATATAGATTGTTTCTCGGCCTTTTGGCTAAGATCATGTAGTATATCTCTAGATATTTTTATTTATATTAAAAATGGCATATCCTGACCAGGAGCACATGTGCTTTACAGAAGGCAGAGCGCCATCTGGTGGAACAGAAATCAACTAATCATTGATTTAGCCTGTTCCCTGATATTTGGCCAAATTTTTATTTATATATATATTTTCAAAAATCTATTCAGTAGAGAGTGGATTTGTTTGCTCGAAAATTATATAAATATATAATATAACGAATATTATTATCATTATTATCATAATATTCTGTGTGTTCCGGAATATTATTATCAATAATATTCGTCAGGCAAACTTTCACTCGGATAAAACCCGGGCGATGCCGGGTACACATCCGCTAGTATTAATATATATCTTACGAAGAAGGCGTACAGCCTAGCAAAATATTGGATTCTGTAATAAATAAAATGTTTTTTTTTTTTATCTAAAAGAAGCCTTTTAATTAATATATATATATGGTAATTTAAGCCAACAACCCCATGTATATAACTTATAACAAGATTTTAATGTTGTATAATAGAAACACAGCTGTTAATGATTATACGTATTATTGACATGTGTCTTTACATCATCATATGTAATGTAATATGTACAAAGTGGATAAATAAATAAAATCTGTAATAGATTTAAGAGTTGAGCTAAGCAAGAGATGGAAGTCATAACGTCAAAATCAGATAGATTTACAATTCCCACGACAAGACCACCCACACTGTCACATGTGGTGGAATGCAGAGACCCTTCTCACACCTGGACATGCAAAGCCCCCTTTCTCAGAAACGGCCCCCTGTCACATAAGGCCCCCCGTCTTTAACCTATAAATACAGTCCCTTTACAGTAACTTGACAGTGAGTTCACCCTTAGTGCAAGCCCGCGCCGGTCGTATGTCATGTCGATCTCATCCATCATGTAGACGAGTAAGAAACTTCTATCTCCATCTTGCGCTCCTAGCTCAACTTTTATCTGTTAACGGAACTTTCTTAGTGCAATTGTGTCTTCGTTTTTTGTGTGGACATTCCCAAACTTTTCACTCTGCCTCGACCACGACTGCCTGTATTTTGTGAGAACTTTTAAAGGTCTTCCAAGGTGCAGAGAGGTACTGGAAAACTCTACATCCTGACTGTTCCTCTCGGTTAACACAGTATAGCGAGAGTCAACACTTCATCATCACAAAGTTAATCGACAGGATTCTCTCTACACAGGAGTCACCAGAACTTCAACATTATTTCAGTAGTCGACATCAAACTCAACAAATTATTACAGTGAGTCGACAGGATCTCTTATTACATATATATATTGAATATTGTTGCAAATGATACTGTCGACGTATTGATAAACTGGCAGTCCTGTACGTGAGGCGAGTGTTGGTGTTTTACCCACACGCTGATAACAAGAAGCAGAGGCAGGGCTAGATGTTAGCACCGAGTTAGATCGGAGACAGAACACGGGACAGAGGTACAGGCCATGACACAAACCTGGATACCTAACACCGAGACATGGAGTGAGACCGAGCGAGACAGCAGCACTTTGCGATGGACTCATTGTAGCACACACGGCGCTGACCCCCTGCTAAAACTGTCCTGTTGAGAGGGTCTCCTATAAAAAGCCCTAAAGGAGGCCTCATCTGGGTGTCGGCTATTTCCTCCCCCTCTGCCCGCAGCTGCCGCCAGCTTAACACTCTTTGGCTGTTTTTATTTTGACGTCATCATTATGAGTTTAAATACAAATAAGGGTGTACAGGTTATATTAATAAAGATATAGCATATATACAAAATATGGGGATGGTAGCAAATATTTTATTTTATTTGACATATCGGACGCGATATCCCAGCTCGGGATACTTGCGCCTAAATACATTCTAGCAGATTATATACAATTCATTTTATCCAATTCAATAATCGGCCTAAAAACACAATTGAAACTTAAACGATGGTATTCTAAAACAGAAGAGAAAATCTAAAATGGATTATTTTAGCAACCTATATACAATTCATTATATACAACTCAATAACCGACTAAAAATACAATTAAAACTGAAATGATGGTTTTCTCAAACAGAAGAGAAAATCTAAAATGAATTTACAAAAATTATTGAATTTCACATAAGTGTATTTGTTATATACAAATTCGCAAATTTCTTCGATGGGATAAAAATGATTATTTCTGTAGCTTGAGTCTTGGTTTTCTTTTCCACAGAAGCAGCTAAGATCATCTGTTGCCCCGAATTTCAACAGAAATTTTCCAAAATTACCATGATTTGTGATGAACTGTGAGTTATAAAAATTCGGACGAAAATAAAAAGGAATTCCAAATGGGAAAAATGTTCGGAATGTTTCATTAGTGTTAGCTATTGTTTCAGCCATTCTTGATTCTATGAAGTTATGAATTATAGTTGGGGCATGCGGTCTAAATAAATTAATTTCTTCTTTTGATAAATTGGCCAATTCGTATTTTATTATTAACGATTCTATGTGATCTGTGAGAATAGGTATTTTTGCCAAACTATGAATACAATTTGATGAGGTCGTTTTATAGGCTCTCACTATCCAAAGAAGAATATGATATTGCTGAGAGTTTAATCTTTGCTAATTTCTTTTATTAATAAATTTATACCATATTTCAGATCCATTGGTTAGTATTGGCCTGAAAAGAGTTTTATATAAAATTAATCTTTTTTTAGCATCCAATCCCCACATTTTCCCCACAGAGTGAAAATAACAGATTTTTCATACGGTTGGTTTTACAAAGAATATAATTAATGTGGGGTGTGAAGTTAATTTTTGCTCGTTTCTGTGATTAGAATTTTTTATACCTAAAATGTTTACTTCTTCCACCAGTTTTATTATGAAGTATGGAGTTCCCATTGGAATCTTTTGTTTGCCGTACATATGTATTAAGCCGCTTTTCTCCGGGCTTAGCTTTAGCTTATTTCTTGTACACCATTGTATTACATAATTTAAAGTATTTTCTGTTTCATTTTCAACCCTACTATGGTCTTGTGCCAGCAAACAAATAGAAATAGTGTACATATTAATAGAATGGTATGATCTTATGAAATATCGGCTCTAACCAATTGGAAGATATGTGGAATATACTAATGGTGTCATTATTATACAGTTTAAAATATACTATATATATTATTACAATTTTAATTAAAGAGTAGATGAATGGCAGCTTACAAGCAATTACATTTGAAAACCTTTATTCATAATTGTAATATATTATACATCACCATTTTCAAATTCAAAGGGCGATAAATTTAATATATATATACGTGATAATTCTCTTTCATTATATATAAATGTAAAAATATTAATTGGAAACTTTAATTGCTCGTATGCTGCTATTAATCTATTTGTCTTTCATATACTCAAGGCACAGCCTTCACAGTATTTAGAGAATTATAATATATAAAATGTATAGAAATTACAGGGTTAAATTTTATTAACATATATAGATGTTGTAAAAATAAATTCACTTTTTATTGATAGAGACACAAACAAATTAATTAAACACTAAATTTAATTGCAATAAAACCATTCCAAAAAATCTATTAGTTCAAGCTGGGAACCCTTTAGAAACGCAGACTAGTTTATCTGCGCCTCCGAAAGAAAGCTGAAAATTAAGTCGATATTCAATCAAACGATTAAAACATAAAATGGCAATGAATTTTCGTGTTTTAAAAAAGCAATAATGCGCCATCTACATATAAAAAAAACTATTAAGAACGAAATTTTATTTTTCAAATATACATATTATGATGCATATTCATATAGGTATACACATATAAATTGATCTCTGTTATGATATTTAAAAAATCTCAAGAAAAGAAATCATCTGGCAACATTTTTTCCCAATAAAAATGGCGACCAAAACAAGCAGTTGCCTCAAGTATCGAGCAGTAATAGGTTTTCGACATCATGAATGAGTTAAACCATTTGAAATTCACTCCGGAATGAAAGCTGTTCACAATGATAAATGTTGTATAGTTATTTTTTAATTTACTAATTAAACATTACTCACCAGATAAATTATTTTATTACAATTATATATATTTAAAAGGTTACATTTATTTTATTTTACAATTTTCTTTATATTCGAATCAAATGTTTCTCGCTTCACGCGCTCTATGATGATGATTTATTGTCTATATTTAAACACATAATACTACATTCCCTCCTTCCTTTAGATGAAAGGAATCATGTCTTTATATCTTGATGATGGCTTGACGACTCTTCCTCTCCTGGTGATCACGGGTTCCTTGGTAGTCGGCAAGGGTGGAGAAACCTCTGGTGGCAACTGGTGAAGAGCCTCGGCATCAAGTCTATCTGAAACAACTGGGTTGAATGTAGACCCTGTTCTACTTGAACTTGGTCGGTTTGAAGAAGTGTCCTTGTCTTGGTTTGAGGAATTATCATCTGGAATTTGTACATCAGAAGAGTTAGGGTGTTCAATTCTTGTTGAATCTGAACTAAGATTTTCCTGGCTCTCTTCTGGAATCAAATCAGAAATGTCTTGATTGGTCTCTTGAGTAGGAACATGTTTCAAATGTTTAGCATTTCTATGAATTATTTTACCATTTTTAGTGTTGACTAATTTATAAAAGAATTTATTGAAGTGTTTTCAAGAATAAAATGATGTTCTGATCTGAAATTTGAATCAAGTATTCCATTATTTGGATTTGCCACATGAACTAAATTTCCAATTTCAAAATTATGAGGACTAGCTTTCCGAATTATATCATTATGTGTTTTCATTTTTTCTTTGTAGACCATATTGAATTCTTTGATGTTGGATTCATCTTCTTTTGCATCATTAACAAGTGAGCTTAATTTAATTTTGATATCTCTTGAAAATAATAGGAATGCTGGAGTCTTTCCTGTAGATCTGTTTAGAATAGTTCGGTAAGACATTAAAATTCTGGATAAATCTTCTTTCCAATCTTTCCCTTCTTCAGAACTATTAAATTGTTTTTTTTTTAGAAATCTATGGAATCTTTCTATCTTCCCATTACTTTTTGGGTAATAGGGTGAGGCTTTGATGTGCCTGTTTCCACATTCTTTTAAAATTCTTTCCATTGATGTACTTACAAACTGTAAGGCATTATCTGTTACAACTTCATGTGGATAACTATATATTGCAAAAATCTCCATCAATTTTTTAATAATTGTCTTGCTGGAAATGTTTTCTATTATCATTGCTTCAGGATATGAAGAATAGTAGTCGATAACTGTTAAAACATAATGATGGCCAATTGGACCAACTATGTCAATTCCAAGTTTCATCCAAGGTTTTGATGGTAACGGAACTATTTGCAATGGTTGATCATTTATCAATGGTTGATTCCTTACACAAATTGGACAGTTTCTTATCAAATTTTCAATGTCAAAGTCCATGTTTATCCAAATATATTTTTCTCTTAACAGTTGTTTTGTTCTTGTCATTCCTTGATGTGTTTCATGTGCAATTCTCAAGACTCTCTCTATTAGTTTTGAAGGTAGCAAAATTCTACTTCCTTTTAAGATAATATTATCAAAATTTGAGAGTTCATCTTTAAACTTATAAAAAAATTGAATTCTTCATTCAAAGAATATGGCCAAACTCCCTTTTGAACCATCTCTTTCAGTTTTTGAAACAAAGGATCTTGCTCTGTACAAACTTTTATCTCTTTCAAAGACAGTGCTTGAAGCTCTTCAGAAGTGATGGATAAGACTTTATGAACATAGTCCTCCTGCCATTTTTCATCACTTGTGTTAGAAAGAGGTTGTCTTGAAAATATATCTGCAATATTTTGCTTTCCTTGAATGAATTCAATTTTCAAGTCATATGGTTGTAATCTCCAACTCAATCTTTGAATTCTTGGAGGCAAAACAGCTCCATTTTTAGGATTCAGCATATAAATTAGAGGTTTGTGATCTGTTTTTAACACAAATATCCTTCCCCAAGTATAGGTGTCAAAATGTTCAATTGCCCATACACATCCCAATGTATCTTTTTCTATTTGTGAATATCTTTTTTCAGTATCAGTTAAGGATCTGCTGGCATATGCAATGGGTCTTTTAATGCCATTTTGTTGTGTTTGTATTAATACTGCTCCAAGACCAATAGGGCTTGCATCTGTGATTAATTCAGTTGGTGAGTTCAAGTTGTAATATGCCAAGCATGGCTCTTTTGTTAGTGACTCTCTAAGATCCTGAATTGCTTTATTTGTTTTCAAATCCCAATTCCACCTAACATTTTTTCTAGTCAAATTATTTAGAGGTTCTGCCAATTTAGAAAAATTAGGTATGAATTTTCTTAAAAACTCACAAGTTCCTAAGAATGACCTTAACATCTCAATATTTTTAGGTATTGTAAAATTTAAGACTGCTTCTATTTTCCTATTATCAGGTTTAATACCTTCACTACTAACAATGTGACCTAAAATATCCAATTCTTCCATGGCAAATTTGCACTTATTCCTGTTAAGCCTAATGCCTACTTTATCAAATATTTGTAAGACTTTTATAAGCCTTTCTTCTAGTTCTTGTCTATCTTTGGCGTAAACTACGACATCGTCCAAGTAACAAATTACACCTTTCAAATCAAGCAAAATTGAATCCATTCCTTTCTGATATGCCTCTGGAGCACTTGATAGACCAAAAGGAACTTTACAAAATCTGTAACAACCACGGTGTGTGTGTGTGTGCGTGATGAAAGTTGTAAGAGGTCTTGATTGAGGGTCTAAGTCAACCTGCCAAAACCCTTTTTTTGGCATCCAGCTTTGCAAATACTTTAGCACCTTTAAGGGCTTGTAACATATTGTCAATTGAAGGAATTGGATGTCTTTCTCTTAATATTGCTTTATTCACTTCCCGAAGGTCTATGCATAGTCTAATTTCCTCACTATCCCTTTTTGGAACAACTATTATGTTAGAAACCCATTCAGAACCTTGATGCACTTCTTCAATGATTCCATTCTCCAGCATCTTATCAAGCTCTTGATTTACTGCTTCTACCATTGCATAAGGTATGCGACGGCATATCTGAGCAATGGGCCTATAGTTGTCTTTCAATGTCACTTTATGACTATAGCCTTTTATAGTTCCAAGTCCATGGAAAAGATGTTAATGTTCTTGAACAAGAGTTTCTATATTAGTAGACATTGATTCATTTACATGATTTACCCTTTTAATCATACCTAGTTCAAAACTAGCCTTGCCTCCCAACAAAGATTCAACTTTTTTATCAATCACATAAATTTCTTCTGAAATTGAATTTTCTTTCCAAGAAATCACAGCATTGAAATAACCATAACATGGAAGAGGTCTATCTTGACCATAGGCAAAAAAGTTTCGGGTGGTGTCATGTAATTTTGGCATAATTTTATGGCCATATAATTCAAGCATCTTTTTATAGCTTATGAAAAAGTTCTATCACTCCCTGTATCAATTATCACATTTATTTCACTACCATCTATTTGCACTTTTTCTTTATTTTCAGCACCTGTATAGTAGGTATATTCATCTGAACTTTCACCTACTTCAGTCTTATTTTCTTCTTGTATGGTCTTAACTTTAGTTTGATTGAAACTTTTGTGGTTTCTATTATTATTTTGATTTGGGCGGTTCCTGCAAGCTCTAAAAATATGTCCTAATTTATTGCAATATGAACAAGTCATTTTTTAGCACCACATTCTTGTGCTGAATGTGTATCTAATCCACAGCGATAACATTTAGGCTTTGAGGCACCTGAAAATGATGGGAAACCTTGATTAGTGAATCTACCTTTGTTGAAATTATAATCATTATAGTGCTTTTTAGGTTTAATTTGAACTCTATTTAGTGTTTGATCATTTTGAGGTTCAAGAGGTCTAATTTCTTTTCTAGAAATTTCTAACATTCTAGCAATATCAATGGTTTTTGACAGTGTCAAATTTTCTTGTTGCAACAATTTTTCTTTAAGTTTTTTGTTGTTACATTTTTCAATTATTTGGTCTCTTATCATATCAGCTTCTAAATTCCCAAATTCACAAGATTTCGAAAGTTCTCTTAAAGAAATTAGGTAGTTGTCGATCGATTCATCATCCTTCTGGACTCTTTGTCTAAATTTAAATCTTTCAGTGACCACATTTTTATGAGGTGTGAAATATTTATCTAAAGCCATTTTAGTTTGTTCATAATTTTCCTTTTCATCTGGCAAGTTGAAAAATATACGTTGTACATTTGGCCCTAAACAATGCAATAGAGTTGCTCTCTTAATTTCATCCGATTTTTTTGAAATTCCAGATGCTATTTCAAAAATGGCTTATGATTCCATCCATTGCTTATATTCCGCAAATTAATTGCTAGCATTCATATTCATGGGTAAAGGTGGCCTCAGGTTGGCTGCCATACTTGTTTTTTTTTTTAGGGCTACAGTTATATTTTCAAATTCTCGTCGCCAATTTATGTTGTATAGTTATTATTTAATTTACTAATTAAACATTACTCACCAGATGAAATTATTTTATTACAATTATATATATTTAAAAGGTTACATTTATTTTATTTTACAATTTTCTTTATATTCGAATCCAATGTTTTTTTCGCTTCACGCCCTCTATGATGATGATATATTGTCTATATTTAAATACAGAATATTACAATAAATATTTATCTCAAAATCGTATTTTGAATGGGTTAGAAAATTCAAAAGCGGCATAGAAAGTTTGGATGACGCACCGCGACCTGGCGCCCCGATCACGGTTAGTGATGATGCAGCCAGCTGCGAAATTGACGAGATGATACAGAACGATCGTCACATTATAATTACAGTTATTTCAGCCGAACTTAACCTTAGTTATGATAGTTTCCAAAAAAATAATTACAAAACATTTAAAGTACATAAAAAAAAATCACAAGATGGGTGCCTCGTCTGCTCGCAAAAATTTTAGGGAAAAACGTCTTAACGTTTGTTAAGAGCTTTTGGAACGTTATGAAACTGAGGAAGAAGGTTTTCTTGACTGGAGATGAATCATGGATACACCATCACATTCCTGACTCTAAAAGATCAAGTGCAGAATGGCATCACTAGGGTTCATCAACACCAAAGAAACCAAGGATAACAGCTTCTGCTGGAAAAGTACTCTTTACTATTTTTTGGGACAGTAAATGATGCATCTTAGAAAACTATCTTCCTAAAGGCAAAACAGTTAATAACATAGTTTATTCTCAGATTCTTGAAAAATAAATTAAAGCCAAAAATTCGTTCAAAAAGGCGTGGTTTGATGAGCGATGGTGTGTGCCTACAGTATGATAAGGCTCGGCCCCACGTGACCAATCTAACCATTGAAACCATTAATTAATCCATCCTCCTTTCTCTCCTGATTTGACCCCGAGTGATTATTATTTATTTGGACTATTGAAAAGATTTATTATGGGGCATGACTTTCAAGACTGATGATGAGGATTAAAATTAGGTGCATGGATGGATTGTCCAACATACACAAGAACCACAAGCTACCTGAATTTTGGAAGAAGTGTATAGAAAAAAGGAGTGGGTTATGTAGAGGATTAAAAAATAAAATTGTATTTTGTTTGCACTTAAAAAAAAAAACGCTTTTTTATCCACTTTTGTATAATGAAAAAAGCATTTCCTTGCTGATCAAATTGATATTCAAAAATGGCAGAGTGTCATCTGTTCAAATAAATTTCAGCTAAATGTTTTTTAAATATATTCTTGATTAATGGAAAGATACCCTTTTGCCAGCCATTTTTATTGCTCATATGAGTGGTCAGAAAATGTCTTTCTCACGCATAATTTTAAATACCTTTCCGTCTCAATTTTTGCCTTTTTTGCACATGTGAGGTTTCGTAATATTTTTAGGCATTAGTATTATGGAATTGACAGGTATAACAAAATTAACAGGCGCATAACGTGGCTCCATCTGATTCCATCGTTCACATAAACGAGAAAAGACATGCAGTTGTACAAACATCCGCTTCCAAACAGCGTCGGGTTAGGTCCCCCCAGAGAAGAGGAAGGAATCAGTGTTATTGCAGCGGCCAATCTCTGACAGCCACGTAATTACGTCCAGGCCTTATTTATTAGGCCCCGCTGACACACCAATGGTCCCACGCCGGGACCTCAGGGACCTGCAATTAGAGTCTTTATGGAAGGCTGATAGCCAATCAGGGGGGACGTACCTTTCACATCAGGTCTATAATTCAAAATGGACTAGATTGCCTTCTCTACAGCGGTGTCTAAACTACATAGATTTAATTAGTCAGCTTCGCGCACGCGTTTCTTCTTCAGAAATCTATGAGAAATATACTCATTTACAAATGGTGAAGATATATTTGCACAATTATTCCAATCATATTGAAAAAATATTTTACAAATATTAAAGATAGATGGCAATTTATTTGATAATTGTAATTTTTGTTAATATATAATAGATTCGATATAAATGAATATTTGAGAAAGAGCATTGCTCGAAGCATTTTATTGTAATTATATATATGCATGTGCACCTTTTCAGATGGGATTTATTAATGTTTCATTCGGAAGTATTGGAGAAGTAGAATAAAATTTTGGCGAACCCTTTAAGCCGTATCGCTGTACAAGCTTCTGGGAAAATTCATCACTGATCGGAAAAGACTTTGCTATATATTTCATCTTTCATTTAGATTTTGTAGAAATATCATCTTTAACATATTCAAATGGTGTTTTATGTTCGGTTTATTAATTTGAAAATGAAGTGTTTGAAACTTAAGTTTAAAAAAGGGACCATAGTTGTTGGAAATGATTCAGGAAGACGGCTCTAGATGGCGCGCGCCAAGAGATGCGCCACAGAGTCCGTCCACGTGACCTTATACGACTATAAAAGTCGCGGCGAAAAAGGTATGAGTTCGGGGGAGAGTGAGAGTGTGGAGATTTGGAGAGAAAAGGGCATAGTAAAGATTGGAGTGCCTGAGCCTAATAGAAGTCAGGGAACTCGAGCTCAAGTGAAAAGGCCAGAGAAGTTTATAAGAAGCCTGAAGATAAAATTAAAGGTAAAGAAGACAGTTAAAGAAGACTGAAGTAGAGAAAAGGGCTGTTAAAGAAGCTGAAGCAAGCTTACCCTAATAGAACGGGATTGACTGGATTGAAATTAGTTCATTTTTTGTATGTTGCCATATGTAGAATAAAAACTCATATGTTTAAAGATCATCAAATCCGGCTGATCATTTCCTCCAGAATAACACCAGCCTATCGCTATAGTAATTATTGCAATAGTTATAAAAAACAAGGATTATTTAAATTATTAATTTGCCTATCATTTAATTTCTAAATTCTATTTCTTTTTAGTTCCAACATTTCTGGTGAGCCGGACGCGATAGGCTTGGTGTTAAGATGGAGGAGATGAACAAAAAACGTAGAAGAGGTGTACGAGGAATTTTTACCAAGACAGTCAATGAGTTGAAGGCCGAGTTCAAAAAGTCTTTTATTGATATAGAAAATATTTATGCAAAATATAATAGGCTCGAATCTCTACATATAGAACTTGTGGCTTTAAATGAGCAATGCCAGCTGGTTTTGTTGGCCCAAGAGAATATTACGGATGAAGAGATTGATCGGGAATATGAAGATTGCGAGAAATATATTCAAGAGAGATTCAACATGGAGCAGAAGATCTGCATGTTGCGAAATCAGGCAAAAGATGAAGTTCTTTCGAATATTAGTAAAAATACAAAATTGAATATAAAACTACCAGAATTAGAGTTGAAAACGTATGATGGTTCTCTGGAAAACTGGTTGCCTTGGTGGGCACAGTTTTCGAATGTGCATGAAAATGAGGATTTATCTAATAGTGATAAATTTTTGTATTTGCGACAGGCGATTTTGCCTGATTCAGAGGCATATAAAGTTATAGCCAGTTACCCTGTTACGGGAGATAATTACACGTCGGCTATTCAGGCTTTGCAAGAGCGTTTTGGAGATCCGAATATTCTGACGGAGCTCTATGTTAGACGACTTTTGAATTTGGTCATGGCCAATGTCAGGAAGGAAAATAGAAATTTGAGTAATTTGTACGATGACTTATCAAGTCACTTGAGATCGTTGCAAACGCTTGGAATAGACCCACAGTTGTCGGGTATTTTCTTGTATCCTCTGGCAGAGTCATCCCTGCCATCGGATGTATTGGAAATATGGTAAAGACATCCTTCTTCGGGTTATGGACAAGAGAGTTTTAAGATAGAAGACCCAGTGGATAGGACTAGAGAGATCCCCGAAAGATTAAAAGCGTTGATGGACTTCTTAAGAGCAGAAGTTAAGAGTGCTCAAAGATTGAAATTCATAGAAAAAGGTTTCAACGTAGAAGTGTCTCAGAGGAAGTTTTATAATGAAAAGCCAAGGAAATGGAACAATCCTAGACCTGCCACTGTATCTAGTTTGTTCGGGAGCCGAACTCCAATGAAATGTTGCTTTTGTGAAAGAACAAGTCATGAGAGCCATTAATGTTACCGTATTGCTCGAATTTCATTGGAAGAACGGATGGAAAAGATTAGGAAAGCACATCTATGCTTCAAGTGTTTGCGAACAGGACATTTCAGGAGACAGTGCAAAAGGCAACTAGAATGCAAAAATTGTGGGATGAATCACCTGGATATTCTGTGTCAAGGAAGCTCTTCGAAGGAGATAAGGGAGAAGAATGGGAAAGAGAATTTAAGAAAAGATACAGCCGCCAATAGCCTCCTTTTCGAGTCAGGCTTGTACGAGTCAAATTCTGATGCTGACGACAGTGGCACTGTTGAGAGGCCCAAAAGCTTCGAAGAAGGTAATACTTCTGTTAGACAGTGGAAGCCAGTACTCTTATGTAAAACAATCTTTGGTAGAGTATATGGGATTGAAAAATATTGGAAAAATAACAATAGTTGAAAGCCTATTTGGAGGTAAAAGAGTGGAAGAGGAAAGGCATGGAAGATACATCCTGAACTTGGAAAAATTTAATTACAGTAGGGAAAAAATCCAGGTTAAAGCGTTGGACCAACCTAAGATTTGCGATAATGTACCGCCTTTACCGAGAGGAGATTGGTGTAGAAAGTTAAGCAGTAAAGGTATAAGCATGCCGGAAGATAACTTTAATAGAAAAGAGATTGATATTTTGATCGGTGCTGATTATATGGGCATGCTTTTAACAGGGAAAGTTGTACAAATTGAAACAAACTTAACTGCGATGGAAACATGGTTGAAAGTAAACTTTTGCATGGGCAAGTCCCAGAAGAGTTCAAAACTCCAACCATTCTTCCTGGAGGTCATCCCTTTGTGGAACAACTAGTTTGGGAAATGCACACAAAAAAGGGTCATGCAGGAGTTGAATTCATTTTGTCAACATTAAGGGAAAATTTTTTGATAATCAGGGGAAGAAAAACTTTAAAGAAAATCATTAGTAAGTGCATAGTTTGTAAAAGGTTCAAGAAAAAGGCTCTACAAAAACCAATGGCAGCTCTGCCTGCGAGTAGAATTGGACTTGGAAAACCTTTTCAAATTACTGGAGTTGATTTATTGAGACCTCTTTATTTGAAAGATGGCAGAAAGGTGTGGGTAGCCGCCTATACTTGCGCGGTATATCGCGCCATACATTTGGAATTGGTTGAGAATTTAGAGGCAGGAGCTTTCATGATGGCCCTCCATAGATTTATTTGTCGGAGAAGACGTCCCGAGAAAATATATAGCGACAATGGCACCAATTTCTCAAAACTTAATAGAATATTCAAGAATTTGAACTGGGCCAAAATTGAAAAGGAATCTTAAAATGAAAGAATCCAATGGATTTTTATTCCTCCTGCTGCTCCTTGGTGGGGAGGATTCTGGGAGCGAATGGTGCGAACAATAAAGGAAATGTTGATTAAGATGTTGGGTCATCGGAAGCTGAATTATGTGCAATTGCAAACGATTTTATGTGAAATTGAACATCTCATCAATAATCGTCCTCTCACCTATGTCTCTGAAGATGACAATGATCTGAAGCCCTTAACACTCAATGAGTTTCTTCAAAATGGTCCAGAACCCAGCTTCCCGGAACTTGAAAATTTGAAACCAGAAATGTTGCATGAGAAGTATTAAAAACTAGGGCAACTAAAGAAAGAATTGAAGCAAAGGTTTTTAAAAGAATATTTAGGCACTTTAATTCAAAAATCAGAAATATTTATAGAAGACATCTAAAAATAGGAGATATTGTGTTTATTGGCCTGGAAAATATTAAAAGGATGTTTTGGCCTAAAGGCAGAATAGTATAGCTTATTTCTGGTAAAGATGGGATAGCAAGGGTGGCCCATGTTAAAACATCGACGGGTGTCCTAGTCAGAGCAATTCAGCGTTTATATTCTCTTGAAATTTCATCGAATGAAGGGAAAGACCGATCAGATAAGTTGTCTCTAAATCCAAAATCTGACATTATATTGGGGAGAGGGCCAGAGACTCTTCCGGGGAATTACAAAAGCAGGTATGGGAGAGAGAGAGCAAATTGCCTGACAGATATAGCTCATGAATTGTGTAAATATTTCATATTAAGTGTGAATATTTGTCTAAGATTTAATTTTGACTATTTCTTTGTAAAAATTGGTGGGAGTATGTTGGAAATAATTCAGGAAGACGGCTCTAGATGGCGCGCGCCAAGGGATGCGCCACAGAGTCCGTCCACGTGACCTTATACGACTATAAAAGTCGCGGCGAAAAAGGTATGAGTTCGGGGGAGAGTGAGAGTGTGGAGATTGGGAGAGAAAAGGGCATAGTAAAGATTGGAGTGCCTGGGCCTAATAGAAGTCAGGGAACTCGAGCTCAAATGAAAAGGCCAGAGAAGTTTATGAGAAGCCTGAAGATAAAATTAAAGGTAAAGAAGATAGTTAAAGAAGACTGAAGTAGAGAAAAGGGCTGTTAAAGAGGCTGAAGCAAGCTTACCCTAATAGAACGGGATTGACTGGATTGAAATTAGTTCATTTTTTTTGTATGTGTTGCCATATGTAGAATAAAAACTCATATGTTTAAAGATCATCAAATCCGGCTAATCATTTCCTCCAGAATAACACCAGCCTATCGCTATAGTAATTATTGCAATAGTTAGAAAAAACAAGGATTATTTAAATTATTAATTTGCCTATCATTTAATTTCTAAATTCTATTTCTTTTTAGTTCCAACAATGGTGTTTTGAAGATATTTATTAAGCAAATAAACCCTCAGAGAAACTCGGGTGTGCAAGAGTTACCTAGCAATTATCCAGGACTTAGGGCATGAGCTGGGACAGGAAGCAGGCCGTTGCGTTGGTTAGTCCCGCCAGAGTGCTGGGACAGGGATCCACCCAGATCATGTGTTTGGGGATCCCGATAGCATCGAGAACCGGCCCCAGCGCTGTCAGCATCTCCAGCACGGGGTCACCCGCTTCTGGAAAGTATAATGTTTATATCGATTTACGCGGATACACATGAATTAAAGTTCATTCCGGAAGCTTTTAAAACTTTAAAGAAATATGGGAAAACATTTTAAAAGCAATTAATTAGTAAATATACCAAAATAAATTCATATAAAAATCTAATATTTTAATTTATATCTTAGCGTCGGGGTGATTCAATTGCCCTCGGTAAAATACATCTCCCTTTACCAGAGAGTCGAGGTAGTGTTTCACGGAGAAATGGTTGATTGATGGTAATATATTTTACTATACAATAAAAAAACTTTTACACCAAAAATTTGTTTTTATCTATAACATTTCAATAAATTTTATATTCTCGAAGAATTAATGAGATTAAACTATGCAGTGTGGAGCAGATCATTTAGAACTAACCATGGCTGACCAGACCCTAAATAAAAGCTTATAATACTATTTTATTCACAATATATCTCCTGATTTATATGAAGTGTGTATAAAAGTGTATATATTGATGAAGTAGTCTGGGTTTGTGATGAAAATTATCTGGGAATACGATCATCTTTCACTGCGTGCCGCTAGAAGGGAGCTCCAAGAAGATAACTGTATTTATTAACAGCCAAAAAGCACTGCTTGTCGTGTCTAAGGAATTAACGAGTTGCCAGTCACAAAGATGGAACGTGTGCAAGGGAAAGGTACTCCCGTTGATTGTAAATTAAGAAATAAGAATTTGTCGAAATGAGGAGGATAAAATTGATGGAGACATTGGACAGAGCATGAAGGACATCTAATAGGGAGGAGATAGGCTTTAAATATACGTCAGTTTTCATTATTGTTCCAGAGGCCACTGGTCTCACGTTCCATGCTTTTCGGAAAGGTCATTTGTTTACTTCTAATATGTAATAAAAGGCTGCCTCCTCAATCAATAACCTGAAACATGACACTTATGATGAGATGAGGTTATTCTTTGATGTAAATAAGGTAGCCCCCTCGACTACTGACTACTTTGTTGCTATTAGGTATAATTCTTTACTTCTCTAAATTTGTGACTTTTGTCTCAAATGAGCGCAAAGATGTAAATTATTGCACACTATAATAATGCCCCAATTACAATGGAAAAAAGGAATTTTTATAATAATACAATTACCAAAAGAATATAAAAATAAATATTTAGAAAATTATTCATTTCTAAATTTTTATTAGTTTAACCAAATTAGGATACTACATTATGAAGATATGAGTATGCTTGTATTTAAAATTTGATGAAACCTTCTTTTTCTCGTTTAAATGCTTGGATCCTTTCTTGAATTTCTTTATTTGAGGTATTTCATGTGAGAAAAGATAATATTTCCTACTATCCCTCAATAATTTCAACTAAATCTAAGGTATTCAAAATAGGATCTTTCAAAACCTTGAGTTTTGTATTTTCCACACATTTTCTATTGGATTAACGCCAGAAAAGTTTCTAAATCATTTTAAAACTACAAAACAATATTCATCTAGCAATTCTTCGGGTGATTTGGATGAATTGCAAGGTGCTAGACCTTATTTATTTATGATCATAATGAGGTTCTTTGGGCTCAAATAAGAGGAGAAGCCTTTTAAATATCTTGATACATGTGTAATTTATTCAGCTTGTCGCCTCAAGTAATAACCCAATAAAATATGCAGCAATTATTTTGGCAATTTGTTTTTATGATAA
The DNA here is from genome assembly GCA_030710605.1 of Cordylochernes scorpioides. Taxonomy (NCBI): domain Eukaryota; kingdom Metazoa; phylum Arthropoda; class Arachnida; order Pseudoscorpiones; family Chernetidae; genus Cordylochernes; species Cordylochernes scorpioides. The sequence goes on from CP092875.1 coordinate 22,536,785, forward strand.
ATATTATCAAATGACATCTCTATTGATTTTGCTGCGATGATCAAAGTTATTGAATGCCAAGGCTCATGATTAAATCTTAGCCCTCTCATTTATTAACTTCAATAATTACAGTAAGGTCTGTATAGATATCATTAGGTTATATTTATAATAGAAACTCATTGCACAGAATAATTATTACAAAAGCTAAATATATATGTTCCAAAATCAGAATAGGTCATCAAGGTAGTCTAATCACCAGAAAAGGTTCTGATTTATTGCTACAAATATTGAAATGATGCAAATAAATTGATACACAAATATATTTAGGTACGTGAAAATTAGATTACATTCTTGAAAATATTTTCGCAAATGACGATCTAACAAAGGTATCTCTAGGATCAACGGGTCCATGCCTTGGTCTCAATAAAAGGTTTGGATGCACTTCCATGTGTACAATCTTTTGTATCTGGTATAAAGCTAAATGAATCAATTAATCAAATTATTAAAACCAATTTTTCCTTTCTTAAAATTGAGCAACTTTCTACTATCCTTGCACCGATGAGCCAACCCCCCCCCCCCCCCCCCCCCCCCCCAATATTTTCATTACGAAACATTTAGAAATGATTTAAGAAAAAATATCTCTTGTAGCTTAATTTCTCTTATTTAGACGGCGCTTTAATGCCTTGTATTTTTCATTCAATAAATGCTTATTTTAAAATTCAAAACACAGGACGTAATATCACAGCCAGGGAAAATTGCGTCAATTTACAATTGTTATAAACAGAAACATTTATTTAGATCACCATACAAAAAACAATCTATGAAATAGATTATAAACCTGATCCTCAAGTCACGCAAATAGTCGTCAATATATATTGACAGAAGTGTTTAAATCTATGAATATTTTCTCTGCTGTTCAAAAAACAGTTCTTCAAAATTATTAACTGTCTGTTGTCTAACTCTGTAGAAAAGTGGGCATTTCGACATTAGGTACCTCGAGTCCTGGGTTTCCTTTCCACAGTAACATTCGAAACCTCAACTGCTCCAAGTCCTGCCAGAAATTCTCTAAAATTTCTGTGGTTTGTATGAGCTGTGTACTGTAAAGTTTGAACGAAAAAGTAATGCAATCCTAAACGGGAAAATCTTTGATATGTTTCATTTGTTTTAATAGATAATCAACCTATTTTCAGTTTAAAAGGATCTGATTATACTTGGAGCATGTGGTCTAAAATTCTTTTAATCAACTATTGAAAGTCGAGCCAAATCATATATATATATATAGTTGCTTATTTCAGATTCAATATAGTCTGCGTGAAGGTGGGTATTCGCTGAACTATGAACAAGTTGTATGAAGTAGTTTTGTAGGCTCTAATCGCCCAAAGATGAATTTGTTATTGAATAGAATTTAATTTTTGTTTGCATCGATTATAAATGAATGTATACCAAATTTCTGATCGATACGTAAGAACTGGCCCGATGTGATTGTTTTATGAAAAATTATTCTTCTTTGAGTATTTATTTCCCACATTTTTCTACTAAGTGAAAATAGAATGTTTTTCTTTTTTTTCTGACTTGCACAACATGTCGTTGATATGAGGAATAAAGTTAATATTATTTTCTATTCCATGATTTGAAAATGTTATACCTAAAATTTTATAATGATTTACTGGGTTTAAGATATTATTCGGTATTTCATTTGGAACTTTAGGTTTATTATGTAAGTAAAGTAAAATTCATTTTCTCTGGACTTATTGATAATTTATTCCTATTACACCGTTGAATTACATAACATAGTTTTTTTATAGTATAGAATAGAGGATAAGCTGTTTTTTGACACAATATATCGTATATACCCGTTGACATCCATATTTAGTTACTCTGAATAAATAACACGCTCAAATATATCAAAAGGATGAAACCTACAGGGCCTACCTGGTTCCAAGGAGGCCACTGCAACAGCTACGAGCAGCGTCAAACAAATGAATCTGAAATGCACCATTCTCTCCCCTCTAGACAGAGTTAAATGAATTCTCCAACCAACCATCTCCATATATATGCTTGCGTGTGACTATATATAGCATAAACACATTATTTTCACACCTTTGGGACAATTAGGTTTCATAAGCTCTAGTTTCAATCAAGTACAGCACCTGTTATAGAAATTGACTGAATGCTATATTATCATCCAGGAACGATAAAAAAAAAAACACCTTGTAATTAAGGCGTCAACTGATTGAAGAAATACCAGAACCAGGAAAAACATATTATTTGAATAAAATATTTATTTAAATTAGAATATATAAATTAAAAAAGGAAATCAACGAATATTCTGTTCCTTTATTACTTCTGAGTCTGTCCGTTTTGAAAGAAACAATCCTTTGGGGGAAACTTTATTTTCGTTATTCGTATATTATCCTTATATATAAATGTTTGCCAATATATATTATTTTTCGAATGTTAATGAATACAACCGGCATACTGAGCCACAATATCGTCTGATTCATAAGTTGAGGGTAGCGCAGTCAGCAACACGTTTAGCTACCAATCGACATGCTGTCATCTATAGCCGACTATAGTTAATTTAGGGACCGATTTTTACCAAGCTAGCTCAACATCTAAATTTGACAATCAATCATTTGAAGAGTTAGTTTTCTGAATGCGCGAAGCAGCGAAAGCAAGCAACGAAAAATCGGGTTCAAAGCATTTTCAATTGACGACCAGAGAGAGGCATCCAGATTCCTTGCAGGAATGTTATGAATACTTTTTAAATTCGTAGTTTTGCCGAAAAGCACCTTATACACTGCGTGACATTGAAAATGGAACACCAAGAAATAGTTGCCAGAAAGTGATGAAACTCGGCAGACAGAGAGAGACGGGGACGAACAATAAGCGATCTTTATTTCAAAATGATAGTCATAATACAGAGCGAGAACGGCGTCGGCTTAATAGCAAGTAGGACCACCGCGGACGGCGATGCACGCAGCAACACGTCTAGTTAGAGAGTCAATCAGAGTACGGATGGCGTCCTGAGGGATGGCTCTCCATTCCCTCTCAACCATTTGCCACAGTTCGTCTTCTGAACGCGGCTGTGGCAAGGCATGCAAACGGCGTCCAATGATGTCCCAGACGTGCTCGATTGGTGAGAGATCAGGAGAGTGCGGTGGCCAGGGAAGCATCTGTACATCTTGCAGAGCTTGTTGGCTAATGCGAGCAGTGTGCGGTCGGGCGTTATCCTGCTGATAAAGGGCATTGGGTACCCCCTGAAGGTAGGGGAGTGTCACCGGTCGCAGCACATCATCAACGTATCGTTGGGCCGTCATAGTGCCCTGAATACGAAGTAAAGGTGACCTGGAATCATACGCGATTGCGCCCCAAACTATGATTCCACGTTGTCGCACGGTGGGGCGTTCCACAATTGCTGCCGGATTGGACCTTTCTCCACGTCGACGCCACACGCGTACACGGCGACTATCACTGAACAAGCAGAAACGCGACTCATCTGAGAACACGACCCTGTGCCATTCCGTCATCCACGTCGATCTAGCCCGGCACCATTCCAAACGTTGGCGCCTATTCGATGGGGTCAATGGCAGTCTTCTTAGCGGACGGCATGAGTGCAAGCCATTAGCAACCAATCGACGGGAAATGGTTCTGGTCGAGATGGAATGATCTAGGGTGTCTTGCACATGTTGCAGGATGGCGGTACAAGTGGCTTGTGGGGCCGCGACTGCTTGTCGAAGGATACGCCGATCCACACGTGCTGACGTCACTCTGGTTGCACCGACATTCCTATAAATTGCCACATTTCCTTGTTCCAACTATCTTCTCCACAGTCGGTGCACCGTGGACGCACCAAGGTGTGTATCAGCTGCGATTTGACGTATGGACCAACCTGCCCTTTTCAGTCAGATCACCATGCCCCTCGTAAAAGCGTCTGTCTGCTTGAACTGCCTCCGTTTACGATGACCTGGCATTCTCTGTTATTACAAGTGTCTTTTGGCACAAGAACAAAATTTCTACAATGATTTTCAAATTCAAAAGACAAAAACCTCTCGCAATCAGTATCTTTTATTATTACAAATAACGGACGCTGGCTTTCGAACTATTAGTTCTTCAACGGGCGTTTTTACAAAACGAAATCAGATTCTTATTAATATATATAGAGGTAATAGAAAAAATATATACAAATATTCGCTCAAAGATATGCTAAAAAGGTAAATTAGAGAATTGAAAAATAATCAGATATGCAAAAACTTCTTTAAAACTAAATTACTAAATTAAGTTTAAAACTAAGTGGGGAAGGGGGGACATAGCAGAATTCGTTCTTCAAATTCTTTTAAAAAAGACAGCGGAACTGTTCCGGGACATCTATTCTTCTGTTTATGCTGTCTTTACAACCAGAAACCAAGGATTCTAAAATTAATCTTTCCCCTTTGTATCTGATGTTGTTGTAATGGCAGATGGGGTTATCCAGATCAAAACTATGTCCTGTGTTTAACGTGTGTTGGTACAGAAGGGATCTGGGGTCTTTTGAGCTGATATTGTATTTGTGTTCTTTGATTCGGTTTTCGATTTTTCTGCCTGTTTCGCCTACATAAACAGATTCACAATCATTGCAGGCAACCGAATAGATCGCGTTGCTTTTATGTTGAACATCATGTTTAACTCCTGGTTTGGTAATGGGGTTCCTCAGTATATGTCCTATTGTGCTTGTGCTGAGATAGGTGAACTGAATTCCATATTTCCTCAAATCATGGACTATTCGCTGATTGGTAGGGGAGAAATCTATAAAACCCCTGGTTCTGTTGACTGTAAGGGTAGCCTTTTTGAACGGGATGAATGTATGTTTTCTTATAAAGTCTGGTGGGTATCCAAATGTCCGTAGATTATTTTAAATATTCTCTTTTTCTTTTTCTTTTAAAGCTCGAAGGGAACAATGGGTATGGAGCCTCTTAGTTAGGGTTTTGACAACTGATATTTTGTAAGAGACTGGACTGTAGGAGTTAAACGGGATATATGATGGTTTGGCGGTATCTTTGTAATAGACAGTTGTTTGGAAACTGTACCTATTTCTAAAAATGAGGGCATCCAGATATGGTAAGGTGTGGTTTTCTTCTCTTTCTATTGTAAACTTAATTTCTGGGTGGTAACTGTTAAGAGTGTCAAGGATGGCTTGGTCCGCTCCTAGGTGATATTCACAATATATATCATCAATATATCATCGCCATTTCTTAATCCCCAGATTCTCTCGACTGTTAATCCAGCCATCTATTGTCAGTAGAACAATTTCTGCTACTGTAAGGGAAAGGGGGCTACCCATGGGTGACCCCTTAATCTGCCTGTAAATCTGGTTCTGATATGTAAAATTATTAATGGAGAGGCAAGCCTTGACCATGGTACAAATTGTATCAATATTGTCGAGTTCTGCCTTCACAAGTATATCCCGTAGGTTGCTGATTATAAGATCATGAGGGAGGCAGAGGAAGAGGGATTTCACATCGAAGGAACAAATCCTACTGTTAGGGTCGGGTATAGATCTTCTGATATCACCTATAAAATCTGCTATGTTGTTAATTGAATAGATGTTCCGTGAACGGACATGGGGCGACAAAAGCGAAGACAAAAAACGAGATACCACTAAAGCCGGCGAAAGGTGGTATGCGACTATTGGTCTTAATGGGATATCTTCCTTGTGCAACTTCGGAAGGCCATATATGTAAGGAATATCTGTGTTATTGTTTATGAATGACTTGTATTGTTCATCAGTGATCTTTTTGTTCTTCCTGAGAGATGCTAACGTTTTCTTAAAAAGAGCTATGGATTTAGAATTTTCGGCTTTAGATATGGGTTCAAAAATCTCTTTGTCTTCCAATGTTGTCTCCATCTTATTCTGGTAATCCAATCTGTTCATAATGACCGTACTACCTCCCTTGTCTGCTCTGCAAACCACCAATTCCTTGTTGTTTTTTATGTTTTTAATCGCTTGGAAGAATTATTTCTTAGGTTTTATATCAAAAGTACCCCTTCTGTTAATTTTAGCGGCGACTATGTTCCTTATCTCTGATTTCTGTACATGGTTGAAATTCTGTACATAGTTTTGATCTGGATAACCCCATCTGCCATTAAAACAACATCAGATACAAAGGGGAAAGATTAATTTTAGAATCCTTGGTTTCTGGTTGTAAAGACAGCATAAACAGAAGAATAGATGTCCCGGAACAGTTCCGCTGTCTTTTTTAAAAGAATTTGAAGAACGAATTCTGCTATGTCCCCCCTTCCCCACTTAGTTTTAAACTTAATTTAGTAATTTAGTTTTAAAGAAGTTTTTGCATATCTGATTATTTTTCAATTCTCTAATTTACCTTTTTAGCATATCTTTGAGCGAATATTTGTATATATTTTTTCTATTACCTCTATATATTAATAAGAATCTGATTTCGTTTTGTAAAAACGCCCGTTGAAGAACTAATTGTTCGAAAGCTAGCGTCCGTTATTTGTAATAATAAAAGATACTGATTGCGAGAGGTTTTTGTCTTTTGAATTTAATTTTATGCGCAAGTTTTTTTATCTTACAATGATTTTCCTTGAAGAAATAACGACACGAATACTGTCCTTTCTGGAAGTTCCTTACCTTATATCTTACTCCATGTGCGCACGAGAGCTGCGCATTTTACATCATTTGCATAACTCGGTTAGGCGCGTCTACCCTGAAATTTGCATAATTTTCTGGCCACTATTTCTTGGTGTTCCATTTTCAATGTCACGCAGTGTATTTAAGTTAGTTAGTACAGAGGGTGTTCACACACTTATAGGAAACAAGTTTTATTATAAAATATTAAAAATTAACACCATATTTGAAATTTTTCAAATGTTCTATTTGATAGCCTTTTTGTTTATTTACAGAACGGCACCTGATTTTCCACGATAGCAGACACTTTCTGATCATGGTCATACTCAAAAGATCCCATTCTTCCTTTACCACTTTCCAGAGACCTTCAATTGTCCTAGGGAATCTCTTTCCAAGTGCTCTTTTAAGGCATCCAAAAATTCAAAAATCCATCGGGGCTAAATCATGAGATTTTACAGGGGTTATGTTCTTTGAAATAGTGTTTATTTCTGTTCTTTGCCTCAGATCTTCCAAATAAGCTTGGGTTGAAGATGAGGTATGACTTGTGGCGTTATCATGGTGAAAACAGACTTTGTTGCTCTGTTTTCCATAGATAGAGGGAATATCATTTAAAAATATAGGTTCTAAAATGTTGTTTTGATAGTATTCCGAGTTTATTTTGGCATTTCTTTCAACTTTTCTTATTTTTAATTTTCCTTCATATGATATACCGCATGCCACCATAACTCCTTAGGGGTAACTTTCGGCACATTCCTTCAACCTAATTGGCCTAGATTTTTCCACCCTTTTTTGATAGTATATAGCTCTTTTTCTGTCGCAATAGGTTAAATATTCCCATGCTTCGTCATATGTAACAATAAATTTCCATCTATCAGCAGCCAATAAATTTACATTAAAATATCTGCTGATATGGGGTCGCTGACGAATATGGCTCTGAAACAATTGGTGAACCGCATGTTTTTTGTAGCTTTTAGGCCTAAATCTCTATTTATTATTTTATTTATTGTTGACACTAATGTTCCTATTAATTTGGCTATATCTCTTTGTGGCATAGGATTTTCTTTTGTAATATATTTTTTCACTTTTTTGACAGTTGCAGGAGTTCTCACAGATATAGGGTGATTATCCTTTGTCCATTTCTCTGTAGGTGCTTTGAATAAAAACTTGATATTTTTGTCGTGAATAATATTATAAATACCTTTTTTAGAAATGTTGATATCATCTTATTTGCATATTTTAAATATATCCAAATAGGTAAGATTAGCTCTGGAAAGTGGTAAAGGAAGAATGGGATCTTTTGAGTATGAGCATGATCAGAAAGTGTCTGCTATCGTGGAAAATCAGGTGCCGTTCTGTAAATAAACAAAAAGGCTTTCAAATAGAACATTTGAAATTTTTCAAATATGGTGTTAATTTTTAATAATTTACAATAAAACTTGTTTCATATAAGTGTGAACACCCTCTGTATTTTTGTTCATTTTGAATTAATGGTAATATTAAAATCATCATACTAATTTTATTTTAAAATAAATTTCGAGATGTGTGTGCAGAGCGTTTGAGCAAGAAGAATACAGAAATCAAATATGAAAGCCATACTTTCGTGTAATTCTTTAGGTTTTCTTGTTGCCTCAGGCATTTCTATCTCGAATGAAAACCCTTGTATACCTATTATTTTAGTTCTGATAATGTATATTTAACGTTCTGATAGACACAATTTCAGTTTTCAAGACCAAATATATATAAGTGGAATAGTGAATATATATATATAGCATTCGCCTTATAGTATATTTCTATTGTTGCACCGGGACTCCTTTTTATAGGGTCAATGACCTTGATTACCTAAATATTTGTGTTATGTACGTTTTCCGAGCGGGTCAATCAAGACAAATAAATATAAATGATGAAGTGATTGAACTTTGAGGTAGCTATATTTATTTATTTGTCTTCCTCTCGT